>OZ004618.1:35508485-35867653 GCA_963924575.1 Pycnomerus fuliginosus | reverse complement strand
CTGCAAGAGAAAGTCGGAAAATTATATCCAAAAATACAATGCATTATTTTATTAAAACAGATAAAATCAGCATTCCGTTTAATGTAAAGAAAGCTGTTAGTTTAATTAACTCGGTCTTTAAACAATTAACGAAGCTTTAATTTTCGTGTGCACCGTATAATTTCTTTGTGTCGTAATGCCATACACTTTCTAACGAAAATCACGCAGTTCTTGCGTTTTGACATTGTGCGTCCGACCCTCGTTAGTAATTAACTGTCTCACTAAAGTAATAACGATTAATGCACATGGTTGAAGTGAAATTAAGATCCGCAATCTGTAAGACATGTTTACCGTAAACGCATCCAGCGAGAAATTATTCCGAAAAAGTCGCGACAACGACCATCTGCTGTAAAATTTATTGTAGAAAATTGTTTTGCTTGTAAAAAGTGAGGCACTTTCGTGCATAGCTCATTTGGGGAAACTCGATCGCTTGACTTTTCAGGAAAAAAGGTTATGCAGAGCTTAGAATTTTAATCCATCACAGAGTGAGCCTAAATTCAGAACAAAAACCCATACTTAGTAGAAAAGTTTCTGTGGATATACAGGGAGTCCTGAAATCACGCTGCAATATTTTACCGGTGCCTTACGATAAAAATAAGGCTAAAAGTTTCAGTAAACATTTGTCGAAAAATGCCTCCCAACGGCACTACAACAGCCCTTCAAAGGGGCACTCAAAAAGTCGGTTTTCTTAAAATTACTCGAATATTGTAAATATCAGAATTTTGAAATTTGGAGCATAAATTAGTGTTATCAAGGGCTTTCTTTTCAATTTTTTTCAGATTTTTATTTGAGTTAGAGGCGTGCGTTCTTGGGGGGACATCACACATCTTTTCTTTATTATTTTTCGGTTAGTGTTTATTTCATGAAATAGTCATGAAATCATAACCTCTGGTGTACTCCTCATAAAAAAGTGCCCTTGTTGAGCGCGCTAGATCACACCGTTTTCGAAAAAAATGGCTTTTAATTGGTTCAGGGCTCCAAAATTTGTGATGGAAGACGTCAAAAAATATAAACAAGTTCATGGGACAGTACCCTACTTCATTTTAGAAAGAAAAGTCGATATGGACAAGGGACGAAAAATGTTTCGTAAGGTCTTAAAGAAGGGGTATTCGAAAATATGTTATTTGAAGGACTCTGTAGCTCCCTTAGGAAGCATTTTTCGACCCATGACCAAATCAACTTTTCTTTCTAGAATGAAGTAGGAAACCGTCCCATGAGCTTGTTTGTAGTATTTTGATGTCTTCTGTCTCAAATTTTAATAGACCAGAGATTATGATTTCATTACTATTTCATGAAATAAACACTAACAGCAAAATAATATGGAAAAATTGTGTTAAACCCCCCCAAGAACGCACGCCTCTGACTAAAATAAAAATCTGAAAAGACTCAAAAGAGAACTTTGCTTCAAATTTCATAATTCCGCTATTTACAATATTCGAGTAATTTTAAGAAAACCGACTTTTTGAGTACCCATGCAGTGTCCTTAAGAGGCATTTTTCGACAAATGTTTACTGAAAGTTTTAGTTCTATTTTTGATCGTAGAAGGCACTAGTAAAATATTGCAGTCTAATTTCAGGACACGCTGTATGTCCGGAAAAGCTTCATAAGGGTGCTACATCAGTTCGATCAAAAGGAGACAGAAAAAGATTATTATTCTTAAAGATATTCGAAAAATACAAATGGCAGGATTTTGAAATTTGGAGCAACGGTTAGTTGATTTTTTCCCGGATCTTTATTTTGATTAGATTTGTTCTTGTGGGGGTTTTTTCAAATTTCATTTTAATAAAAAAAAATTTGTAATCTGTTCCACATAAAAAGCTGTTATCTTGTTGAATATGTTGACAATTGGTGCCAAAATTTGCGACGTAAGTACGTCTTTATTTTATCTATTTATGTACTTAATTACAGTACTTAAATAGGTTAATGTAGGTGTTTCTTATATAATTTTATGAATTGAGTTTGGCAAAAAGTGCTTCCAAATAAACTTTTCTTTCTAAAATAAGAAATAAATTCACTCCCTTCCGAGCATGAAATTTTTATCCGTCTATAAAGAAAATAGTTTTCCATTCACGTTGGGGGTGAAAAATCGACCAAAATTTATAATTGACTGCAGATAGATGATAGTTTTTACTGATTGTCGTAAAAGGCAAATGACATTTTATTCATTTAGAAGAAAACTTATTACAAGACAGATTTTTTTAAAGCTGAGATCTGCACCCCGAACAACTCAAAACTACTACTCTACTTTCTAATAGCAGATCTTTAATAAATCGCTTAAAAAACTTGGATTTTTTAAAACTAAAGTTGATAAAGAATTCAACGAAGCCTTCAAATTTAGATATTTGAATTTAATTATCTACGCACTTTGAAAAATTATTGCTCCTTGGTGCTTTAGAGTAAGTTGGCTTCAGAAAATCAGCCTTTCATCCTCTTAAAAAGTGTGTACAGTGCTATTCTGAAAATAAACGGGTTACTATGAAAATAAATGAATCGCAATCTGTTGAAAGGATGTTTGTCCAAAGTTAGTTCGTATAAGGTATGCATCTGTCATTTTAGGTGCTTTCCGTTTACACATTTATCAGAGGAACCTCAGTTGATCATAGCAATTTGATTGGTCAATATTCAAATGAACCAATCAAATTGCTGAGATTGACTGAGGCTGGTCAGATAAATGTGCCTTTTACCGGAAACTTGTTTGGAGACATGACATCTGTCATTTTATCTGAGGAATTGTGTAAACTAACTTTCGACAAGCGTTCCTTTCGACAGATTGCGATTCAATTGTTTCCATAGCTTCCCGTTATTACATATTTTCCGAATAGCACTGTATACAGTTTGTAGCCACAAGGCAAAAGTCTTACCTGCTTGTAATAGAATTTTTCGTTCTATACGACAAGAAAAATTGTATGTTTATTTTGTACGTTTTTAAGCTGAAATATCGATCGACCATGTGCCGTAATATAAACGAATCTGGATAAAAATAAATAATCTTTCATTCTTCCAAAAAAAAATACTTCACGAAGAACTGAGCAGCGAACTGGCCCTGCTTTTTCTAAAAATTAATAATCCAAAGGACCGCTTAGGTAACTCGTCATAGCGTAAACGTGAAATAGCTTTACATAAAAATGAAAAGAAAATTGAGAAAAAATTTGAAATCTAAAGAAATCACTCGCATGTTTACAACCGAGAAACGCAGAATAAACTTTTCGTGCCTTAATAGTTATGAAAAGGAAACGGAAGCAAAAAAGTTTCGTCTTATTGGGAATAAAATTACAGCCTTCCGTGATAAAATTTCACTACTATACTTAGCAAGCGTAAATCGTCTTTGGTAAATTATTCCATTAATTAAATTAAAGAAATTTTTACCGAAGCGACTCGACATGACCCCCTTCTTCCCTTCTTATCACTACAAAACGCAAAGGAAATATATTCGTCATGAATTAAATGCAATGAAATTTTTGTCACCACTAAATTTATATGCAATTACGTTATTATTAATTGGTTTATAATAACGTAATAATTTATTATGACGGTCAAGTTTAAAGCACAACCGCCGGTGGTATTACAAATCACTTTAGGTACTTACGTGATAATCTACATACTCCTCTTCGTGGCCGTGTTCATCGCCGCCGCCAATTTCGTTGCCCTCATAGCCGCCCAACGCCTCGTATCCGCCCCCATAACCGCCGTCCCCATAGCTGACTTCTTCATATTGACCATATCCGCCGCCTCCAGTGGCGCTCACTACCACGAAGATTGCGGCGGCACAGACCTACACAACAAAATTTCGTTAAAAATTCCACCTTTTCACACAAATTCACAAACACGAAAAAATCTCACTACTTACAAAGTAGAACTGCATGGCTTTATTTAGAGGATGAAAGAATGGATTATACTAAATCCTCCTGGAAAAGAGTGAGATTTTATAGTTGGTGGTGGTCGTGAAAGGTGGATAACGAAATTAACCACCGCTCCTGCTACCACTAACACCATGTGTACAGCGCTTTCCCTTGATCTTGATACAAAGTGACTTGCTTTCGGGTTGCACCATTGCAGTCAACATTGACAAAATAATGAGATTATAAAATTCATGTCAGATTTAATTAAGGGATTTCTCATTACGAAAGCAGTCTGTTAAATTCCGTTTTTCCTAGCATTTTAGTTCTGACTGAAAATTGTATCATGCAAACGAAATAATTCAAATTCTGTCTCACTATCTTCAGGCTAAGAACAATATTTGAATAAATAACTTACTTTTGTTTTGTAAGTATTCATTTAGCGTGAAATTGGTCGCAAAGCAACTCAGATGTCCTTAATTAATTTTTCGTAATGACACTGCCGTAAAAGTAACACGAAGACAATATTTTCCAGAAACAAAACAGGGCTCATTCAAGCGTAAAATTCAAAAATAATGAGAAAAAGGAAATCAATTTTTAAGATATAAATTCAATAGAACTTCTTATTTGAGATAAACATCTTGATTATGCAGAATTGTTAAGCTATAGAAATCGTAATAATAGTAGTAATAGTATTTTTTCCGGAAAATATTAATTTTTTCATACACTCGCGTTACGTAAATAATTGCAAAAATATTTTTCATTTTTTATATAAATTAAGTAATTACAAGAGGTGTTAGACGCTATTAACCATTTTCTAATTGAACCAATTTCAGTCAGATATGAGTCGCTGGGCAAATAGCTTCCGCTATTGGTGGGTAAGGTACACATTCGTTTTTCGTCTTTTTTGACAACAGCTCTTTCACTACCTACACATTATATGTTACACTCAAACATTATTGTTTTTTAAATGTATTCACGCTCTGTTAATAACCAGCAATTAAATTTTGTAACAAAATCCAGATAGATGTTTAGTGACTTTCCTCTGCTTATTCGTTATTTTACGCACATAAATGAAACTACTCTATATTTACTTTCTTCGTCGGATTTTTACACGAAAGAAATTTTAATCATTATTATTCACGGAAAGCTGTTTATATTCAAATCGGGTAAAGATAACTACTAAGATGCTTGTTAATTTCTTTAATTGCTCCAATTGCGATTTGTAAATCGGAGCCCGAGTGCAGGGGTAAAAAAACATAAAAATTTTCTGGGAAATTAAATATACAGGGTGATTCACGAAGACTGTTTATTATAAACTTTGGGGGATCCACTTGTACTAGAATTTTAAAATTTGGCACTATACCATGATCGTCCATGCGCACACCAAAAAGAGAATATTCCAGTTTTACCGGAAGTGGCCGCCATTTTGGTTATTTTAAATGGAAAATCACAAGCTTGCGATGTGAACTCAAATTCGTTTTTATTTTAATGTTTTAAATTCCTTGTAAAATCTTTTTTTGTCTTGCCATGTATAAAATTTTAAAATCTAACACATAACCTCAATAATGTAACCTTCAAAATGTAACTGATTGTCAATTTTGTGCCTGAGGATGAGTGCCACTGCACTCGAAACATGTAGCACTTTTTGAAACTTACATCGGATATACCGGGTGATTCAGTTTGGTATTCGCCCCCCTGTAACTTTTTTATTTCAACAGAAAAATTTATGAAACCATATATATTTGTTAATCGCATGACAAACTCTATTAAATGACGTAATTAAATCTTCAATATGATGACATATGTCAAAATGACGATAGTCAATTTTTTTTCTCCAAATGACATGCTGTATATTTCTTAGCGGATTCTTGTAGACATTTGTTTTCTACATTCAATTATGTAAAAAAGTCTACACTTTTATTACAAAAATTCCGAAAAAAAAATTGATTTGATTAGGCATAATTTGAAAGTATCTTGTCAATAAAAGTAGTTAGCCATGGAAAAAATTGAATTATAGTGTAGTCTAAGTCACTCACATCGCAAGGACCGTAGTTTCTCAAAGAATTATTATTACTTACCCTTTTAATAACAATAATACCCCATTTACCTTATAACTAGTGAATAACAATAACATTATAACTATTAACGATCTAACAGGTAAATCAATTATAATTTTTGAAAAACAGGACTCTTGGTGTGAGGGCGACATTAGGCAACACCATAATTCAATTTTTTCCACGGCTCACTACGTTTATTGACAAGAAACTTTCAAATTATGCCTAATAAAATAAATTTTTTTTCGGAATTTTTCTAGTGAAACTGTGAACTTTTTTTACATAATTAAATGTAGAAAAAAAACGTCTACAAGAATCCGCTAAGAAATATACAGCATGTCATTTGAAGAAAAAAAGTTGACAATCGTCATTTTGACATAATGTCATCATATTGACGATTTATTGACGTGACTTCATGGAGTTTGTCATGCAATTTACAAATATATATGGTTTTATATATTTTCCTGTTGCAATAAAATAGTTACGGGGGGGCGAATACCAAATTGAATCACCCGGTATACGTGGCCAGACCAAATTGGTTTCTTCTTACTTCTTTATTTATATCACGAAGGCCACTTTGAGAATGATCGACTTCTGCTTCTTTGTTAAATCGAAAACCTTTGACTTTAGATTCAGATTCGTCTCTTAATTGTCAGTTTATCGCACCCACGTTTTGCCCATCTAACTGTCACTGTTTTTGACATATGTCAATATTTGTATCCAAAAATTGATTTTCAATCTTTTGATGTCTGACTTGATCATGCTGATTTAACAATATGGCGGAAAATATTTTTTTTAAATGGAAATACCATAATTTTATGTGGCCAAAAGATCCAAAATGAAATTTCCATTAGCATTCCCTATACCTATTTTCAATATTTTTGGAATAAATTCATTTGTGCGATATAAAAAATATATTTCCAGCAAGCTTTGGATCAACAATTAGAAACAATTCGTTCTACACCTTCAAAAATTTGTCCTAAATTAATTTTGAAAAATGAAATCCGTTGAATAATTTACGAGCGTGGAACAGATAGACAACATAAGCTATAATTTGTTTTTCTATTTGTAAATGCGTTCAGCAACTCTGAAAGAAGTAGATGTCCAAATATGTCAAAAACGGTGACAGTTAGGTAGGCAAAAGTTGGGTGCGATAAACTTGCAATTAAGAGACGAATCCGAATCCAAAATCAAAACGGGGGTTATCCATTTAAAATGACAAATATGGCGGCCACTTCCGGTAAAACCGGTGTTGGAAATACTTTATTTTTGGTGTGCTTGGGCGATTACGGTATAGTACCAAATTTCAAAATTGTACTATGTAGGTACAAGTGAACCCCCAAAAGTTTCTAATGAACGGTCTTCGTGAATCACCCTGTATGTATATCAATCCAGAATTCGAAATTGAGCTAACACTAGATCTTTACGTTTCGAGGTCCCAGGATTACGAAAAAGCGGTTTTTAAAAAATGTCTGTGTGCATGTATGCGAGCAAGATTCCGCCAAAACTGATTTTCACGAAATTTGACAAGTGGGTTAGGTATGAACAACTATACAATTTTGAAAGACGAACATTTCTTTCTGTCGGCAAATGAAAGATCTTCAAATTGTGTTTTTAAAAACGTATTCACACTTAGTGCCCTTTTGGCCTAGAAATTGGTATGAAAATGACTTTTAATTTTACTCCAGGCGATTTTCTAATGGAATCTTCCATTTGCAAGCTATATTTCTTGTTCTTGTTGCCGCACGAAAACAGACCTCACACTTCGGGCTCGTTCCGAAAATATCTAGCACCGGGAGATTATGTATGACAATCGACGAACGACAAGTGCTTTTTTGGCATATCAACATTGAAATTTGAAAGATGAACATCAAATTATCGCAGGAAAATGTTTCAAATTCTGAGTCCAAAAATGTATTCAAACAGTGTCGTTTTGCCAAAAAATAACAAAAATTTGAAAAACTGAATAACCCCAGAATACACTTTACTGTAATGAGAACAGGAAGTAGGATTGGACTATTTATCAAGTGTGGAGGTTCCAGCCGCTTCCTCGCGCGAGACATCTACGGAATTCCGTAGCTGTCCCTTTTTTCTATAAAATTGATCTTGTTTGTAGGTACTATTTTACTATTTCCTATTTTAGAAGATTGCTCAAATAATTTTTTTGATTTTACTGAGTAAAGTCCCTATGGAAATACTGGACAACTTCGGTGGAAAAATGCACTATCACTAGAAACACCCCACTACACCGAAACACTTGATTTACACTGCTGACGCGTTTCGAACACAATGTGCTCATTATCAAAGCCGAAGCTAGCTTTGATAATGAGCACATTGTGTTCGAAACGCGTCAGCAGTGTAAATCAAGTGTTTCGGTGTAGTGGGGTGTTTCCAGTGATAGTGAGTAAAGTCCGTTAACATGACTGAAGTTTCAGGCAGTTATCCCCTAAACTATGCCTGCGGTTTTTGTAGAAATGTTTAGCTACACATAACCTGAACAAAATGGTGTTTTCTTAGCTTGATTCTTGATACAAGCCGCCTTGTAAATATTCTGGTCATTGTTTATCTCGAAGGCGGTTGGCAACACCACCTTCTGAAAAACGGATAACATTTTTAACCCTATAGCATAATTATGGGTCTTTTTTTTTTTTTTTTTTTTATTTTTTTATTTACCAAAACAAAAATACAATACATGAGAAAAAAGAAAGATAAATGATGAAATAAGTTGCTGGTAAATCTCAAGGGCTGTGTTCAGTTCTCCCATACGAGACGGGGACTGTTCTTCCACACAGCCCTTGCCAAAACATAAATAACTAACGATAGCAAGACGGGAGAACACGTTTGGCAAAGTGGAACAAAAATTACAAGAATTTTGAAAAATTGAAGCACTACTTTACAGAAATAAACAGCAAAACACTGTAATGACTTATGAGTATATTAATTTTAATTTTACTTAAATAGAAATAGCTGAAGATTGTACTGAGAGTAAATAATCTGACATGTACTTTTTAAAGAGAGAGATGGACATGTTACGAAAGGGAGCAGGAATTTTGTTCATTATATGAGCGATACTGTACGAAAATGAGCGTTTGAAAAATTGTGAATTGTGCAGTGGAATTTCTAAAGTATCTCTTCTCCTGATATTAATATTATGTATATCACTCCGGTACACTATTTTTCGAGATAAATACTTAGGAATGCAGTTAACAATGATTTTATGATACAAACATGATGCATGCAAGAATCTGCGGTTATTCATATTCAACCAGGATAATTCTTTCAACTTATGAGAAACATGGTGGAATTTAGAAAGCCCAAAAATAAATCGAATGCAAGAATTTTGAACAACTTGCAATCCTCTTTGATCTACAGCGTCAAGACATGATCCAGTCACCACGTCACAATAATAAAGGTGAGAGAGTACGAAGGATTCACAAAGGATTGTCTTTAATTTTCTATCTAGAAAGGATTTGTTTGCATACAGCATTCGCAAATTAGCATACGCTCTACGCTTACAAATAGAAGTATGGGTTTTAAATTTTAAAAACGAATCAAGCGTAACTCCTAAATTAACAGCTTCATCTACCAGGACAATTGGAGTACCTACCATTAACGGTTACTGATAAATTTGGCATAACAGTCAATCGGTCAAATTTCTTACCAAAAAGCAGCATTTTAGATTTACTAGGGTTGATTAGAAGTCCATGATCTTTTGCATACGTAGACAGCCCCTCAAGGTCAAGATTTAATTGATCAATAGCAGCTTGAGCATTATCTTTTCTAAAAGAAATATATAGTTGTGTATCATCAGCGTATAGGTGATAACTACAAAATTTAATTTTGCTTACAAGGTGAGAAGTGTATATGGCGAAGAGCAAAGGGCCCAAAATAGATCCCTGTGGTACCCCACAAGTAATAAGGATAGGAGAGGAGAATTCATCATTAATCTTTGTTATATTAGTCCTTTCACTCAGATAATTAGAAAATAACTGACATGACAATTCACTCATACCTATAAAGTGAAGAATAGAAAGCAAAACGTCATGTTGGATAGTATCAAATGCCTTGCTGAAGTCGAGAAGGACGAGAACAGTTAAAAAATTAAAGTCAGTCGACTTTATAATGTCATCAGTGACCTCAAGCAAAGCAGTTGCACAACTATGATGTTTTCTGAATCCTGACTGCCTCTCAGGTAAAATGTCAAAGTCATTTAAATATATAATTAGCTGATCCGATATCAATTTTTCGAATAATTTCGACATTACAGGTAAAATGCTTATTGGCCTTAAATCTTTAAGATCTGAGGGAGATTTTTTCTTTGGAATAGGAGTGACTAGAGCCGTCTTCCAGCAACTAGGTACAACACCATGCTCGATACAGAAATTGATTATGTGAGTTATAACAGGTAAAATGTGTGGGCAGCAGAGTTTAATGAAGTCTATGGAGAATTCGTCAGAACCTACAGCCTTTGAGTTAATGGAAAGAATTTTGATTCGTTTAATTTCACTGAGATTCTTCACAATTCAATTCATTCAATTTGTTGTTTATTTCTTACGTTTTAACTTCTACGCTCGCGGAGCAGTTAGTGGAATCGATCGAAAAATCGAATCGCCAAAAACATCAAATCTTTACGTTTTAGGGTCCTGGGAATCCGAAAAAGTGGTTTTTGAAAAATGAATTTAAATGAATGAAAAACACTGCTTTGAGAGCGAGAAGATCCCAGAAGATCCGAGCAATAAACCAACAACAATATCCAATGTCCCTTCCGCTCCTCCATAACCCATGTTCGATTTTAAAAAGTATTTTTTACGCGTAGTTTAGTTCAATTTGTAAACTCCTTGATAATGGTCGTTTGACCGAAACAATTGTCGGGAAACCGCAATAAACCACAAAGCAAAGTGTTTTTCATTCAATTAAATTTATTTTAGGATGTTTCACAACGAGACCACCATAAATTCAGTAAACATTATTCTGAAAAATGTCTGTCTGTGATCACGCTGCAGCTCAGACTATTGAACATATCCAGATGAAATTAGGCATTTATATTCAGTGGACCCCTTGCTGACTATATTTTGGGCCACATCGGTCCCTGGAAAGTCCCTTTTTGGTGCATCAACTTTAAAGTTTTAAATGCAACCCCCATTTTTCGCATCGCCATCGGAAATCTCTTCAAATTCTACATCTGAGAATGTATTCACACTTTGTGCCCTTTTTGCAAAAAATCGATGGCGTGAAGAAAACATACAGGGTGAGTCAAACGGGAGGAGCCACCCTCCATAACTTCTTTCGTTTCCTATGGATCTAATCTTTTATTTATTGTATCATGTAGCATTTTTGATTCTCTTTACAACGATGTAATGAAATCATACTCTTACATAATGTAAATTTAGAGAAAACGTCTATTGAACGTTTTCCTAAAAGTATGGATCTGGCCCTTTATTTTACAAACTATTCACATTATCAAAAATTTGTTCCAATAAAAGTCGAAACGAAGTGACATGTCGTTAGCCAATGAAATAAAAACATTTTGGGACCCATCGGAAACGAAGTTATAGAGGGTGGCCCCTCCCGTTTGACTTGCCCTGTATATAGGTATAATTGTATATTTTTATTACCGGACTTGACAGCTGATTTTTCTTTCAAGTCGAAAACCTTAGTGCCATTTTTTCGAAAAATGTAATTTTAGGGTCTTTTTGGCAAGAGCTGATAAAGACGCTACAGCCCAAGTTACTGAAGATATTGAAATGAAATTTGGCATACATATTCAGTGGGCATTTTGTAGGTTCTCATTAAATTTTGAGCCAAATAGCGCAAGTCATTCGAAAGCTGTTATCTTTTTTTAATCTGGAGAAAACTCTCGTTCTGCCTTTTCATGTTCCTTACTTTTCCTGCGTAAACGTAATTTTCCTCCTAGACGTTTTAATAGATTGAGCAGTCCAATCCAATTACACTATTTATACCTCCTGAACTAACCTTAGATGTTTACACAAGTGACAAAATAATTTACGTGATCAAGTGGCACGATAGATTAACATCTAATTATTATCTCCTAACATCAGGCATTTAAATTGTAGTTCCTGACCAGATTTTTTTTAAAATTAAAGTCCGTTTTTTCGCCTCCAGTCAAACTTATCCATCAGAAGTCCATTACCACGTGATTTCAATGAAACAGCGTGATATTCAGAAAATATGTGATAAGGGGTGGCTATGGAAACAAATGAATCGCAGTCTGTCGAAAGGACGTTTGTCTAACCGTAGTTCGTACGGGATATGTCATGTGTCATTTTACCGGGGACTTGTTTGGGAACATTACCTCTGTCTTTCTCTGGAGAATGTGCGAACTAACTTCAGACAAGCGTCCTTTTGACAGCCTCCCGTTATCACATATTTTATGAATAGCCCTGTAACTGGCATTAAATCTCATTTGGAGGTTAAAAGAACGGCCCCTAAATTCGTTAAACAATGCTTGCTTAAAACTGTGGATTTTAATTTTTACAAAATATTAACTACTCTGAGCGCACCTATAAAAATGTTTGTTCCTACAAAATAGCGAAAAGGTGAATCCTCAACAAATTATGCTTATGCACTTTCAATAAATGTGTATCGTACATGTTAATAGTTATTAAATCGCAATATCACATAGAGTAAATATTTGTCCATGTTAAACAGATTTGTCAAGGAATTGAAAACTCTGACACACTCTGCTTTGGTCATAATTATCAACACAAATACATGTGTATTACAAATGGATTATTCCAAACATGATTAATATCAACATAAAATTTACGTAAGAAGAACGGAAAGGAATAAGGAAATCTTGTTCGTCAAAATGTCTTCATAGTTTTATAGACTACTTCCATGTTTTCATGATTGGAACCAAAACGTTCCATTTTAAACCAAAAGAAAACAAACACAAAAATTTACCAGTTTATTTAAACTCCTCGACTTGTTTTCCGTCACTTCCTACGTTTGCTCTTTCCGGCACGTCGAAAATTGCCTTTTTCACTCGTACTACACTACCGTCCACATTTCGTTCTTCTCCTTTGGATTCCTCTTCACGTTCAGTCCTGGAGTCTTTCGACTCGGGTTTATCACACATATCTTCCTTTTGCACCTTTCGTTAATACTGACTTGATAGAAGACCGTCAATTCTAAATATATCTGCGTGAAATCCGTCTTTAGTATTTGAACATTGATTCGTAAATAAAGGGATTAAAAGAATTTTCCAACCGTGCCATTAAATCTTTATGGGATTTCGGTTTGAAGAACGTTTTATTACCGCAAGATTTTCCGAGAAGCCAAAAATCTCGCACCGCATCATTTCTAAATAAGGACTGCGGGGGATTGATTGTTCGGTTTATCTTTTATAGGAAAATACTATCAGTTTTCAATAAGGAATAGTTAGACGATTTTGTCATTGTCATCTTCACTCCTTTCAAGTGACAATGGGCGGAAGAGATAATCGACTTATCGAAATTAATTCCTGGAAACGATTGTGGAGGTTTTTTGATTTTGTGTGTTTAATTTACAAGAAGGTGTTAAGTTTACAAATTTCAAAATTATCAAAATTGACACTCAATCAAAAATCAAAGACAGCGAAAACTGGTCATTAGCTAATTTTGTAATTTTTCTTTCTTTCTATCTATTCAAAAAGTACAATTGATGCGAATCTGCGATTATCTATACTGTACACCTCTATTTTTTGTACGATGAAGTGGAAGCGAGTTATGGGACATAAAAGTAAGCGTTGAGCATTATGTGCATAATTTGGGGGTATTCCAGGTTGGGGCGGAGAGCGAGATTTTAGTATGTTTTTCATGGCACTGAAATCTAACCATTCCAACAAAAAGACTTCTCTGTTTAATTTTTTCTATTCAAAAATTAGTTTTTTCCAATTTATTCACATAATACAGTTGATAGGAACCTGCAATTTACAACATAGTGTCGTAATGTAAAGGACTTTCTAACTTTTTTCAAATTTTTACTTTCACCAGAAGCGTGCATTCTTGGGAGGTCTTTGCATATTTTCCACCTGAATTTTTCTTTAACCGTTTTCCTCAGAAAATAATATGAAAATCATAATTATCTGGCCATGGTACACAAAAAAGGTGCTCTTGGTCAAAGTCGCTATAGCTCACCGTTTTCGAATAAAACGTCTCTGATTTGTTTGGAGCGCGAAAATTTTTGATGAAAGATTTTATTTCATCCGCTTAATTATTGAAAATAAGTATACAGAACGATTCCTTGCCTCATTCTACGAAGAAAAGTTCATATGGACATGTGGCGAAAAATGATTCCTGAGGGAACTGTGGCACCTCAAAAAAATTGCTTCCTGGGCCTCAGTGAAAGGCCTATCTTTAAACCCAAGGGAAATTTTGTAGTCGCCCTCCATCTCAAATTGTTCTCTTTGGTTCACTCTATCATTGTGCCAAGTAATAATCCGGGATCAAAATTTCTAGTATTGTTTTGGTAAGCTCTTGGACTATGGTCGCGTTTCGAAAAATTCGCTCAATTTTGAGCGACTCCTGCGGCCAAACTATTGCTCTCAGGTGAAAAGTGCATAGCAACTTTCTTGCAGAGAAATTATTAGTCCTCCATATTGTATACGTGAATATTTTTTCTACGATGAAGCAAAAGCGAGTTATGGGGCAAAAACTTGCGCCGTGCGCATAATTTGCGTTTCGAAAAATTCGCTCAAATTTGAGCGACTCCTACGGCCAAACTGTTGCTCTCAGGTGAAAAGGGCATAGCAACTTTCTTGTAGAGAATTTATTAGTCTTCAATATTATGTACGTGAATATTTTTTGTACGATGAAGCAAAAGCGAGTTATGGGGCAAAAACTTGCGCCGTGCGCATAATTTGCAGATTTAAGGGGGGTTCCAGGCTGGAGCGGAGGGCGAGTTTTTAGTGTTTTTCGTGGCCCTGAAATCTAACCATTCCAACAAAAAAAGTTCTTGATTGAATTTTTTACATTGTTTATCGATTTTTCGACCCACCTGGACTATCAGTCTACCAACTATTTTAAAGAAAATATCTAAAATACGGGATGTAGGTACCAGAATTGTGTGCAAAAATTTCAGTAGATGATTCGGGAGGTCAAAATAAGACTAAAAGTAAGAACATAATTTTTCGCTTAATTTTCGCAAAAGAGTGCCTCAAAACTCAGTCTGTCTCATTTTATCCAAAAAGCATAACTGATATGGATCTGAAATTTGGCCCAGAGACTCTATCAGTATTAAGAGCTTTTTTCTAAAATCTCTTCAAATTCTTATTTGCATTAGTAGCTTTAGTCATGACTAACCCCGCCCCCTAAAGGGATTTAGACTCAAAGCGTCAGTTATTCTTACCTTTGACCTCCTAAATCAATTCCCGAGTTTTTTCCTAGACTAACAAATTAAGTCTGCCTCGAAAAAACATGGATTATAATTGAAATAATAACCGCTTTACTAACCTTAGAAACCAGAATACGTTTCGTCATTGTCGCAAAAGCTTTCTTGCTCCTTGAATAACGTTTCAAGTCAATAAAGCTTCAGAATATTTTTTTTTCACTAAAACGTACAATTATTGACTTATCTTTGAACTGAAAACTCTTTTTTTTTGTTAGTAGAGAAGACTATTTTAGCCCTCGCGTCTTGTTACCCCTTGTGCTTCTGACCTTGGGGTTACAATCTTGCCGCTTGGGCTAAAATAGTTCTTATCTTTTTTTTTTATCTTGGTCAATAATATACTATTTTTAAACAGCTATCATGTTTATGTACACAGGTAATGTGGAAAATTAGGAATATCTTTGGTTATAGATTAGCCACATTTATTTTATAAAAATACATTGCAAGAATAAATAAGGTGCAAAGATAATACATTGTCTGAAGATAATGGGATTATTATTATTGTATGGACGGAGATGACACTCAGTCAAACGGCTGTACCACGTTCCCTCCAATATCGGTATTTCCCCTATCTGGAGCGTCAAAAGTTTGACGCTTCTTTCGGATTTTCGGTTGGTTCGAGCCTTCTTTGTGTTCACTTTCTTCAGATTTTTCACCGTTGTCAGGTTTCTTGTTCTCGTTGTCAGACATGTTGACGGTACGAAAGATGAGTTGAAAGTGCCTTATCTCGGTCTCTGTGAGCAGTCTTAATGACTATTTAATGTAAGCATTTGGGCGGTCCTGAAACTTTTCTAATGGCCTCGCTAATGACGGGTAATTCATATATTTAAAGTTTAATAATTTGGCGCAACAATAAAGAATTTCAAATGTCGGGCTCGCCTCAAAAGATAATATTTATAGACACCTACCTAGTTAACAAACCCATAAAAAATAAGTAGATAATCAGACTGGAGCATATCAAGATCAACATAAAAGGCGACAAAAATCTGTTTGTTGGTTAATTATTAATTGTTTAATTGAATGATAACAAAATAATAAAAGGAGATCATTCAAAATTTTTTCCAGTGCTGTATCTCTATCGGGCGACAACGAGACCATGTACGCCCCAATAACTTTTTTTATTATTATTATAAAAATCTGAAAAAAATCACGGTGATAGCATCCACCAAACGTCATCTTTTGACATATATTAGAACTTTCTATCACTTCCAGTTACGCCGGAAATGGGACACCGGGTACATTTTTATGTTTTTGGCATCTAAGGGTGGATTGTATAAAAAATAATCGTGGGGATAATCGCGTTTTATGCAACAGTTTCTATGTCTAAGCGTGATCTGAGCCAATCAGAAGACTTGTTGCCTAGCGACTAACCCCGGTAATAAAAATACAGGGATTATTTTTTATACAATCGGCCCTAAGAGTCATTCTGAGTATTGCACAGGGTGACTCTGAATTACAGGAACAACAGCTAACCACAGCTTTTCCTTACCTAAAAATAAGACAAAAAGTAAGAATAATTTTTTGTCCTAAAATTCATTATGTGAGAACTATGCCCCCTCAAGTGGGGACCCGAAAAATAAATTTTTTCCAATTTACTCAAAAAGTATTATTCATTCGCTGTTGAAATTTAGAACATAGCCTAGTGGGATAAAGGGCTTCATTCTGATTATTTTCCAGATTTTAAGTAACATCAAAGGCGTGTGTTCTTGGGGAGGGCTTACACATTTTCTAGATTTTTTTTCTGAAAGCATTTTTTTTGACAAAGTAATAAGAATCCGACTAAAAACTTTAATTGTTCTACGTGAAATCAACTGTAGATCATGTTCATGTAGCATCCTCTTAAATTTTATATAATAAATCGCTGAGAATGCATTGCATCAAGGGTGCCGTCATAAATTCCGACGGAGTGTTTGTAATATCTGGGGGTTGGACATCTCTTTTAAGTTTGATTCCACGTAAAAAAATAAAAATTGCAAAAAAATATCTTTCAAACTTTTGTGCCCTAAATCTATGAGGACCAGTTAACTGTGAAATCCTGTATTCTAGCGATATTTAACAAAAGTAGTTTTTAGTGTACCGTAGATGGCCAATGACGCTATTATTGCTGCTTTGCAAAAAAAAGCGCGTGCAGAAAAAATACTGTAAAAAATGTGAGACCCCACGCCTCTGATGTTACTAAAAATCTGAAAAATAATCAGAATGAAGCCTTTTATCCCACCAGGCTATGTTTCAAATTTCAACATCGACTTAATTAAAATTTTTGAGTAAATGGGAAAAATTTGAGGGGGCCTAGCTTCTACAAAATCCATTTAAGTACAAAAACGTATTCTTAATTTTTGTCTTATTTTTACGCAAGGAAGCTGTGGTTAGCTGTAGTCCCTATAATTCTGAGTCACCCTATAGTGTCATTTTATAAAGTCTTTTCTTTTGTTTTGGGAAACTTGGTTGTGGATCTAGAGGGCGGGCGGTGGTACTTATTTGTGGACTTATATGTGGACAAAATGCCAAGTTGGTGGTATCATTGCACGCAAAAAATAATATCTGATTATCTGTTTTCATGGATCACGTATACCGGCATGGTACCATTTGAAAAAAATTATTTATCCGCGAAAAACGTTTTTCCATATTTTGAAGCCACCCGAATGAGGCTTAAATTTTATGAGAATACTGCGAAACCGTCCTGGGGTCACACTTTTTTTTTATCTAATTATGGAAAAATAAATCCGTAATTACAGATTTTTTAAAAGACGCTTATTTTGTACCAATAGTTTTTTCAAGAGGCTGGGGAGGCCAAGACGTGTTCCTGGGGGCCCATCGGGGTGCATTTCATCCCCTCTACAACATCCATCACGGATTTTTTTCCGTAATTGCGGATTTTTGAAACACCTGTTTTTAACCATACGTGTGATGGGTATTCTAGAGGGGGTGAAATGCACCCTGATGGGCCCCCAGAAACACGTGTTGGCCTCCCCAGCCCCTTGATAAGACTATTGGTCCAAATCCGTAATTACGGATTTTTTTTTCCTAATTACGGATTTTTGAACCACCTGTTTTTAACCATTTCAACGCGTGGTAGGTATTGTAGAGGGGATGAAATGCACCCTGATGGGCCCTCAGCAACACGTGTTGGCCTCCCCAGCCCCTTGAAAAGCCTATTGGTACAACATAAGCGTCTTTTAAAAAATCCGTAATTACGGATTTATTTTCCCTAATTACGGATTTTTGGAAGACATGTTTTTAACAACTTTTACGCATGAGAGGTATTGTAGAGGGGATGAAATGCACCCTGATGGGCCCCCAGGAACACGTGTTAGCCTCCCCAACCCATTCAAAAACCCATTGGTCCAAAACAAGCGTCTTTTAAAAAATCCGTAATTACGGATTTTTTTTTCGTAATTACGGATTTTTTTCCGTAATTTAAGATTTATTTTTCCGTAATGACGAAATAAAAAAAAATGTGTGACCCCAGGACACTTTCGTAGAATACTGACGTCCATAAAAGACAAAAGTGTATCCCAGCACTCTAGATCCACAACAAAATTTCGCCAAAAAAAAAACTCACGAAATTGACACTAAAACACTCAGAATGATCTCTAGATTCCAAAAATATAAAAATACACCGGGTATCCCACTTAAAAATTCAAAATTAAAGCCATTTCCGGCGTAACCGGAAGTGATAAAACGTTGTAATCATTGTCAAAAAGCGACTTTCTGTGAGCATGTCCACTGTAAATTTTTTCAGATTTTTATCTTCATAATTGAAAAATCTTTTATTTTCTTCGTTATTAGTGGGGAAAAACTTACAACTAATAATCTGCTCTACATTTTTGGTACCAGCCAGCTGTGAGCCATGCAAACCTATTCATAAGGCCTCTGTAAATGTAACGAAACAGTGAACTTTCACCAACCTTTAAGATTCTTGGAAACAGTGTGCACTGTGCCGTCCTACAGGAGTTTCTCAATCGTTGTTGTTGATGGCCGGAAAAAGTGCAACACAAATTTTAATATGTGTGTTAAAAAAATGGAAACGTTCATTGGTTTACAGAGGAATGTAAATATTTAAGGTTAAAACCAACACGTCTGAAACTCTGAAATAAGCCAGTTATTAGACGTGCGTCTTACAAGTAAAAGTGATCACTCCTCCAATTTCTGAGAGAAACATGAGTGATAAACCCGAAGAATTTCAATGTCCAGAATCCTCTGAACCAAATGGGGACTCGTCATCAGAATCATCAGGGGATGGTCGACTCCTAACGCGGAAAAAACGTGCGATATTTGATGCTCCTGACAGGCCCAATGTGGGGTTTGATGGATCTGAACAAGATGAATTTGAATAATCTGTGGTAATCCTTTGGTTCAATTAATAATTTGTGTTAATTCAATAAAATCTTAACAGAAGTGTGTTTTACCTATTACAAACAGAAAATACAATACACTTGCCTTTTCATTTAAAAAATTTATTTTGGTTTTCTATAGCTACTTAGAAAAATAAATACCTTCATGAGAGGGCTTCTAAAAATAGCAAAAAAATAACTGTGAAATCCTGTATTCTAGCGATATTTAACAAAAGTAGTTTTTAGTGTACCGTGGATGGCCAATGACGCTATTATTGTTGCTTTGCAAAAAAAGCGCGTGCAGAAAAAATACTGTAAAAAATGTGTGAGACCCCACTAAGAACGCACGCCTCTGATGTTACTAAAAATCTGAAAAATAATCAGAATGAAGCCCAGGCTGTTTTAAATTTCAACATCGAATTATTTAAGATTTTTGAGTAAATGGGGGAAAAATTTGAGGGGGCCTAGCTTCTACAAAATCCATTTTAGTACAAAAACGTATTCTTAATTTTTGTCTTATTTTTACATAAGGAAGCTGTGGTTATCTGTAGTCCCTGTAATTTTGAGTCACCCTATAGTGTCATTTTATAAAGTCTTTTCTTTTGTTTGGATTGGTTGTGGATCTAGAGGGCGGGCAGTGGTACTTATTTTTTGTGGACAAAATGCCAAGAAATGGACAAAATGCGCAGAAAATAATATCTGTTTTCATGGATCACGTATACCGGCATGGTACCATTTAAAAAAATTTGTTTATCCGCGAAAAACGTTTTTCCATATTTTGAAGCCACCCGAATAAGGCTTAAATGAACCGAAACGAAATATTATTAATTTTATGAGAATACTGCGAAAGCGTCCTGGGGTCACACTTTTTTTTTATTTCCTTAATTACGGAAAAAAAATCAGTAATCACGGAAAAATAAATCCATAATTGCGGAAAAAAAAGTCCGTAATTACGGTAAGGTTAAAACGAACACGTCTGGAATAAGCCAGTTATTAGACGTGCGTCTTACAAGTAAAAGCGATCACTCCTCCAATTTTTGAGAGAAACATGAGTGATAAACCCGAAGAATTTCAATGTCCAGAATCCTCTGAACCAAATGGGGACTCGTCATCAGAATCATCAGGGGATGATCGACTCCTAACGCGGAAAAAACGCGCGATATTTGATGCTCCTGAGAAGCCCAATGTGGGGTTTGATGGATCTGAACAAGATGAATTTGAATAATCTGTGGTAATCCTTTGGTTCAATTAATAATTTGTGTTAATTCAATAAAATCTTAACAGAAGTGTGTTTTACCTATTACAAACAGAAAATACAATGCACTTGCCTGTTCATTTAAAAAATTTATTTTGGTTTTCTATAGCTACTTAGAAAAATAAATACCTTCATAAGAGGGCTTCTAAATAACAGCTCCTTCTTTATTACTGTTCTTGATTCTGTAACCTACCAAAATTCTCATGATAGATGGACACACGTTTGGTAAGTGAACCTAACCAGATTTGGTAACTTTTATATTTTAGCTGTGTAACCCAACGTTCGCACTTTTAAAACGCTTCAGTACAATAAAGTTTGATCTACATCAATTTTTTGCAATTATGTCGTAAGCTTGATATTTTAAATGTTATGACCGGAACTGTACCTACAGTAATGCTAATGACACAACAATAAAGTAATGAAATGAAGAGTAGCTAGCTACAATCCGTGACTAGCATCATTCATTGCTAAATTTCACGCATTTATCGTGAACGAGTTAGCGTTGTCATGCCAATTTTCGGCAAGATTGAAGAATTAGATAATAGAAGGATAAATGCAAGATTTGGTTTTTGTTTTAAAGTGCAGTTTTATACCCTAGGGCGTAAATGTGTTGTCCTTATAAAGTTACATAATGTGCAGCAAAGCCTACTCAACCTAAAAAGCTTTTGATCGCACGATATGAACGTATGGTAAAAAATGGGCAGCTACGGAAGCACCTGCAACCTCCCCTCTTGGTGAGTCATTCAGTTCCATAAGTTATAAATTTCAAATCAACCTCTTAATGTTTCTGGAGTCTTTTGCCAAAAGGGCACTAAATTTGACTGCATTTTTGGAAACCTTTTGAAGGCCTTTTGAAGACCTTTCATGTGCCGATAAAAACAAATGATGGTCGTCTTTCAAATATCAGAGTTGACATGCCAAAAAAGCACTTGCTGTTCGGCGAATGCCGCCAAAATTAAATCATGTCTTCGGCGAGTTATTGTATCTCTATATACCAAATTTCAGTCAAATCGGTCAAGTAGTTTGGGCTGTAGCGTGTCATTTATCGATTTTTTTTTAATTGAAGCCAAACAGGCGCTAAATATGAATTCATTTTTGGATACAGAATTTAAAGGCCTTTCATATGTTGATAAGAAAAATTGGTGTTCATCAGTCAAATTTCATAGTTGACTTAGCAAAAAGGCACTTGGTGTTTGTGGATTGGCAACAAAATTAACTCACTAGCCCCCATTCCATATTTTATTAACATCCGTTCGGCAGTTTTCGAGAAATCTTGCTCACATAATAATATGTACATACGTACATACACACGCAGACATTTTGCAAAAACCACTTTTATTTCGTGATCCCGGGTCCTCAAAACGTAAAGATTTTGGGCCATATCAGACCAAGGGGGTGGGAGTTAGGGGTGAAAAACCGAAAAATTATTAATTGCAATAACTCGAGAACTAGTGGAGGTATCTTGCTGAAACTTGGTATGCACTTTCGACCCTCAAGTCTGTTGAAGGTGAAGGGGTGCTAATTTCGAAGGATGAAATTTAGAGGATGAAAACCACAAAAAATATGATGGCTCCGCAAGGGTTGCGCGCCGCTGTTGTAAACTCAACGTACACAAATATATCGATATCCAGAAAATTCTTCGAACACAATTCTTCGAACACAATTAATCGAATCACAATTCTTCGAATACACATTTATTCGAATCACAATTAATCGACAGCACAATTCTTCGAATACACTATTCTTCGAAAATTTTATAAACGCTTGTGTGCCACAGGTACCCAATACTGTTTCATGAAAACAACGGGGTATTTTGAAGTTTTATTTTCAAAAAAAAACTACTAAACTTAAAACACAATAAAGATGTACAACTACTACTCACAAATTGTAACTAGAATTATGAGCGACACTTCTTAAATAATCCACAATATTGCAGTCAATATTATAATTAGTCGCAATTTGCAACAATCTTTTTGCATGGTCTTTGTAAATCTTTTTCGAACTGCACTGTGTAATATCGGCCAAAATTTGCTCACGTTTGAGTTCATTTATGGATTGGTGTCGTTGAATTCCTTAAATGAACTTGCACAAAATATGTATGTTAATTTTATTGCCATGTACATATACATTGTATAAATTTTCGAAGAATAGTGTATTTGAAGAATTGTGCTGTCGATTAATTGTGATTCGAAGAATTACGATTCGAAGAAATGTGTATTCGAAGAACTGTGTATTCGAAGAATTGTGATTCGATTAATTGTGTTCGAAGAATTGTGTTCGAAAAATGTTCCGTAATCCACCCTTCATAATTTTTCGCGCAGTTTCGCCTTTTTTCGGTAATAAATTTTACTCATATGGATTGTTCTTGCCTTTTCACTTTTTCGACACCCTTCGCAATATTTCAACCCCCAAAAGCCAAATTTGGCCAAAATTGGCTTATTTTCGTGTTATTATCTGTAATTTTACGATTTTTCAACTCCCTAAGTGCTAATTTGGCAAAATTCTCGTAATTTAGGTTTTCTTCGGTAGGTAATAAATTGAACTCATTTGGATGATCTTTACATTTTTCACTTTTTTCATCCCCTTTCGCAATATTTGAACTCTTCAAACGCTAAATTTACATAATTGGGTTATTTTGGTGTAGTTTTCCGAAATTTTACTTAACCACGATTAATCCTTATAATAAATAACCTTTACGATTTTTCAACCTCCAAGTGCTAATTTTACAAAATCCGCATAATTTCGTTTTTCGTCGGTAATAAAATTGAAGTCATTTGTGATACAGTTTACCTTTTACAATTTTCCAGTTTCCTGCGCAATAGGTAGGTATAAGTATGTACATATTTCAACCCCCACAAAAGTTTTAATTGCATAATTTGGTTATTTTTCTGTTATATTTCATAATTCTACTTAATCACACTTAATTTTCATTCCTCTTGATTTTTCATTCCCTTTCGCAATTTTTTAGCCCCCTGAGTGTTAATTCTTCAAAATTCGCCAAATTGTGTTTTAATTCCGGCAATTCTTTTTATTTACTCATTTCGTTTACATTGTCATTCTTTTAACTTTTCATCCCTCAAAATTTTTGTGTTGTTTTTGTTCATTTTCTACTTTTTCCGGGGGCTTTTTAAATTGGTTATGGTTAATTTAACTGATAAAATTTGTTATTATCATAATTTGAACTTATTATCTCATACATTTTGACTTTGCATTCTTACACGAACACACAATTCTTTTAGTTATGTGGAAGTTTGCTATGCTTTCTTTACTTAAGAGATAAGGTTCAAGAGCCTATATACATATATCTTCTAATTATTTGCCCATATGAACCAAACGGATGGCAATTTTTTTAAATTTTTTCTACCATAAATCCAGATAAATTCACAGAGACGTCTACTCTTCCACGGCGACTATTTAATTGAAGTTAATTGGAGCTGGAACCGAAGCATCACGTCTATTGAATGATAAATAGGAGATTCTAATCAGTCTTAAAATTTAACATAATGCGTATAAGGAACTATTATCTGTCTATCATTATTCACGTCCTGCTAAGATTAACAAACAACCTGGGGCTGGTTTATGTTCAAGACCGTATCAAGGAAGTTTCGAAAACCTGTCGCATATCTAATTGGGAGTTATTTTATAAAAAAATGATGCATTTTGTAATTTACCTCTATTGTTCTCCATTTTTGTGGGAATATAACAAACTGAGTATGTAGAAACGCTTCGTGATGTGATTTTGCACGAGTTAGTTCTGTGTGGGGGGCTGAATTAAGAAAAGTACCTTGGTGTTTGGCTCTTACGAAAAAACCACAAAAACCATCTACAGATCGACTTCGGCGATGATACATTAATTAATTGTTCTTAATTTAATAATAATTAAAATGTTTCCGTTTTGAAAGTTTTGTATAAAGCACCTAATGACCCTTGACAGTACCTCCATGCCTGAAAATAGAAATACGTATTTCTATGTCTAGTATTACAAGAAAGAATTAATTTTGCAGTAAATAATGGAAGTTTACAGGGTGAAGAATTAATTTGGCACTAAATTAATGGAAGTATACAGGATAGTTCTTTTTTTCACTGCTCGCCGTTGGGATCTCCTAAACGGTAAAAGATACGGAGTCGATTAAATTAGAGAAAAAGTTGCACTATTTCTTGGTGATTAAGAATCTGAAGAAAATTCTCCGGCATCTTGATTCTTTCCTGAATTATCACGAAAAATCTGTTAAAAGTATAAAAGTTCTAAGTTTCAATTAAATAACATCAATCGTAAGAAAGTTATGAACTTTTCTTGAAAGTCGCATTTTTCAGTTTTTTTCCCCAGTTTTTTCGGGATAACTCAAGAACGAATCAAGATATCGGGAAATTCTCCTCAGATTCTTAATCGACAAGAAATAGTGCAACTTTTTTCTAATTTAACCGACCTCCTACCTCTTACGTTTAGGAGATGCCAATGGTGAGCAGTGAAAAAGGAACCACCCTGTATTGAAAAAGAATTAAATTAGCTAATGGAATTAGTAATGAAATTAATATGGAACTGATGGAATTAATCTGGAATTGATGGAATTAATCGGGAATTGATGGAATTAATCGGGAATTGATGGAATTGTATACAATTTTTTTGAGTGATCAGCCCCCCAGTTCTGTGCCTACCAATTTTGGTCCTTTTTCGGATATTACGTAAAGTTTCAATGAATTTATTGACAATCAGTCATTAATAGGCAAAATCGTGATCTGTCCATGCAGTACCCAGATCTCGTGTTCCGAGTTACCTCATTGCCTCCCTTTACTTGTTCGGAAAGAGAAAGAGCACCAATTGGAGAACAACGCAATGCTAATTAATTGTCTTTGTCCCAATTTCATCCAGTTAATGTCCTGTGTCGGTCGGCTGAAAAGGAAAGCTCTGAATCCTTTCTCAAGGTCCGTTTCATAATGTGTCCCAATCATCTACAATGTTAACATTGTAACTTTATCGTGAATAGGGTGCAATAAAAATCCACCGCTTTACGAGATAATTTCTTCTGGGGAGCGAAGAAAAATATTTCGAAATGCATAACTTGGAATGTCTTGTCTTGTCCGCTTCGAATGTTATGTCACAATTATCGCACTTCCTTGCAGAATTCATGCTCTAGTATGCAAAACAGCGTCGTTTACGAGACGGAGTGAAGGTGCAATTCAATTGTGGATAATGCACCATTGTATGGATGTCAAGTATGGTGCACTTTAGTTGCAAGTCGTCTATCTCCATTTTAGTAGGGCTTGATCGCTTCCTATTATTACGTCGGTAATTCGAGCGTAAAACCAATAGAGGAAGCTGCGCCACAGGTATGGTTGCAGTTTTTTCGATATGTGATATTACTTCCGTTTAAATTTTAATTTAAAGCTCCCTCACGGTTATATAATCAATTAAAGTAATAGTCATTGCATGTGGAAAAACCTCTATTTGTGGCTGCCGGGAAAAATACACCAAACAGAGCAGAACATTCCTTCGAGTCACATTAGCTTTATCTCAACTTGTTATTACAACGAAATCATGTAACTTGTGCAATGCAATTTTAGGGCTATGAGAAATTTGCCGACTAATTAAATTTTGATGTTACTCGAATAAATCACGTCTATCATTTGTGTGCAATTTTCTCATCGTATCAACTGTGGCAATCCTGAGGAAATGCTGTCGAAATGGAATCATTCAGAATTCACCAATTTGCAATTTGTACATTGTGTCCCTCAAAAAGTGATGGCTCATCGGTGGAAAAATGCAGTAAAAATCTTTATTTCGCAGGTGTTTCGAATAATAAGTGCTCGTTATCATCATCAATAGTTCATTTTGACATTGATAATGAGCACTAAACTTGGTGTTCTAATTGTATCATCCCTTTTCGGTGTTGTGGGGTGTTTCTAGTGAAACGGTAAAAGTATCGTTACAGAGATTACGTCATAGACAAAAAAAATTGAGATGAGAAGGTAAATCGAATTTGACGTCATCGAAATAGTTATTTTCCTGTTAAAAAATGTAAGCGTTTGCTCTAATATAGGTACATATATGCAGGTATTTCTTCATTAATATAATCATTGCTTATTGTACTCTTTTCACACTGTATAGATTAAGGATATTTTAATTGCATTTCCTACTAATTTTATACTAATGGGTGGCCAATTAAAATAGGACCAACTTAACTTTTCTATTCTTTAATTAACCTCCCCATTCCACTTCACCATTAAAAAAAAGGGAAAATTTTCGAATTCGATATAAGACAGGATCTATACGTTTTGAGTTCTCAGGAACCCACAAAAGTGGTTTTTAAAATGTGTACGTACGTTTGTTCGTTCGTAAACACGCCACCGCCCAAACTACTCAACCGATTTGGCTGAAATTTGGCACATATGCATGTGGAAACCCAACTTAGATCTGAAAAGCTTTTGGAGCCAATCGTGCAACCCTTAGAAATGCCATTTTGGCACATCAGCTTTTAAATTTTAAATGTAAACCCCCATTTTTCACGTCACCATAAGAAAGGCCTCAGATTCTGTTTCCAAAGATGTATTCACTGTCAGTGCCCTTTTGGCCAAAAACTAAAAAAATTGAGATTTTTGTCGGACTTCCCCGATGCCCCGATGTTATTTGCCCTTGAACTTTTTTATGTTTGAAAATATTGCTAAGTTGCTTATGCGGCCGTATTCCCCGTTCAATTCTAAAACTTTTTTGGCTCTTAAAATTTTTCCGAAAAACTAACCACTCACGAGAAAAATTGAAAAAACCGAAAACGTGATGCAGGTAATCACCTTAAAACCAATGAGTCTACCTCATAAAAAAGTGAAATTACCATCAATGTTTTCTCTTCAGTTGTGAGCAATGGTTCTGGGCACAGATGTAGGACAACACCTTCAATGCAAAAAAACAGTTGAAATGTGATGCGTGTCAACGTACACTTTGATTTTTATTGAAATTGTAGGTTTATCGATGATCATGTTTTCGGTTTTTTCAATTTGGTGGTTAGTTTTTTCGAAAAATTTTTAGAGCCAAAAAAGTTATATAATTGAACGGGGAATGCGGCCGCATAGGCAAATGAACAATATTTTCAAACATAAAAAAGTTCAAGGGCAAATAACATCGGGGCCACCCTGTATAACAGGGATCCGCTTTTTGGATAATGTCTTAAGTACCATCAGTAGTTGCATCTTGGTCTGTAACAATGCTGTGCAAAAATTCAAAATCCTACGATACACCTTTCGAAAGATATTTAAAAGGAACGTTTAAAAATGAAAATCTTTGGCGGCTTATAACATCAAGAGGAATCACAATTGACCAATAATTTTTGCAGCAAGCTTCATCATTTGAACGGTAGATTCTGTGGTATAAAGGATGTGGAGTCTTTCAGACTCACCCTGTATGTATAATCTATAAAGAATAATCTTACTTTTTGTTACAGTCGATGACAAACGGTAAAAATTAAAAGAAACCACTTTTAAAATTGTAAATTAAAACAGAACCACTTTTCCCTCGCTGTGCTGTGTTATGACAGTTGTAGACGTCAACAAACGACAAAACTTGACAGAAATTGACACCTGACAAACGACGTTTTTCATAAAAAATAGAGAGAAAGAATTAATTTCATGAGAATAATGGTGTAGAACGTTCCCAGTTGAACGTTTGCCGGGTTTATAGGTTGCGTTCATGCGTTTCAAGTTTCAACTGTAGTTTCATTTCGTCAAACTGTTTATGAAATGATTTCTATCCAATCGACTGGTGGTTAGCTTAAGATCCCATAGAGGGAGCGCCAGGTTTAAATCGCTTCCGTTATTGGACAGGAACTCTGATAAATATCACCTAGTTTCACGTGACTAACCATTAGCTACGCTACCATGGCGAATGCTCAAGTTCTATTGTGAAGTTTTTCTAGAAAGGGGTGGAACGGAAATGTTCCACCCCATAATTAAATTAAACAAAGTTTCTAGGATCTGCTGATGTAGGTATAGGATTATCGTGATCGTGCTCTTACCTTACCTACTCGTGAGTCGAGTCGTGCTCGTGCATGGCCGGTTGTACAGTATGCGTAGGTGAAAATGCCCACCCGGGAAGGTGGGAGACAAACACTGCATGTCTGGTCCACTTCAGTTGCAAGTCGGAGTGGGAAATATCGATCTGTTCTTCAGGTAAGTACGAGCTTCCTGTTTAAGTAATTTAACCCGAGACAAGGCGCGTATTGAAATTTGCGTTCTTGATGGCCGCTTTTAGAAATCTGCCCTACGCGCATTTTTTTTTTAAACTTTCCCGCATCAATGATTTGTTATTAACTTTTCGTTACAATTTAACACGAGGGACGTAGGTACTGAAATAAATCTCAACATAAAGATCATTAGGTAATCGAGTCATTAATGTCTAAATCATGATTGCGATTAGTGATTTAAATCTAATCAGGCTTCAATGAAAGTTTTCCAATCGATTTAAATCGAGGTTAAGGCGTTGAATGCGATTGGTTCGTATCGATTGCAATCGATCGCCGCGTTGAACGGCCCTATTAATCTTCACAAATTAAAGGGAGGTTTTTACGAATAATATGTTAAAACTAGGAACGAATTTTTCGCTAAAATTAGCACCTCCATTATTAACGTCTGTTTAATTTAATTTCTACCATTTTCTTTATATTGAAACCATTAATGTGTTATATGGGTCGAAATTGTTTACCATGCATGAAAGGATGGAAAAATGGTATCACTCGTGTGTCATAATTCATAAACAAATTACCTGGAGGTGTTAGGTTAACCTCTGAGAATCACACACGTTTAAATAATTCATAATGTCAGGAAGGTTTTATAAAATACCTAGTTATTCTCAAAATCAGAAATCTTCAAATTATTAATAATTGAAAACGTCCGTGTAAATTCCCTGTAACTGAGGTATACCTACACTTAGATCAGTATAAAACTTTAATAATAGATATTTATTTTATTAGGAGTTTAAGGGCCGCTTGCACCGCTGCTGCCTGATTAGCGCTAATCAGTGGCTAAACTGACATTAATGGATTGTTTCGACAATTGTGATTCTCAGAGGTTAACCTAACACCTCCAGGTAATTTGTTTATAAATTATGACACACGAGTGATACCATTTTTCCATCCTTTCATGCATGGTAAACAATTTCGACCCATATAACACATTAATGGTTTCAATATAAAGAAAATGGTAGAAATTAAATTAAACAGACGTTAATAATGGAGGTGCTAATTTTAGCGAAAAATTCGTTCCTAGTTTTAACATATTATTCGTAAAAACCTCCCTTTAATTTGTGAAGATTCATAGGGCCGTTCAACGCGGCGATCGATTGCAATCGATACGAACCAATCGCATTCAACGCCTTAACCTCGATTTAAATCGATTGGAAAACTTTCATTGAAGCCTGATTAGATTTAAATCACTAATCGCAATCATGATTTAGACATTAATGACTCGATTACCTAATGATCTTTATGTTGAGATTTATTTCAGTACCTACGTCCCTCGTGTTAAATTGTAACGAAAAGTTAATAACAAATCATTGATGCGGGAAAGTTTAAAAAAAAATGCGCGTAGGGCAGATTTCTAAAAGCGGCCATCAAGAACGCAAATTTCAATACGCGCCTTGTCTCGGGTTAAATTACTTAAACAAGAAGCTCGTACTTACCTGAAGAACAGATCGATATTTCCCACTCCGACTTGCAACTGAAGTGGACCAGACATGCAGTGTTTGTCTCCCACCTTCCCGGGTGGGCATTTTCACCTACGCATACTGTACATTGTCAATAATAAAATTCCGTGGGCCGATTGAATCCAAAATTTGTTCACCTCTTCGACGTGTAATACAATCCCCTTGTGCAAAATTTCAGCCAAATCGGTTCAGGGGCTTGGGCTGTACCGCGATTTTAAAGTCCGATAAAAATCAATTTTTTTTTATTTTTGGTCAAAAGGGCACTAAGAATGAATGCATTTTTAGAAGCAGAATTTGAAGGCCTTTCCTATCGTGACGTGAAAAATGGGGGTTTGCATTTAAAATTTAAAAGTTGATGTGCCAAAATGGCATTTCTGGTTGCACGATTGGCTCCAAAAGCTTTTCAGATCTAAGTTGGGTTATCACATGCACACGTACCAAATTTCAGCTAAATCTGTCGAGTAGTTTGGGCTGTGGCGTGTTTACGAACGTACGTACGAACGTACGTACGAACGTACGTACATACATACAGACACATTTTAAAAACCACTTTTTTGGGCTCCTCAGACCTCAAAACGTATAGATCCGGTCTTATCTCAAATTCGAAAATTTTAGTGATTGCAGTAACCTCCCTTTTTTTTTAAATGGTGAAGTGGAGTGGGGAGGTTAAAATCGAAATTTTGTAATAACACTGAAACAACATTATAGCCCAAAGTACTGGATCGATTTGTCCGAAATTTGGTACATGATGAAGGTTACCCGTTAAATAGCTGAACTTTAAAATCTTAAACACAAGTCACGGAAACCCACGCGTTGAGGAGGTTCCAGCCGCTTCTCTGCTGCCAATTTTTTTTTGTATGCAACTTAAAGTGTTAAAATTCATAACTTATCACTAAATCGCACTTTAAAATACATAATTTCCATTTACAACTTAAACTAAGGAACCCAGCAATTTTCCATTGTACTCTTGCTTTTGGTAGTCGTAAATACTTTAGTGTACCTAATTTAAAGTGTTACAAGTAAATTCATAAAAAAATAGTGGTTCATCAATTTTAATTCTGAAAGCCTTTATAGGAAGAGAAAAGATGGGCTTGAAATCTTTAATGCTTTAACCCTTGTTCGAACGCCATTGTTATATGTCAAACAACAACGAAACCCTCTCGGCCTAAATAGTGATGGTATATTATTCGTTCTCTACGAATTAAAATCTAATGAGTGATACTGAGAACGGTCTGGTGCAAAAAAAAGTGTCGGATGAAAACTAACGAAGATACTCAAAAGGAATTTTGTAGGATTTTTAACGAGTCACGACCCTTTATAATCGTTATATCTATATAAAGACCGAGTATAGTGAAAGACGGATCTTTTCGAATAGGTACACGAAGGGCGTGTTCTTCACGGTCCTCAGCTCCCACTTGCCACAAACAATAATAGGTGTAGCTTTTAGGAGAAGAACTGTCTTTTGCGGAAATTCCAATTCTAAAATTAATACCGAATAATTTCTGGTTGGAACACCAAAATATAGTCTTTTATGGTTATTAAGACAAGTGTTTTATAGGCAGTTTAAAAATCGAGGCCGTAGTTTATGTTTGAGTGACGTTAGGAGCGAAAATATAATACGCCGAGATTTTTCAACTATAAAACACGTGTTGTCTCCATGATTTTTTCTTATACTAACCATTAACACCACCTTTTAAAGGTTCTTCTGAATTTTCTTGTCAATTCAAGTGATAAATGTCAATATTTTTTGATTTATTAGCTTTAAAATACGTTGTCATGGGCGACGTGTTTTATAGCAAACATAAGAAGCTAATTCAAATGCACCATAGAATAGTTATTTGTACAACTAGTAATGAAAGTAATACTTTTTTCATGAGTTTGAAGGGTGATACACGACGCCGTAGGCGGAGTGTATCAATCAAAAGAGTGAAAAAAAGATACTTTCATTACGTGTTGTACACGTAATTTGTTTGTATATCCCCCCCATACGCGAAAAAGTGGAAAAGTTTTTTTTTCTATATGGGGGAGTAATGATTGGCAACACTGGGTAGCCCTTTACTTCCTTGGTGTGATAATATAATGTAACAATGTAAAGATGTAAGATGTAAAGATGAAAAAATGTTAAAATCGTTAAAAAAAGTGATACTTTCATTACGGTTTTTTCTTTAAAAAAAGTGGTACTTTCATTACGATTTTTCATTAAAAAAAGACGACTTTCATTGTAAATATGCAAAAAACAGTATAAAGGCCGAATTTACAATTCGAGTTCAGTGGAAGTTCACTTGAGCTAGGTTCAGTTGCTACATGACAGCCAATGAGAGCACCGGTTGCTAAGCAATTGAGCTGAGCTCAGTTAAACCATTCCGAAACTCGAATTATAAAATAAGATGTTAGTAATAGAAAAAAGCATTATTGGTAATCTTTGTAACACTATTTTACTCACTATGTAGATAACCAACTTTACGCAATATTTTGTGACGCTAAACTAGACTCAGGCAGGGAGCACAAATATGAAAGGGAAAATGTCAAGTGCATATGAATGAAGTCAAGCCTTTTAAGCACAATCGGGACACATGCATGGTTTTATTCCCTTGATGCTTGATGCTGCTAAAGTGGAAACTCTAGTCTTCTCAATTTTCAATAATTTTCTCAGTTTCAGCCAAAGAATAGTGCCTTATCGAAGATAGAAAGTGCATTAGGTCATTCCCTGCCTTATAAACTAAAGCAGCTACCTAGTCATGTTAAACGAACCATTGAGAATTACTTAATGATAGAAATATGTACAATAGTTTTACATTGTGTAGATATTTAAATTGTTGAAGTCAGGGCAAAACTCCAAGAATTTAAAATAAAAACATACCTAGTCTTGTCATAATTAATAATATAATATTGTCCTAATGACCATCGACATTCATGATTCTCCATCAAACTTGTTGAGAAAAATTAAGAAAAAGCTCTTTTAAAAATTCAAGTTAACTAATAAACTAATGAAAAAACTTGTGTAAGTTTAAATACCTACTAGTACCTCAAGATACTTTTCAACACTAAAGAGTACTCTATTTAAACTTCTCCAATTGACTTTATTTTGATTGTAAAATATTAAATCTTTTTTCCTGAAAATTACTTATTGACAGTGGCCACAACAACATCGACGAGTCAAATCTACAATGTCTATGATGCTTTCTTTTAAGCAAAAGAAGCGAAAAAAGGTGAATAAGGCAAATAGGATCAAAATTCTATTTCCGTTTTTTTTATCCTGTCTACTACTACATCGAAGAATTATGTAGATGGGATGTAAATTGGATCATTGAGAGATGCAGAAACTATATACAGGAACCTAACCTTCCCAAGCAGACTTTATCCAAAATATGATCGATTTATAAAACCCTAAACTTGCAACATATGCCAGGTACACATAGATCAATTTTTAGGTTTTATAAAAAAACGAGCTAAACAACTAATTAATGATGCGGACTTTATCCAAAATATGATCGATTTATAAAACTCTGAAACCAGCAACATATGCCAGGTTTTATAAAAAAACGAGCTAAACAACTAATTAATGATTCTTAAATATGTATCAAATTATGCGGCTACGCCAAAAATTTAAATTTCTAGTAATTTCATGCGTACAAATAAAAAGCAGAATTAAACTGAACTTTACATGTGAAAGGACACCATGTTGTAATAATAACACAGATACTTATAAAAACGCCTTAATTACTAGTCTATTTTCAGTTTATAAATAAACTATTGGTGGACTTGAACTAAAAGCACACGATCGGCCACTCAGTTTTTGTCAGTTCAAAAATACGCAGGAAGGCCGCAAATTTTCATAATTTATGACCTATTGCACCACGATTTTTAAGGGTTCCTTAAAGTCCGTGCATAAAGATTTGATGAGAAGATGATTTGTAAAGACTTGAGTGTAACTTTTTGTCTTTATGAAACTTTTGATCGTTTGAAACATCAGAACTTACAAACAAAAATTCATTAATGTTTTTAAGCAGAAAAAGCTCTAAGTTTTACTCTTCTGAGAAATCTGCTGTACAATTTTGGGCTTGGGTTCAGTTTATCTTCATTCTTAGAGTTTCTGCACCCCGTTTTCTTTTCAATTATTTTGGTACTGCTAAGATTGTTGTATATTGTCGGTTATATCCACTTTTGCTTTCAGGTGTTTCGCTTGTCTTGGTTTCTTCTTCGTTACTTACAGATTCAGATTGTAAAGTGCCAGTGCATCTAACGGTTGATTATTGTAGACTTGTAGCTCGTTCTTATTGATTGAAATGAGCGTATTTGTTCTCTAAGTATATTTATTCCAAAAGCACCTAAGGGGTTGAGAAAAAAGTCATATTTAAGGGATTTAGTTTATTTCGCAACAAAACAGGTCGACTTCCATACTGTACAACTAAACATTAACTAATTTCTACATCTATGGCAATTGGCTTCGTTTACTCTTCATGTTTTCGCCATGTGACTTTGGCGACGAAACCTTGTTTCTTGTCGGAGGTGTAGTCGACAACACGGACGGTCTTGTGGTCGGGTTCCAATAAACTGTACCTTCCCTTCACTTTGTATCCTTCACGTTCTTCTTCTTTGTCTTTGTAGTCCTTGGTTTTGTGATCACGCACATGGTAGTCGTATTTGAATTCAGGCTTGGCCTATTTATAGACAGGTTAGTTGAATTCTTTAAATAAAACAGACTTACTTTAATATGAATCTCTTCTTCGTGATGAATATCGACGGGGGTGTTGAAATAAGATCCACCGAATCCTCCCTCTCCTCTTTGTTCTTTCTTCTCTCCACCACCGCCTCCGCCGCCTCCTCCTCCACCACCACCTCCGCCACCTCCTCCTTTTTTAACTTCAACTTCAATTCCTCGGCTTAATCCAAAGGTGGATCCTTTGGAGCCGTAACCTCCTTGGGAGTAGACTCCCAATACCCCCAAAGAGGCAATGGACAAGACCTGAAGATTAAAATGAATTTTTCTTACATTTCGTTTCTTCTTTACTTACAAGAAGAAATTTCATGTTGTTGCTTTGGTCGCTGTTGATCAACTGACGCTGTTGTCACAATTGCAACCCCAATTTATACTTGTAAAGTGTGAAAGGGTCACATTTGCTTAAATTAACATACATTATTAATAATATAGAAAACATTAATGCGAAATTTTTACTCTGACAATAATTGGGTGAACTTGTACCAATTATGGTACACTTTCAATAATTGAAATAATTATCTCACCAGCTGACTTTGTTTCAGAATGCCCTCGATAACTACACGTTCCTGCCATTTAGCGTGTTCCTAGCTATATTCTGGATATTTACGTATAAAAAGGTCCCAGAAACGAAAAACAAGACCTTCGAGGAAATTCTTGCCTTGTTTAGACACGGAAATGGAAGGTGAGTATAGGGATTTTCATTTCGTAATCAATTCCGTTCATTTTCGAGACAATCTAAAGACATTGTTTTCACGTTTAGGGTTAGTTTTCGAGACAGTCGTCTGTACGGGTGAGTGATGGCATGATTGTACATAGTCCTGCACGTAGCATGACGCTCTTTATCTGATTCCTATACACAAATAGAGCCAGATCTTTAGATGATTTGATATCCAAACCACCTAATCTACACATACGCCTAATTACAGAATTTTTCACGTTCACTTTGCATAACTGTCTTACTTTCAACGAGGGAAACTCATTTCATTTACAGCGACTGGATACTTATTTAATTACTGATTTTGTGGTTGAAAACGAGTCCAGTAATTATAATTCCTTACTTCGTAAAAATTAACAGGGGGCTAAAATTCTGTACCTACCTTCAATAGTTCTTAATTAAATGTTAAAATTCCCTTAAAATTGGAGCGTCCTCGTGAGTGTCGCACCTACAAGGTATAAAGTGATTTTCAATGAAAAATTAAATAAATCTCGACGAAAATGTTTAAGTTTACCAAAGAGAGAGCCCAATTTCATTCATTTTCTTCGTAGAGTTGACAGTAAAATCGTGATTATCATAAGGGCAACTCGTATATTTTACATCTTGGAATCTACAATTTTCTGAAATCAATATTAATGAGTGATTGTAAACGATTGTTCGGTGAAGTGGCAGCGTTGCACAAAAATCTGGCGGAATTTGCATTTAAGAGTGTGGCAAAATGCTTCAGATTTTTGTTCCAAGTTACCATTTGAGCGGACAATCACTTACGAACTGCCAAAAGAATTCTGGGGTCCATATTATTTTTAAAACTAGATGGTGGTGACCATTCCTTGATTATTCTAGTTTTTAGTCGATTTTAGTAATGGGCATAATATTAAACTTGAAGCTACGTATCGGGTTAGTGGACCAATTTAATGACGTTTCAACCATCTATGTACTTATTCGTGGCCTTCCTCAAGGATGAAACTCACAAGGTTGTAGGCAATTAAATTGAAAATTCTAAATCAAGTTAAAATCAGTTCGATGAATTATTATTGGCCCAATTAAATTGACCCACTTCGACTAGCAGCTTTAAATTTTTAGTGACTTTAGTATAACCCTTTTTAACATCAGGCATTGCTGAAAATAGTCTATCACGTTTTTGTCTAATTAAACAAATTACTATTTGACTTATGACTGAGTTGAAACAACAGTTCTATCGAGTAACAATTTGGACTGAGACATAATGAAATGCACAAAATAGACTTGTACACTGTACAAGTTGGTTCCTTTTCACTGCTCACAATTAGAGAAAAATTACGCTATTTCTTGTAGATTAAGAATCTGATAGGAATTCTCGTTCCTGAGTTTTCGTGAAAAATTGCGGTTTTAAAGAAAAATTCATAACTTTCTTACGACTAATGTCATTTTAATAAGTTGAACTTTTTTTTAACAGCTGTCGATTGATTGACGTCCTCAAAAATTTTCTAGTTCTTCCAGATTTTGAGCAATGACAGTCAACTTTTCTTTTTCTTATGGCCGCCATTGAATGTCAACATAACCGGATACACAAAAAAATTATCGTTTCAAAAATGTAATGAATATGGACTTTTTTGAAAAAATATATGTCAAAGCTTGAGTCACACGACGTCATGATGTCTTTTATTACCGTTGAATTCATTTGTTTTCGCATGTCAAGAAATTGAAGAAGTCGGCGTACTTTTTTGAAACTTTTTTTTTTTATCTAAGTTTAGGCTGATTTTTCTAATTATTTATAAATCTTTATAAAATTTATAAAACTCCATGTTGCTTACATTTTTGAAAAGCTACTTTTTTGCGTATCCAAGGGTGTCAAAATCCAATATGGCGGCCATAAGAAAAAGGAAAGTTGACTGCTGTTGTTCAAAACCTAGCAGTTCTAGAAAATTTCTGCCTTTAATTGGCAGCTGTCAAAATTATAAAGGTCCCAAGTTTCAGGCAAATTGTGATATTCGTTCAAAATTGCAATTTTCGGATTTTACTAGATAACTCAGGGACGGATCGAGATATCGAGGAATTCTTTTCAACTCTTAGTCACCAAGAAATAGCGCAACTTTTCTCTAATTTAACTTCCACCGTTTGGGAGATGACAATGGTGAAAAGGAACCACCCTGTGTATCAAGATCAATACATATTAATTTTCTTATTAATTAATTAACTTTCTTCAAAATATTCATTTCCAATACGTTTAGTCGCTTGAAATTGGTAAAGATTCATATATTTTTGGCATACTTTGCAAAAATTTCACTATAATGATTATCTGTATATGTATATCCTAAGTGCCTATCTTTTTTTTTGTATAGCCTCGAAAGTTTTTACAAGGGTAGCCAGAAGAAACTATTCTTTAGCAACTCTCTTGGGGTAAACTGTCTCCTTTTTCCTAGAGAATGAAACTGGGTTTGGTTAAAAAATTATGAAGTCACCACACTTTCTGACGAACGCGGGGGTTCTGTTGGTTTGTAACGCTTTCAGTTCCGTTAAAATTCCTGTCAGTGTCAAAAAGTAGAAGCAATGGAGAATATAACATTATTGTTATCAATAAGAACAATGATCCCCTTCCACCTCGTTATTGTTTCTGTTGATTGACACTGAGAAAAATTTTGACGGAACTGATAAGCCTGACTCACATAACCCCCGCGCGTTCATTAAACTGTCGCGACTTTATAAAGGTATGATTGTAACATTTTCGGAGATGATGGCCATGTATCATCGGAAACTGCATGAGGATTTTAGGGGACTTTCAACTTTGCATTGACAACTATTAAGAAAGCGAAAATTTCAGCCTCGAGTTAATTTTTTCAATTTCTTTGGCAAGTTAGGTAATTTATAATTTACACGATACACACAAGTCACGCATGCCATTAATACTTTTCGGAGAAATGTTGAACTGATTCTTTTGGTGAGGGCCGGGACACATCCCGCCTTCGTCGGGTTTGTCCCGATCCGACCGCCTCACAGTGGTCCAAAATCAGAGAAACCTGCCCAAAATTCTGGTTTTTTGGTAATGAACGGTTGAGACGTAGACATTAATAGGAAAAATAGCAAAATATTTGTTTTCGCCGTAGGGGTTGAATTACAGGGTTGAAAAAAATATTTGTCGGCAAAAAATTTTATAATTTTTGTGTTATGTTCACTGCAGATCACTGAAAAAATGCATACAAAAAATTTCACTTAAAAATAACGGATTTTAAGGGTGTTGCAAGTTACAATTGACGGAATAAGGTGTGACATTGGCCTTATTATTGTTTTCAAGCATTTAAAACATCTAACGGGTAAAAAAACTTATGGTAGGAGTATCCTCCTACATTGTTTAAATGTCTATCTGGGGTTTGATTCTTTCAAACATTGCCGTTGAGAACATGTTCGCATGCTCAATTTTTCAGGTAGTGTTTTGTACAATCTTGTAGTAAACATCTAAGGAATTCTTCTAAAATGTATTTAAATAAACTTCAAAAGGTAAGTGCCTGTACAGAATTACGGCAGTTTAGGATTACTTTGATTGATTTATTTCAATTGGCTTTAATGCGTCTTGTCCGTCTGCCAGGTGAGAATTTCAACAAAATTAGGATGGAATAATAGTATATTATTCAATGAGTGTGTAATTAATTTTACCTAATTGCGTTTTGAAAAGTTGGATTTTACACAATTAGGTAAAATGTTGTACGGAATACGTTATGAAAAGCCTAAAGTGTTTGACTCGCATAATGTTGCAAAACTCGCTATCGCTCGTTTTGGCAAATATTACGACTCGTCAAACAATATAGGACTTTTCATAACTAATTACGTAAATAACTATTATAGCTCCCGAGGATGAGGGAGCAATAATTATTACACACGAATAGAATACTATGCTTTATCCATGGGTTTTAAGGCGAAAAAATCGCTCACCTATTGTATAATGAGTCCAATTTGTAACATCCGTGGATAAAAATACATTATCTCAAATGTTCCACTTTTACCAGTAATTGTTCTTTTGCCAGTAATTTTTTTGGTTAGTCCTTTGTTCAAGTATGTACAATTTTTATGTTACTTTATGCTACTTTTAAAGATACTCCAAATTTATAAAACGGAAACATGGTTATTGTCTCAGTTATGAATGAGGATACCACTTTCATGGGCACGCTCATATTAATAGATATAAATAAAAATGTCTGTATTCTTAACTGCTTAAATAATGCAATATGGTCATTCCTCTATTACGTAGTCCCAGGAATTTACATAAAAATCTGGCTTTAAAACAGCTTAAGAATTTTTGCTACTCAAAATTAAAACATATATTCTATTGCAACAACTTGCCCACAGCACGGGAAAAATATTCAAAAAAATATATTGTTTGAAATAACACATCAAAAAGTTATTTTGTGGAAAATTTGCAGAATTACTCTGCCCCTACGCAGCGCGAGGCATGGAATCGATAGGAAAATTCAGAAAAATCGAATCGCCAAAAACATGAAATCTTTACGTTTAGGGTCCTGGGAACCTAAAAAAGTGGTTGTTGAAAAAATGTCTGTCTGTCTGCACGCTGCAGCTCAAACTACTGAACGTATCGAGATGAAATTTGGCACACATACCTACTTAGTGAGCAACTTGTAGGTGCTGATTAGACTTTGGGCCACATCGGTTCACGGAAAGTGCCTTTTTGGCACAAGAACTTTAAAATTTAGATGCAAACCCCCATTTTTCGCGTTACCATATAATGCTCTTCGAATTCTGCTTGCAAAAATGTATCAACTTAGTGCCCTTTGGCAAAAAAATTATAAAAAACACGCTGCAGCCGAAACTACTGAAGACATCGAGATGAAATTTTGCGCACACGTTCAGTGAGCACCCTGTAGATGATGATGCGATTTTGGGGCAAATCGGTTGATTACATTATATGTATCAAGATTTATACGTCTATATGGCGCCTCGCCTATATGCTGTCGCGGACTTTTTGGTAGATCTTTTCGTAACCAACAATTCTTCTATTTATGATTTTGTTATATCTTACTCAGCGTTGACGTTTTAAATTGTTAAAGCGGGGTTTTTTCGCGTACTTGCACGCAACGAATCACTGAAGTTTTAAATAGGGTCAGTGGTTGACTTTTATTCAATTTTAATTTAAATTTAACATTGTGGTTAAAATCCAGCTGGTAAATTAGGGTAAATTCCAAGCTACTTTAAACTTTAAAACACAAACGTGACAAAACGCTGTTCTCGTCTTGTGTAGTCAAGAGGTCTGACTGAGTGAGTCTGAGGCTCAAGGCCAAAAAGTGATTAAAGCGATTTAATTTCTTTGTAATAATGGCGATAAGGTCAATAAGAGGGTCGAAAATCTTAGATGTAGATACCATTTTTTCGAAAAATGTTATTTTAATGAAGATAAGCTTCCTTGACCTTGTAAATTATTCTGTTGCGATAAATTGGCGCCTTCACTCGACAGAATTTAGCGATAACCTGATTATATGGTTGGTTCACGATCTGTACGTTTACAAATTCTGTGAAAAAGTAGAAGTTTCTAGTCTCCGAGACTGCCAATTTTTTTACTTAATATGAGCTTGCCCATGAATGTGGTATCCTCAGAACTGAGCCAATAAACATGTTTCCGTTTAATAATTTTGGAGTATCTTTAAAAGTAGCATAAGGTAGCATAAAAATTGTACGTATTTGAACAAAGGGCTAATTAGCAAAAGTACTAGCAAAAGAATTATAGTGGAACCAAGTGGAACATTTGAGATAATGTAATTTTTCTTCCTACACTAACTGAAAACGAGATTTTTGGGATTCAGAAGGGCTGTGAAAGGCGTCTCAGGAAATGGGCAGTCTCGGCTACGCCTCGACTGTCCATATTTTCCTTCGCCGCGTAAAACATCTCTTTCACGCTTTGGGTTATAAACTACTATTATTCCGCCCTAATTTAGTTTAAATTCTCGCTAGACGGACAAGAATTAATACATTAAAGCCAATTGACATAGATTAATCAAAATAACAACACACTGCTGTTATTAGGTATGTACAGGTAGGGGAGGGGGAGTCTAGTTGTCTCAATTTTCATTCAACAGCAATTATATTTTGGTATAATTCGATATAATGCACCACTGAATTTTTATTCTGACAAAGAAACATTTAGCTACAATATGAGATTTTAAAAAATAAGAAATATTTGAAAGAGCCATGTTTATTAATTTCTAAATAAAGCGATGCAACTGTGACAAGTTACCCCGAGTAGAGGGTTAGTTGTCTCAAAGGTTGGGGTAAGTTGTCACAGTTGTGCCATTTGGACATAACCTAACCTAATAAAGGTTAAATATCTTCATCCGAGTTTAAATTCAGACACACAGAGAATGTAGTATCATCCCCTGCACCATGAACCAATTTTCTAGAAATGGTACATAGAACCCGTTTATGTTCCCGTAATTTCACTAATGCACCACCATGTGACAACTTGACCCAAACACTGTGTGACAATTAACCCCATTATAGTTTTCGATCTAACTTTGACCTAATGGAAATTTTTAACTATTTGCAACCTCTAAATATGTGGCGAGCCCAACAGTAGAGATCAAAAAGTGACCTAGTACGCATATGAACTATATCAGCTTAATTAAAACGCGATTAATAAGGGTTAATAAAAAAGAAATAATTTACTTACAAGCAACAAATTCTTCAAATCACGGTCACTTCTAGAGAAATGACAGAAATGAGTTGAAATTTCTTATGGTATTAAAGACTAGTGCAAGTTAAGGGAAACTGTCACCTTTTATTTGAAATTTATATCGGAAGGTAACACTATGGCCTCTGAGACAACTAGTACTTGATACAACTAGATCCCTCCTCTCCTACTTGCCTTTGCAGTTTATTTAAATAAATTTAAGGAGAATTCTTTAGATGCAGTCGGTAAGCAGGATTGAACACAAAACACTAGCTGAAAAATTGAGCAGGCGAACATGCTCTCAACGGCAATATTAAAAAAATCAAACCCCAGATAGACATTTAAACAACGTAGGAGGATACTCCTACCATAAATGAAGGTTTATTACCTGTTATATGTTTTAAATGCTTGAAAACAATAACAAAGTCAATGTCATACCTAATTCCGTCAATTGCAACACCCCTAAATCCGCCATATTTATATGAAATTTTTGTATGCATTTTTTCAGTGATCTGCAATAAACATTTTAAAATTTTTTACCAACAAATATTTTTCTCGGCGGTAGCCATTAAAAGTGCATTTTTACCGCCTCTTTTGCGGCAGTAAAATTGGATTTTTTACTGCCGGCGGCAGTAAAAATGCACTTTTTAAATGACACTCGGCGAAAAAATTAAGTGTTCAGCACGGCAAAAAAACAGATTTACAATTTTTTTGTCTTGTTAAACAAAAAACTATCCGCTATTTTTTCTATTAATGCCTATCTATCAACCGTTCATTGCCAAAAAATCAGAATTTTGGCCAGGTTTTTTTGACTTTGGACCACTTTGCGCTTGTCCGTTCAAAATTCGTCTCTGATGAATTTGAATTGGAACTGTCGCTCAGCTCGCGTTTCCGGTCCGGGTCCGATCCCGGGGCATCCGCGTGAGCCATTTCCGGTGTAGTCATGCATGCCACGCCTTGATGTGCGAGGCAAAACTTTTTGGGGCGGGGGGTGAATTTGCCACGCACATCGGAAGGTGTTTGCTGACCGTTGCTCCAAGACAGTCTTCGGGCCAGCCTTACGCGTTGCGCTAACAGATGCTGACTGGCGGTGGCGTGTGCCGCAGACGAGGCGGCTGTGACGGTGAAACGCGGGAGCGGGCGCGGCCCTCGCTGCAGGACCCGGCGCCGCTCAGCGCGCTCTCCTGGACCTGGCCGGACTCGCAACCCTAACGGTGGGTGTCTTCCATATCATCCGCATTTCTCATCCTCACGCGCGGAAGGTGTACAGAAGATTTTGGTGGATGCGCCCCAACTGACATTACATCCCTCAGTTCCGTTTTTGGTTGTTTTATTTTTCTGTTTTTTTTCCTTTCAGTTCTGTTGACGAGAATAACCCACAGACTGACGGTATTGACTTGAACTCCAAGAAGGAAGAAACTGACGCATCCGCAGAGAAGACGCATTTGTAGATATTTTTGTGTCGTATTATTTTTATTACCTACTACTATTTTGTTCTGTTCAATAAAACAATTTGCCGACGGTGATTTTTTTTAACACAAAAGTAACATCCATTCTGTAGAATGTCTCTACTATCTCTATACATCCAGTATACGAGTGCATTTAAGATACGTGAGGTTTGGAGGCACTACTACTAGGTGCAGATTGATAAAATCTGCACCCGATTCCACCTGTAAGACGAGCGCCCTACATACACACTAACGTGATAAACATCTACGGGGATACACATCGTATTGATGTACATCTTCTGGGGGCTTTTCATTTGTAGGCAGGCGTAGAGAATGAAAAATTCCCTAGATTTTTCAAGAAATGTAGGCAATCAGCCCTATGCTGTAACTCGGTTGACTTTAGTCAATGTTGAAGTGAATTGAGAGAACTGATTGGAGATATCAGTTTTAACGTCAATATTTTTCGCAAGTCAATTGACATGAAAGCAAGTCCCAACCATCACTTGCTCAAAATGTTGACAAATTTCAAGAAAACATTGATATCTCTAAGGCAACAACGGGCTTAACTTTACTTTAGCGGAAACCTTGTATATACTGAAACTGCACATATCCCCGGTCAGAATGATGAGCTGAGTACAACGGTACCCGTTTTTTCTTGCGGAAACGCGGCGTTGCCAAGTTACAGGTTTCCGCTAAACTAAAGTCCGTACGGGCGGGGTCAACTTTGCTTTAACGGAAACCTTGTCAGCACTAAAACTGCACATATTCCCGTTCAGAATGATGAGCTGAATACAACGGTACCTTTTTTTTTCTTGCGCAAACGCAACGTTGCCAAGTTACAGGTTTCCGCTAAACTAACGTCCGTACGGATGGGGTTAACTTTACTTTAACGGAAACCTTGTTAGCACTAAACTGCACATATTCCCGTTCAGAATGATGAGCTGAGTACAACGGTACCCGTTTTTTTGCGCAAACGCAACGTTGCCAAGTCACAGGTTTCCGATAAAGTAAAGTCTATAGGGACTATAGGGTTGTGAATGACGAGCTGATTCAACGGCACGTCAGTTTTCTTGCGCAACCGCACTGTGGCCAAGTTTCCCCTAATTTTATGAAGTTCTTATATACCTACTATACCGGGTGATTCAATTTGGTATTCGCCCCCCCGTAACTATTTTATTGCAACAGGAAAATATATAAAACCATATATATTTGTAAATTGCATGACAAACTCCATGAAGTGACGTCAATAAATCGTCAATATGATGACATTATGTCAAAATGACGATTGTCAACTTTTTTTCTTCAAATGACATGCTGTATATTTCTTAGCGGATTCTTGTAGACGTTTTTTTTCTACATTTAATTATGTAAAAAAAGTTCACAGTTTCACTAGAAAAATTCCGAAAAAAAATTTATTTTATTAGGCATAATTGAAAGTTTCTTGTCAATAAACGTAGTGAGCCGCGGAAAAAATTGAATTATGGTGTTGCCTAATGTCGCCCTCACACGAAGGGTCCTGTTTTTCAAAAATTATAATTGATTTACCTGTTAGATCGTTAATAGTAATAATGTTATTGTTATTCACTAGTTATAAGGTAAATGGGGTATTATTGTTATTAAAAGGGTAAGTAATAATAATTCTTTGAGAAACTACGGTCCTTGCGATGTGAGTGACTTAAACTACACTATAATTCAATTTTTTCCATGGCTAACTACTTTTATTGACAAGATACTTTCAAATTATGCCTAATCAAATCAATTTTTTTTTCGGAATTTTTCTAGTAAAAGTGTAGACTTTTTTTACATAATTGAATGTAGAAAACAAATGTCTACAAGAATCCGCTAAGAAATATACAGCATGTCATTTGGTGAAAAAAAATTGACTATCGTCATTTTGACATATGTCATCAATGATGACTCATCATATTGAAGATTTAATTACGTCATTTAATAGAGTTTGTCATGCGATTAACAAATATATATGGTTTCATAAATTTTTCTGTTGAAATAAAAAAGTTACAGGGGGGCGAATACCAAACTGAATCACCCGGTATAGCGAAGAAAACCAAGCAGTATCTGGGAACGAACCGACACGAAAGTACGAGCGATCCTCTTCCCGACCCTATGACACAGATCAATGAGTAGTATTTGGCATCGCTCAGCTTAATATCTATATTGTAAAAATTTAATTTAGGTATTTTAGCTGACAAAGATGGCTTTCAATATGGTTTCACTAAACGCATCCATTTTTATATGGAGCGACTGAATGACAATAAATGCATGTCTTCACCTCGTCTTCACATTGACTTTTTTCTTATCTAGCGATATATGCTAAGCGATAAGTAGGTAATAAATGCTACCTATTTATTGACCTGTGTTTTAGGGTCGGGAAGAGGATTTGAGGCTCCATATAAAAATGGATACGTTTAGTGAAACCGTATGGAAGCCCTCTCCTTGTCAGCTAAAATACCTAAATTAAATTTTTACAATATCGATATTAAGCTGAGCGATACGAAACACTACTCATTGATCTGTGTCATAGGGTCTGGAAAAGGATCTGCACGTATTTTCGTGTCGTTTCATTCTCAGATATACTGCCTGGTTTTCGCTAAAGTACGTACGTAAGAACTTCATAAAATTAGGGGAAACTTGGCAACAGTGCGTTTGCGCAAAAAAAATGACGTGCCGTTGAAATCAGCTCGTCATTCTCAACCAGAATATGTAAAGTTTTAACGTGTACGTGGTTTCCGTTAAAGTAAAGCCCCTATAGGCTTTAGTTTAGCGGAAACCTGTAACTTGGCAACGGTGCGTTTGCGCAAGAAAAATCGGGTACCGTTGTACTCAGCTCATCATTCTGAACGAGAATATGTGCAGTTTGAGTTCATACAAGGTTCCCGCTAAAGTAAAGTTGACCCCAACAACGTAAACCAAGGTCACGTTCTCCAATCAGAATAGGACTTATGACAATGGTCTTTACTGTTTTCCAAATCTACCAAACAAGGATTCCAGGAAGAAATATTCTTTGGATAAGATAAAACAGAGCTGATATTCAGACAATTTCACAAAAACAAGTGCTCAGAAGTACAGGGTGTTCCTTAAAAAAGCTAGTCATGTCCGACCCCCACGTCCTGTGTGCTCTCAGTTTTTCACTAAAGCACTTTCGAAAATGTTGCATGTTGTCGTTTCTCAATGACAGCGGCTGATTTTAAGAACCGACATGAGCTTTCGAGAAACAAAAGTTCGACAGCTTGACATGACTAATTTTTTAAGATACACACGGTACAATTCCTCGAAAAACAATCCTCGTAAGTATCTATAAGTGCTTGGATAAACAATAGATTCCTTCAATATGTTGTTTTGTTTGGCTTATAAGGTAAGGTCTGGTAAGTGTGTAACTGAAGATATTTCGTGACTCGTTAGTTCCTGCGCAAGTTAAGCAAAAATCTTTGTTTTTCTCTAAACCATTATTGTGTACCTAGATGTTACCGTTAAAACTAGTTAAAACCCGTTTTTACTAGTTAAAACTGGAATTTACTAACGGCCTTTGTGAAAATTTGTTCTGCTTAGTCAAAACGCGAAATAACCGAGCCTCATAGTAAAAACCTGAATAGTTTCTATTTAACGCCGTAATTCGGGTTTTAATTGATGATTTCAGTTTTAACAAATGCGCCGTTGGCTGTAACGGGCATAGACAATTAAAATGTAGACAATCAATTGTCTACACAAGATTTGTCTACAATTGTCTACATTTTAATTGTCTACGCGCCCATCACTGATCAGATCACAACCCACTCTTTATTTTCTATTTTTACCAATGATTGGTCATGTCACATAACGTCTTTACCAGTTTTTAAATATTGCGATAAGAATAAATTTTAACTTACCTGTGTATCTTTAGGCGTTCGGCAGATGTATTTGCAAGGGATTTACGGCAAATCTTGCAATAAGCCACATACCGCCCTTTTTCATTTTTCTTCAAATCGAAACCTAAGGAAAAGCTTTTGCTGAGTAGACGACCCCGAGATGCCATTATTTTGCTTTATCGTGTGATTCGTGTGTAAATACATTCGAAACATTCTAACCTAAACATAACCTCAAAAAGTATATTGTCTACTGTTGTCTACAATTGTCTACATGCAATTGCCCATCACTGAAACGGGCTTTAACTGTTTCACCCTCCAGTTAAAACCCATAACAAAACTAAGAAAGTTTTACCCAAAAACTGGTAGAAATGAAAAATAATAAAGTCTCACATGTTAATTTTAACCCACAAAGCTTTTAGAAGAAGTAGGTAACTTAACATTTCCCTCAGCTTTTTTTCTTGTAAGAAGAGATTAATTTTGGATTTAACAAGGAAGAAACAGTTAAAACCCGTTATAACCACAGCGCACTTGTTAAAACTAGATTTCACCATATTTCACTGAAATCATCAGTTAAAACCCGAATTACGGCGTTAAATACGGATTTTTACTATGAGGTTCGGTTATTTCGAGTTTTGACCACGCAGAACTAGTTTTCACAAAGACCGTTAGTAAATTTCAGTTTTAACTAGTAAAAATGGGTTTTAACTGATTTCTGGTTTTAACGGTAACATATAGAGGGTGAGTCAACAGTGCGTGATCGGTCCATAACTTCCAATCCAGTTTTACGAGAACCTTGTGGTTTGATGCCTTACCATTATCGACCACGCGTAGAGGGACAAGAAAATATTTTCATCCCTCTATGACCTTTTTTTCTTTTATGGTTGGAACCGCCACTGAATTGTGACTTTATTCGACATAAGTTATGTCAAGCTATAGTCATATTTTTTGACTTATGTCAAAAAGTTTAGTGGAAAATCGATTTGCTGGAGTTCTGAAAAAAATTAATATCTCCGAACTGGTGGAAGATCAAGAAAAATAACATGCAGCGTTTTAAAGTAGAAAGTCTGAGTTATCTTGTGGTTCATGCCGGTTCAACAATAAGCTGCTTATTAATTTTTGAACATGACGAAAAAAATCACTTAGGTAATATTACTATTACTAAAAAATAGCAGATTATGCTAATGCATAATTAAATTTGCTATATTTTAGACAATTAAATTGTTAGGTACTCTCTGTTTTTATTTTTCTTATACATTACTATCGCTGGAAACCCCACTACACCGAAAAACTTTATTTACACAGCTAACGCGTTTCAAACACAAAGTACTCATTATCAAAGCCAAACTTTTGTGGCCGAAACGCGTCACCTGTTTAAATAAAGTTATTTGCGTAATGGGGTGCTTCTAGTGGCAGCGCGTTAGCATTTTCCACCTAAGTTTGGAATTGGAAATTACTTTTTAAACACGTAGTGCACCTTGCTATCGTTTTAAATTGAACATCGGACAAGTGTGTTCTACACTGTTAGCACAAGTGTGTTTCATAAATTAGGTGGAGGTAAAAAATAAATTCCTCAGATTCACCTTTTAAATTTAGCAAAATGGAATATTCGTAATTTTGAAGCCTTCCAGAGACTGTTGATGTGTTAATAAAAAATTTTTTGCCGGTAGTCATTAAAAGTGCATTTTTACTGCCTCTCTTGCGCCAGTAAAATTCGATTTTTTACTGCCGGCGGCAGTAAAAATGCACTTTTTTAATGACAATCGGCGAAAAAATTAAGTGTTCAGCGTAGAAAATATAACACCTTGCAAAGTGTTGGAGTTCCTAGATTGGTAATCATAAATCGGGCCTAGGACGTGGTTCCTTGACCAATTTGAGGTCAAAAGTTTCCCCTAAGCATACAGTGCGGTCGTAAAGTTCGTGATTTAGAACCTAGAACTTTCGAAGCTGGAATGTAGTTATGAATGCGTAAATTATTCGTATAAAGTTAATTTTCTCTAGCAGAACTACAACCCTAATTTGTAAGGGCCTGCACTTTTGACAATTTGATCGAAATTTAGCGGGAAAGCAAAAACATTACATAGCCCAAATCTTGTCGGGTTTATTTTTATTGTTAGCAGCAGTGTCACAGATAAACGTACGTGAGGCTTTTTCGTGAATATTTTTCTTTGTACTTTACTCAAAACATCACGCACACAAAGTCCATTTTGGGCCAATTCAGAGCAATTGCAAAATTTTGACATTTGTCATGTTTTCTGACGTATCGCATTGAAATCGCTTACCAACTCACCTGTTAGTAAAATTCCTTCCAAAATTTTCTCATACCAACCTAAAATTTAAATTTTGACGTTCTGTCACTTCAATAGAAAATGAATGGAGAGTACCTACTTACTTTTTTTGTTTATTTTAAACAATTTTGACCAAAAATTTAGATTCTTGAGACAATTTACCGTGTACCGTAGATCGCAAATAATTTTAGATACGAACTTGAACATTGCAGAAAAACAATTCACAAAAAAGGGGGACAACCATCTGCTGCCGTCTTACCAAATAATAATTCCATATCGATACAACTATCATAAACACGGAAAAGAGGTGGGCCGTTTATTTATTCGGCGAATAAAGCGACAAAATATCAAAAATCCAAACGATATCACATATCACATGTAAGAAAGTGAACAAGAAATTAATTAATTTTCGGTTCATTTTACGTAATAATCGGATGGGGATATACTTTAATATCTTGATAGACATTTTCAATGTTTCTCGTACTGGATGGATAGAGAAAGAGACAATAAATTCACAAAATCACAATTGGCTGCTTAAAATTTGCACCAAAGAGTTACACGAAAATGTATGTGAAATTAAATATAATGCAAAAATGCGTGTAGAATTGTGGTTGAAAATCAGACTTGTGTTCCAGGAGTATGCTAAACTGTGTAAATGCACTCGAACATCTGCCAATAACAGAACAGGCTGGACTTGTCGTAGCAGAGGAGAAAACACAACAAGACTCATGTAAGAAAAATAACCCCTTTCCATCTTACCAACTGCTGTATGTGTGTTGTGTAATTCAGTTCAATTCAAGAATGAAATTTGTGCGTGCTTTTATTTGTTTATTTTCAATTTTCGTAAAATAAGTAAAATTTATTGATTTATGTTGTAATTTTACTTATTGCATGTTTTAGAGTTGGAAGTTAATGAAGCATGAATGAGGTTTTTAATTTCCTTATCGACCGGGAAAAATAATGATAATCACATTACTGAATTGTTAATAGATTATTTCGATTAGTTCCCAACCCATTCGAGAGACGAACGTATGAACCCACATACAATATTAGAAGACATTCTGCATATGCAATTGTGCCAGGTACTTACCTATTTCAAACAAATTAACTGCACATTTTGCCCAAAACTGTATTTAAATACAGAATACAAGCACAGAACACTAAATTTAGTACGTTAAATACGTAAAAGCACATATTTCCAATGTCACTCAGCTTGTTTGCTTCACAAAATTCCAAAAACTTTTGGTAGAAGTTATTAATACAATCACACGAATATGCGGTTATTTTTTACATTTGCTTCTTATATTTTATTAGCTTTTATAATGCTCTTATGTTGTTCAATCCATATACTCAATTATCTCCTTTTTTGTTTTAGTTATAAGATTTGTTCGCAGAACAAATATACAACTTTGATAGTTGAGTTTTAGTAGTTGACAACAGAAGGTATACATATATTTAATTTTTTCCTCCCTATTGATATCGCTTATTTTAACGTTGTTATAGAATTATGCTTAAACAAAGAACAGCTAAATTATTTCAAAGTTAGAATTTATTGTTAACCTTTTAACACTCTGACCAATTTGTAGCCTATTCATTGAACAGAATAATAAAGGAAACCAGATACAAGATGCACATAACAATTTCATCGTACTTACTCATTCATAAATACTGCGTTTTTAACTAACGTTCGGCACGTAATGCAAATACCTAAGTCCATTTTTCTTTAATTTTTTTCTTATAAGTACAAGTAAGAGACACGCGAAAAAGAGCTCGAAACCAACCTATTTCCTCTACTTTCTTTTCTCTGTTTTCCATAAATGCAGTAAAAAAAGAAAAGGTTGAGTTTTAGGTGAAAATGCTATTGAAAATGTTGTCGTCAAAAGTCCGATACAGCCTAGTTCTAAAGTCTAATCCACCCTTATTTTATCTGATCTGATTCTACTATATTAAACCTTTCCTTCTAAATTTATTATTTATACTCTGTGTTTTCCTGATATTCAAAAATTTGTTATACAGGGTGAGGCTGAAAGACACCGCATCATTTATACCACAAAATCTACAGTTCAGATGATGAGGTTTGGGTCAAAAATTATTGGTCAATTGTGATTCCTCTTGATGTTATTAGACGCCAAAAATCTTCATTTTAAGACATTTTTGTTTAATATCTTCCGAACGGTGTATCCCAGGATTTTTAATTTTTGCACAGCATTGTTACCGACCGAGAAGCAACTGCTGATGGTACTTTGGACATTATCCAACCTTGTTATACAGGATGTTACTCAACTTATTTGTGCTTGAGCTTCTTTATGTTTGAAAATGTTACTAATTTGCCTATGCGGCTCTTAGTTTTTTTTAACCTCCCCACTCCACTTCACCATTTAAAAAAAAAGGGAGGTTACTGCAATCACTAAAATTTTCGAATTCGAGATAAGACCGGATCTGTACGTTTTGAGGTCTCAGAAACCCAAAAAAGTGGTTTTTAAAATGTGTCTGTATGTATGTACGTACGTTCGTTCGTTCGTTCGTTCGTTCGTTCGTTCGTAAACACGCCACAGCCCAAACTACTCGACCGATTTGGCTGAAATTTGGTACGTGTGCATGTGATAACCCAACTTAGATCTGAAAAGCTTTTGGAGCCAATCGTGCAACCAGAAATGCCGTTTTGGCACATCAACTTTTAAATTTTAAATGTAAACCCCCATCTTTCACGTCACAATAAGAAAGGCCTTCAGATTCTGCTTCCAAAGATGTATTCACTGTCAGTGCCCTTTTGACCAAAAACTAAAAATATCGAGATTTTTATCGGACTTTAAAATCGCGGTACAGCCCAAGCCCCTGAACCGATTTGGCTAAAATTTTGCACATGGGGATTGTATTACACGTCGAAGAGCTGAACAAATGTTGGATTCAATCGACCCACGGAAAGTGCCGCTTTGGCACACCAATTTCCAAATTTAAAGTATTCTCTCATTTACCCATCCAAAACAAATTTTTGAAAGATTAATTGCCACCATTAGAAGGGTCTTCGAATTCTGGTTTTAAATGAGATAAAATTTATTCGCATTTATTACCCTTTGGGTAGAAAAATCGAAATTTTGAAGTAACACTGAAACCACGTTATAGCCCAAACTACTGGAAGGATTTGTCTGAAATTTGGTACATGGAGGTCAGGTGACCCGTTGAAGAGCTGAAAGGCTTTTGGGAGCAATTGGTTAACGGGAAGTGCCATTTAGGCATATTAACTTTAAAATCTTAAACACAAGTCACGGAAATCAAAGACCCACGCGTTGGGGAGGTTCCAGCCGCTTCTCTGCTGCCTTTTTTAAACTAAAATTGGCAAGGAAAATTGAAAAAACCGAAGACATGACCATCGCAATAAAGCATTGAATTGGAAAAAAAATCAAAGTATACGCTGACAATTGTCATATTGAGCTGTTGTTTGACAACTGTGGTCAGAATTCATGTTCACAATTGAAGAAAAGACATCGGTGGTTATTACACTTTTTAAGGGGCAATTTAACATTGGTTTTATCTCGGGTTTTATGGTCATTGCTCGAAGCATGTCTTCGGTTTTTTCAATTTTCTTCGTGAATGGTTAGTTTTTTCAAAAAAATTTAAGAGACAAAAAGGCAAATTAGCAGTATTTTCAAACATAGAAAAGTTCAAGGACAAATAACAAATAACAAGGTTGCGATTCATTCGGAAGATATTAAATAAAAATGTTTTAAAATGAAGATCTTTGGCGTCTTATAACATCAGGAATCACAATTAACCAATAATTTTTGCACCAAACCTCATCATTTGAACAGTATATTCTGTGGTATAACCAATCCTGTATGTGCAAAAATTATACAGTGTGAGTTTTCTTGTCTTGTAGCATTTTTCTCACCTGATTTACACAGGTCCAAATTGGCTGTACTGCTGTACATCACATTAATCAACACCACTGTATCAACCAATATAAATAAAATAATACATAATTTACCCTAGTAGGTAGCGTAGGTAGGTAACTTTGTTGTTAAAAAAATAATTTAATAGCATGAAATTTGCATGTAGCTAAGTATAGAGTAAGATTGTCAATGCATTTGCTGGTAAATCTGCCTATCTTGTCCACCATTGTATTAAATTTCATGATTAGCCTGCCAACTTTAGCCGCAAGAAACAAACATTAGGAACTACGTACCTGCGGCAAAATCATTTTCTAACGGACACAGGGGCAGTGCGAGTCAAGCTTTTAATGTTGTTGCCTTAACATGCTTCTTTATACGTCACGTCACATGTCACAACAGCTGTCAATGTCAAAAAACAGAAGCAAGTCAACAGTGATCTTATACTAACCTCCTTTACTGTTTTTTTGCGCTGGCAGCTTTTATACCTATCGGAAATTTGACTCACACAGCAGCTTTTATACCTATCGGAAATTTGACTCACACAGCCGCAGTGTCCAATGGAATATGACTGCACTTTAGGCACCGATGTATGGTAAAGAAATAATTCTACAGGGTGTTCATTTGAAAACCAACCTCACCGAATATCTCGTAAACGAATTGAGAGACGAAAATTCGCTCGGACAGGTCGATTTTTATTTCGAAGGAAACAAAAGCCAACTTTGAAATTTTAAATGGAAACCCCCCACTTGTGATACATCATTTGAAAGCTAATTTTATTACAAATAAAATGTAAAATTTTTATTCCGTCAAATTCAGCGCCCTCTATGGTTAAATTTTAAATTGTATGAAGACCCTTTGTTATGCATCACTTTAAAGCACAAGAAATCCTCTGTAAGCTGATGCAAAAATTTTTGAAATACAGAGGTTAAATGAAGATGTTATATCTAATATTTACTAGGTAGTCCTAGGTGGCCCTCTTCTTATAGATTTCCAATTTTTCATAAATATTATGATACAATATCTCATTCATTATGTTAAAATGAACAACAAACTGTTGGCGGGCAGTTCAGGTCTGTGTCAGGTCAGGTCAAGTTTTTTTGTTTAGTTAATAATTAATTTTTTTCCAATTCTGCCCGTCGAAGGTGACCCGCGAGCCGAAAGGGAGTATTCGTGAAATTATCGGTTTTGCAGGGCGAGAAGCTGAGGCAGTTCAGGTCTATGTCAGGTCAAGTTTTTTTAATAACCATTTTTTCTCAAATTCTGCCCGTTGAAGTGTTTCTCGTATGCTGCCCGTTTAACGTTAAACGCGAGCTTTCGGCGGAGCCGAAAGTGAGTAGTCGCCAAATTTCAAATATCAGTCTTGCAGTGCGAGAAGCAACCGCAGTTCAGGCCTACGTCAAGTATTTTTTTTTAAATTTGAATTTAAAATTGTTTCACACATTCTGCCCGTTGAAAGTGTCTACTGCTATGTTTTCGTTTTACCTTAATATATGGGATTCTACAACAATATTTACAACAAAGTACAAAAAAAGAACGGGCTGTAGGGGTATGTATCTAATAATCGCTGCCTAGTAATTGTTAGATATCAACCCCTTCAGAGGCCCCTTCAATTTAAGTATTTTATTTATTTATTTTTAACGTCCAAATTGAAAAAATTCCCTTCCGCCAGGTAGGTGGTTTGTCTTGATTTTATTGTATTCAAAAAGATTCTCTTAGAAGTTTTCCAAAACAGTGGAAATTTAAAAGAAAGGACTATATCTAATAATTGCTGCCTAGTAATTGTTAGATATGGCCCCTTCAATTTTAATTCCGTATTTATTTATTTTAACAAGTAAATTAAATAAAATCGCGCTTCCGCCAATTCGCATAGACGTCTGTTACACTCCGCCTTGCTGTTTTCAGAAACTTCTCATTCTGAAAACGCCAAGATATTTGGCTGAGAAAATCACATTTAGGACTAACATACACAATCTCAATTTGAGACACAGACATCTCTTATCCATTCCAGCCCACAACACTGAATTTTTTAAAAGATCCTTCTCGTACAACGTAGCTAAAATACTAAATGACATTCCTTTCGATTATGTAAACCTCTCGCAAAATAACTTTAAAAAAAAACTAAAAGTGTATCTTTTATCGTGTCAATAATATTTAATGCGTTTTCTTTGTTAAAATTCTAAATTCTTTATTTTAATATTTTGGATGGCCTGTGAAGATATGCAGCAACTCAAATCAGTTTTAGTGACTGGAGAAATTAAGTAAACAAGCTTTCTTTCAGCACGCTTAGTGATTCTTTTAATTTTCTTGTTATTTTCACTTTTTCTTTTGTTTTCTTTTCTTTTTTTGTACAGGTGTACGTGGAAGATCAGATCTACATGTGAGGTATGGCTGGTTCATACCTACAAGTGTAGATCTGAACGTACCTCCTTTTTGCCTTTTTTACCTTATTGTAGCCAGAATTTTGTTTATCTTTGGTAATGGCAAATAAACAACTATTATTATTATTATTATTCGTTTGTCTTCATTTTACTGTATTTAATGAGATTCTAATAGAAATTTTCTAAAAAATTGCAAATTTACTAGAAAGATGACCTAATGGATGAGTTACCTACGTGGTTGTTATAAGTTGTGGTGTTTATAGAGAAAATAAGGACCCCTGTACGCCTGATTGCCTGTGTCTTTAACGAAGGAAAATATGCGGTTTGCAGCCCTTAAAACTCGAGGACCTCCAAGTAGAAATAAAGTCCAGTTCGATGGTGGCTTTGTCTTGCTCATTTTAACCCCTAAATAAAGTGCATTAACTTCGATATTTTTAATTATACCGAAACAGTGATGAGTGTTTATAGTTAGTTGGGGCTAAATTCAAGCATATTGTTGTTGCTGCACTGCTGATGTATTTATTTAAACAATATAACGAAATTGACTTGATTGTCTTTGTGAAACCAATTGTTGCAAGGGAACACAAAGTCAAAATTCACTCAAAAAATGACCAGGGAACGGTTAATAATTCACTATAAAAACAGCTATTTTACAAATAACTGTCAACTTTAGGCAATTTTTCTGACATCTGACATCATTTTCGTGCAAACGTCAAAGAGAAAGAGATATTTTTCCGGTTATATCTCCATACCGTTTCCCGTACCTCTCCAAAGAGAGAAATCCAGTGTCCTTACCGAATACAAAAAACTTTGTATCAGTGGATTTTGTAATAAAATTGGCTTTTAAATGATGTTGATGTATCACAAGTGAGGGGTTGCCATTTGAAACAAAGTTGGGGTTGCTGGGGGTGTGTTATGAAATGTCACCAGGCACTGATTTGAGTATCCCCCTCGAAATAAAAATGACTTGTTCAAGCGAATTTTCATGTCCCGTTCCGTGTACGCGATATTTGGGGTGGATAGTTTTCAAACGAACATCCTGTACAACGAAATGACAAAAGTTTCGACTTATTGCTTGGATAAAGGCTTATTTGATAATATACTAACTGTAGGTTTGATGTTGAAAGAGGATTCAACTCAAGAAATCGATGTCGAGGTTATGACTGATTCTAGTAAGAAAGGAGCGTCTGAGTCCAATGGTGTTATCAGAATTCAAAAATTCTTTACCGTTTTGAAGATATTCAGAAAAAACACCGGGAAGGATGACGTCATCTTTCCGCGATTTCTTGGCCATAGGATATTTCCAGACGTCGGCTGTCTTAACTCCGTAAGAAACACGTAGGAGTTAGGACAAACCAATACTCAGCCGACGTCTGGAAATATTCTCAAGGGGCAAGAAATCGTGGAAAGATGACGTCATCTTTCCCGCTGTTTTTTCGGCATATCTTCAAAACGGTAAAGAATTTTGAAATTCTGATAACACAGCCCCAACCTCAACATCAATTTCTTGACTTGAATCCTCCCTTAAAGAACGCCGGTATGTTTAGCTGGATCCGAACACTCTTCACGTGCGGGCGACACGTGTCGTCCACCACCCCCACTGCCTCCTCCGAGATTCCCGAACAGCGCTGTTTGACAATGGGAAAGTCTTAACATCGCCACGTTCAGTCTTCTGCCGCTGCCAGCGCCGCTTCTGGTCCTGGAGGACCACCTGGTGGACATAATAGCTGAACGCAGCAAGGCGTGCGTTTCTTACCTCCGCCATAGCTTCAAGCGACCCCAGCACCACTGAAGACCAAAGTGACCGTGCTAACGCGAAATCTGCAGTGCTTTCGTTTGGACATTGCGCAAAGGTGGCCCGAGACTGTTGATCCCCCAACACTTTTATTAAAAAATATTGTTAATTGCCGAGCGACTCGACTGCTCTACTTAAGTCGTCTAACTGCGAAATGCTCACGTCTATCTTCTTGCTACGTACACGATATGTATTTTGGTTGGTGATGGGAGTATGCTTCGGATACATTTTTCATCTTAGCATGCACCTACAATTTTCTGTCTGGCCACGTAGACTGTAGATATTGTTATGTGTTCTGTGTTACGTAGTTTCGATACCTCAAACATCTTCAGTTCTAAATCCAACGACGAACTGTTACTCCTACGTCACCACTGTAGGTGCATCGGCATGTACTGGAGTGCACCTTCGGAAAAGCACAACTTCCTTCAGTCTTTTCGCCAATCTAAAACACGGTCAAAATTTTTGCTACCTCTTTGGTAAACAGGTTTCAAAAGGCTTTGACTGAAGGGAGAAGCCTACGCGTCAACCCTTGAACCGGTTCACTTTAACAATAACACTGCCATTCCGACAGGGGGACGTGAGGGCTCGTTTCTAGTTAAAATCGTACTAATTTGAGGCAAAAGCGACCATTAAATGGACGCCTCAGCCGACGTCTTTTTGATTTCAAAAAATTATTTGACTGGTGAAATCAGGTGCTCAATTTTTAATAGTGCGGCCACCATTACTTATAATTTTTAGAACACGATTCAACTGGCACCTACCGAAATTTCCATCAAATTTCGGAAGATGCCTCCAGTTGTAATCTCATAGTTTATGACGTAAATTTTGACAGTAAGACAAGTCCTGACGGATGTGACGTCAGAGGTAAATGGAAGTTCCCTCCGCGAGACAGCATAGTGGACTCGTATACATAGTGTGAAATTTTTAATAATCAAAGGACCCTTCAATAACAAAGAGTGTTGTAGTGAAAATTTTAATATATATATACCTCTGTATTTTGCTTTAATATTTTGAAATTTGAATACGTGAGATGAGAAAAAGATTTGCAAAGTTATATGACAAACTTGTTCATGTAATTATAAAAATATCTCACTGCCAAAGCACTCATTGAAAAATGGGGAAAATATCATGGCAAACGCTAAAAAATCGCACTCATTTGCCTTGGGTGATTTCCGTTATTTGAGCGAACGCAGTCACACACAATTTTTCGAAATTTTGATATTTTCTAATAGGTTTTTCTGTGGTCACATATCACAAAGGTGCTTGAATTTTACGTTTATTTCATATCATATGTAAATATGCCCAATTTGCCTGATCAAGGGGTAGCAAATTGCCACAACCAACTGTTTTCTACATCTGGAACAGGTCTTATTGTTTCGTCTGTGTGTGACAATTTGAGCAAACTGTTATGTTATTGTGATATTGCACTGTAACTTTGCAAAATCTTCAAATTCCTCAATAATTTATTCTAAAATATATGGGTACAATTTGTTTTTATAGTAATGTTAACACTAGCTCGAAGTGTTTTGGGTGATGTTTCTATACAATTGATTCTAACACATATTTTGTAATATTACATGTAAATAGCACGTCTGTTGCTTAATGTTTTGACATGTTAATTTAAAGAAAGTTTACTACTGCACTGATAAGTCCTTTTTTCAAGTTGTTAGGGATTTTGATGGTAAATTTAATTGAGGTCCCTCCATTTCTACAAATTTTTCCTGTATATCCGAGTAATATTCACATTCGCAATTGATTCACATGGACCTTAATGACAATTTTTTTAAATTCCGCAATTCAAATGTGGCGCAAAGAAACTTCGAGCACAGTCGACCGATTCCGGTTCGTTGCCCAGCAACTGTTAAGTACAGTCCGATCAAAATTAAAATACGTTTCGGGCGCGAAATGTCTTCACGCCATCACATTTAAATTTAAGAGTTGATATTCGGACAAAAAATTAAATAATTGTTCTCGGCTTACGTTTTTAGCAAAAAGGAAACTAGAGCTTCGCGAGACCTTTAATTTTGACTTGCCATCATTTCCCTATTTATACCTACCTAAAATAGCAATTTTTCGTTTGTGCCATGAACAGAACGCGTCCATAGCAATTGCTCATTTTCGTCAAATTTTTTCAGAAACATTTTTGATGCTGTGGTTGCGTTTTGTTGAACATCCGTTAGTTCAGTTTTGCCAGTTTAACAGTTTTTGTTTTCGTTATTGATATAATGAATATTAAAACATCTAGTTTTAGTGATTCAACATAGATCTACGTAGATAGATATACACGTTGACTCATACGATTAATATAATTATGAAATAATCAGTATATCGAACAATTGCAGGAGTATATTATTAAATTGGCACCACTTGAAACGTTCCTGTTAGTACTGAGTTTAAAACGCCTTTAGAACCGATATCGTTTTAACTAGAATCGTTACCATCACTGAAGAAGCCCATCTTGTCCAAACTTTTAGTCAATTAGATAGCGAATGTATTTGGCGCTATATTTTCGTGTTGAATTTTCAAACTTTTACTATTTATTGGCCTAAATATGATAAACACAAGTGCTAACAGAAGATTGTTTCAAAGTTCTGGAGCAAAATGATTATTCTAAATGTAAATATTGTTATATATAAATGAATTAATAATCATAAAATAATTAAAAATGAGGTGAATGCAAAAATTTTTATTGAGAAATATTTTTATTTGAAACGTTTTCGAGGATGTGTGTGTATGATAGGTTTAGAAAGTACATTTTTAAGTGCAAATTGTAGATATTTTTAAAGAAATTATTATATATTCAAAATTTTACCGAGAGTACGGATTACGTTCCTCTCTGAAATGTTTTGGTATATTTGTGTAAATCGAAACCGTTTTATGTTTGGCAGATCTTTTGGTACACGTGGAATCTCGTATTCACGATGCGTGAGTGCCGGGCGAATGAACGACGGTGATCGCGAATTAGAGTAGTATCTATTATGTTAAATGAATTATGGAAATTACGAAACATGTAAAGTTTCCTGAACGCAATAAAATTCTATCTCTATACGAAAATTATTTTTTTACATTCCCTCCTCGTCAATTCTGAGAAAAGTTATCCTTCAAACAACAAAGGACAGTATCGATCAAACAAAGTCTCAAAATCATCATGGCAGGAACTTCTGGTAACATCAAATTCGTCACTGAAAATGATGATTTGGTTAGAAGAAATGAGATTTTGTAAATAATTCTTTCTTAGTTCCTAGGTATGATAAATAATAAGTAAAATTTATAGGAAAAGTCAAGTGGCATTGGAAAATAAAGCTCGACGTCAGTGGTTCACTAAATGGGGATGTTTGCTAGATTTTGACAAGGTAAATATATATTGGGCCCCTGGCCAATTCATTTACTTTACTTTACTTTTACTTACTGCTCCTGTTTTTTTTAAATTTAAGTATGTTCACTGACAAAGTGGCCCTGGGCCACTTGAATATTTCGGATTTAGAAAGGAATGAAATAATTTAATTAATTATTTTATACATTAGGTATTGAACCAATCCAAAGCAGCATTTAGTATACCAGTAACCAATCAAATCCTGATTACAGTGATAATACTACAACGTCAACTTGACACTACTTACTCAGTACTTTAATTTATAAAATAATCTGCAAAATACGATTCGTAGTCTGTTGGTTGCCTTGTTGAGTCCTCATGGATGCACTACTTGTCAAATGGTAAATTTTTTTCGGCCAAAGAGGACTCGAGCAAGCTCTCGTCCTCTTTTTAGCCTAAAAAAATCTACCATTTTGACTAGTAGGTAGTTGACAACCATTCTGACGTCAAAACCTGCGGGAATCAAGAGACTACTCGTCGTATTACTATTGAACAGCTATCAAGCGATCCAAAAAAAGGCATTCTCAATGGTCTTTGAAAGTTGGAACTGAAAGTCAACAAAATATCAAATACAAATATGGCCCTTTCTGAATTACAATTGAATTGATGATTTCTTCAATTATTATTTTCTTAAATATACTTGATTAATCTGAATTACAATTACATTAGGCATAGGCATAGGTATATACCTACTGTATTCTCAATTACATACCGAGCATAACACTTTCTCGATTAAATGTGACCGTTTCTCAAATACAATTGGAAATTCAAAAAGCGTCAGTTTTAATTCAGATTGGCGTGTGTTGTTTTATTCACCCGATGCTTCATCGAATCAATCGAAACTGTTGTTAAATTAATCAATGTTTCTAGCGATGTTTAATCTGAATTGTTGTTATATTCATCGACACTCAATCATGATGCTGCATCGGTCCATCGACTCTACGAGCCGATGGATTGGATGGATGGTGGTGGGGTTAACGGCAATGGCGGCAAAATCAGGATAAACGTTGAGAAAGTGTGGTTATTGGCAGAGGTTAGTGCTTGGAATCACAAGTTGAAATTGTTGGAAAATTTTTGTTGTTTTTTGAGCTACAAAATGAACGGCGGGTCATGCGAAGAAGAGCAGGAGAAAGTTGTCTTGCAACTTGGGCACAATGGGGTTACATTTAATGTTGCTATCACGGAGACAGAATATAATCTCATACAAGCTGTACTGAGTAATATGGTAATAACCAGAGTCTGACCAGGAGAGAATACAATTTGTGATTATAACCTTCAAAATGTCAATAAATGTCACCGCAACCGCATCGATTCTGTTGTTTTCCGCAACGGTCATCGTTTTCATCTTCCTGTTACGTCACGATTAAACATTAATGAATCTCCGCTGGATAAAACAACACACGTATTGTTAGGAAATTCAATTGAAATTGAAAATCTGACAAGGTGTAAACTAAAAGTGCCTACACACGTTCCGGTTTTTTGCCTGTTTTTCATTAATCACGGAAGCATCGATTGTAAAATCAACCATAAGAGCTCATTCACAACCACTTTATGTACACCCTGTTCTTTTTCTATGTGACTAAAGGTGGAAAATATCCATAGTAACCCATTGTTGCAATAATGGACTGCCATGGATTTTTTGCACCTTTGGTCACATAGAAAAAGAACAGGGTTTACGTAGCGTAAAAAACTTTTACAATGGTACAAAGTTATTCGTGACAGCTTCTGACTTTTCCAGCTATTGTTGACGATTGTTAAACTTTGTTATATCACCTACATAAAGTGGAGGGGTTTCGCAATGGAAACACTCGACAACTTCGGTGGAAAAATGCACTATCACTAGAAACACCCCACTACACCGAAACACTTGATTTTCACTGCTGAAATATTGAAGTCCATAGTGACAAAAAATTTTAAATTGTTATTTACGTAAAGAGTATGGAAAGACACTTTACGTGTGAGTTACGTATTAAATTTTTTAGGTGCTCCCAATATATTTTCTGTGTGAAATTAAATATTTTAATTCAATTTATCTAAACTGAAAAATGTGAGGAGCCTAGTAAAAATTAACACGATAACAAAATCCATAATATTCCGGTGAATTTTCACTTTCCAGAATATTCCGGTGAAATTTCACTTTGCCGAACTAGTCCGGGAAAGTTGACTTTCCGGTCCTAAATTGACCGGAAAGGTTAAATTTCCGGTCGAGCGCCTAAAAATCTATTTTTTGTGTATCCAGTGGTGTTAAAATTCAAAATGTCGGCCATAAGAAAAAGAAAATTGTCTGTCGTTGCTCAAAGTCTAGAAGGCATAGAAAATTTCTTTCACAATTGAAGGAAGATATTAATTTTTCTTTAGAGATTTTGTCTTTTCAATTTCTGTTAATCTGAAATTTTACAGGGGACACTCTGCGCATGAAATTTGACACCCAAATGTGTCGTCAAGTAGCCATGACCTTCCTTTAGGATGTGCCATAAATTCGGAAGAGAAAAACTTCAAGGCTTCCAAAATATGAATTTTTGCCAAATTCTAGACATTTTATTAAATAACTCAAAAACGATTGAATATAAGTATGGGGCACACCTGACAAAAATTGCACAGAATGACACGTAGAAACCAAAAATGCATTGATACATAGGGTGTTCCATTTCACTAAATGTAATTTTGTGCTGCCGTCCATGTGAGTTTATAGTAATTTTAGACTATGCACATTTTCAGTCACTAACGGTTGGCGTACACAGATTTTCGATATTATTAATGACGTGGACATAAATGGACTTTGTCTCACCGTTGGGACACCCTGTATACAGGGTGTCTAACGAATATGGAGCAGTATCGATATCTTTGGACATAAGCAAGGTACAGTTGTAAGATTTGGCATTTACAGAAATTGACACATTCGGAGTCTATTGAAATTATTGGCGACGATGGGGTACTTCCGGTTATACCGGAAGTAGGGTCCAACTTTAAAATTTTAAATGGCAACCCCCATTTTTCATTACAGATTCGGACAGAGGAGGAAAACCTAAACCTAAAACACCTAACATGTAACTTATTTGCACCAGCCGCCTAGATTTTATTAACGTTTTTAGAGAAAAGTTCCGCAAAACAGTGCTATGTAAGAATGGTCATAACTTGTAAACCGCGGGCGATAAAAATAAAAATGACACGCCATTGTAAAGTAGAAAGACTGTTTTACATTATGCTTGCCAAAAAGTCATATGAAAGCTGATTCAAAGTCGATTTAAAGAAATTGAAATGTTGGAAATTTAAAAGCCGAATAACATTTTCTTCTTATGGAAAAAACAGCGATTTTAATCGTTTCCTTTCTTGGCACTTTATGGGTACCGTTGAAAAGAGAATAAAATTCTGCACCCATCCATGCAGAAAAACTTGTATGCTGCCATTTAAGAAAAAAATGTTATTCGGGTTTGAAATTTCCAGTATTGCAGTTTCTCGAAATCAACTTTCAATTAGTTTTCTTAGGATTTTTGGCAATCATAATGTAAAACAGTCCTTCCGCTTTACAACGGTGTGTCATTTTTATTTTTATCGCCCGCGGTTTACAAGTTATGACCATTTTTACATATCACTGTTTTGCGGAACGTTTCTCTAAAAACGTTAATAAAACCCAGGCGGCTGGCGCAAACAAGTTACATCTAGGTGTTTTAAACTTAATTTTTCTTCCTCTATCCGAATCTGCAATTAAAAATGGGGATTGCTATTTAAAATTTAAAAGTAGGACCCTACTTCCGGTATAACCGGAAGTGCCCCATGGTCGCCAATAATTTCAATAGATTCCGAATGTGTCAGTTTCTGTAAATGCCAAATCTTACAACTGTACCTTCCTTAAGCCCAGAGATATCGATACTGCTCCATATTCGTAAGACACCCTGTATACACTGCGAGTGTAAAGTCTGGAATAAAATTCCTTAAATTTTTGCCCTTGATTTGTGGCAAAAATCCTCGGACGGTTCAATTTTATTTGTTTAATGTGGATTTGGTGGTGTGGCCAATAATTTTTTCACCCTTCCGGTTTAACCGGAAATGGCCTTAACTTTGTTTTCTCAAAGGAAATGACACTTTTTTCTCAATGGATTCGAAATCTACGAATTTTTATGAGATAAAAACATCTATGACTCTTGACCGGAAGTGAAGTCACGGCCACCCTAAATTTTCAAAAACATCGATGAAATGGGACAAAAATCAAGATTTTTGTGAATCATAAGTACCTACACGTCAATCTTATTTTTTTATACAAATTCAACTGCGTGATTACATTTTAAAAAAATTCATTTGGATATTTTGGCAGGTTGTGAAAAGTGAAAAAATTTGAAAAAACCGGGGAAAAAACAAAAACTAAGAAATGGAAATGTAATTGCGCAGTTGAGTTTGTATCAAAAAATATGGTTGACGTGCATTTACGATTTTTAAAAATCTTGGTTTTTGACCGATTTATTCGATGTTTTTGAAAATCTAGGGTGGTCGTGACTCTACTTCCGGTCAAGTATGATAGGTACAATCAGGAGATAAAATAATGACCCTGAACAGGTCACAATGTGGATAGATTCTCACAAGCTTTATCAAAAAAAAAAAAGGCGGTCTCGGAGACGGCAGGAACTTCTACGCCGCACTGCATTGGATTAATAACAGCAGCATTTATTAAATTTTTAAATATTTAAAATAAGAAAGTTGCTATGCCAAAAGGGCACTTCGGGTTGACTGATCGGCTTCAAAATCTAATCAGCTCCTCTCCCGCACAGACAATAAAATAAATTGCCACTAAAATGACATTTTTCGAAAAAATGGCACTAAGGTTTTCGGCTTGAAAAAAAATCAGTTATCAAATCCGGTAATAAAAATATACATTTATGCATAGTTTTTTTTTCACGGCACCATTTTAACTTCTACGCTCAAGGCGGAGCAGTATATAAAATCGATCAAAAATTCGAAATTGAACTGACATCAAATCTTTACGTTTCGGGGTCCCAGGAACCCAAAAAACCTATTTTTGAAAAATGTGTGTCTGTGTGTCTGTGTGTGTGTCTGTCCGTGTGTCTGTGGACACGCTACAGCCGAAACTACTGAACTGATTTTGATGAAACTTGGCACACATATTCAGTGGGAGATTTGTAGGTGCTGATTAGAATCTGGGCTACACCGGCTCACGAAAAGTGCCTTTTTGGCACATCAACTTTAAAAATTTAAATGCAAACCCCCATTTTTCGCATTACCATATGAATGCTCTTCAAATTCTGCTTCTAAAAATGTATTCACACTTGGGCCCTTTTGACCAAAAAATGGTGCCGTGAAAAAAAAACTATGCATAAATGTATATTTTTATTACCGGATTTGATAACTGATTTTTTTTCAAGCCGAAAACCTTAGGGCCATTTTTTCGAAAAATGTCATTTTAGTGGCAATTTATTTTATTGTCTGTGCGGGAAAGGAGCTGATTAGATTTTGAAGCCGATCAGTCAACCCGAAGTGCCCTTTTGACATAGCAACTTTCTTATTTTAAATATTTAAAAATTTAATAAATGCTGCTGTTATTAATCCAATGCAGTGCGGCGTAGAAGTTCCTGCCGTCTCCGAGACCGCCTTTTTTTTTTGGTCAAAAGGGCCCAAGTGTGAATACATTTTTAGAAGCAGAATTTGAAGAGCATTCATATGGTAATGCGAAAAATGGGGGTTTGCATTTAAATTTTTAAAGTTGATGTGCCAAAAAGGCACTTTTCGTGAGCCGGTGTAGCCCAGATTCTAATCAGCACCTACAAATCTCCCACTGAATATGTGTGCCAAATTTCATCAAAATCAGTTCAGTAGTTTCGGCTGTAGCGTGTCCACAGACACACGGACAGACACACACAGACACACAGACACACATTTTTCAAAAATAGGTTTTTTGGGTTCCTGGGACCCCGAAACGTAAAGATTTGATGTCAGTTCAATTTCGAATTTTTGATCGATTTTATATACTGCTCCGCCTTGAGCGTAGAAGTTAATCAAATTGAACGTGAAAACCTCTTTATTAAAACGACGCGAGTGGGATACAATAAGCCTTCACAAACCTATTTTGAGTGTCTTTTCTAGGAATCTGTCGACATTGTTCGCGGTCAAGGGCCAATATTTTCTCCTGACTGTACATGTTTCTGACTCAGAAAAAATCGTAGATTCCGAATTCGTTGAGAAAAAAATGTCATTTCATTTGAGAAAACAAATTTAAGGCCATTTCCGGTTAAACCGGAAGTAGGAAAAACTAACTGTCTCCTCCATCAAATCCGCATTACAAAAATAAAATCGATCTGTACGAGGATTTTTGCCAGAAATCAAGGGCAACAATTTAAGGAATTTTATTCCTGACTTTGCACTCGCACTGTATACAGGGTGTTCCAATGAAAAGGAGCCACTCAAAATATTTCCTCTCGTATTTCCTAAACCAAATAAAATATGAAAATTCGCTCGGACGGGTTGATTTTTATTTGGAGGGGGACACTTAAATCCATGCTTGACGAAATTTCAAAACTTACCCCCTAACCTATACCTACCCCCACTTCAAAATTTTAAATGGCAACCCCCCACTTGTGATACATCATTTGAAATCTAATTTCATTGCCAATCTAATCACTGTAACAATTTTTGATATTTGTTCAACTCTAGCGCCCTCTATGGTCAAATTTTAAATTACATTAGGGCCCTTTGTAATACATCATTTGAGAGGGTTTGAAATTATCTGTAAACTAACGTAAGAATTTTTTTAAATCCATCCATTGGCATTGGTTCAAAAGTTACAGCCTCAACTTGAAGGATTTCTAGGCCCAGAACCAGCTCATGTCTTTCAATGTAACTTTTGAACGAGTAGGTGGATTTCAAAAAATCAGTTTACAGAGAATTTCAAACCCTTTAAAATGATGTATCACAGTAGGGCCCTAATGTAATTTAAAATTTGACCATAGTGGGCGCTAGAGTAGAACAAATATCAAAAATTGTTACAGCGTTAGATTGGCAATGAAATAATGTATCACAAGTGAGGGGTGCCATTTAAAATTTTGAAGTGGGGGTAGGTGGGGGTTAGGGGGTGAGTTTTGAAATTCGCCAAGCATGGATTTAAGTGTCCCCCTCCAAATAAAAATCCGCCTATCCGAGCGAATTTGCATATTTTGTTTGGTTTACGAAATATTTGGGGTGGCTTCTTTTTATTGGAACACCTTGTATAACATACTAGAAAAATTACAAAGCCTGAATTTCACGTTCCCTCCACCGACGTTCCCCGTGAATTTTTACGTCTAACTTTGAGGTATCTAATCAGGTAGGTACTCATAACTACTCGTATAGTAGTCCAAATGCTGTAAGGTTATATGGCAGCAATAAAATTTGTAAATAATCCTAATAGGTCATTACCTAGGGTTTTCCCGCACTGCACGTTTGGTAGCTTCGCAGGCCCGGCTTCAAAATTTCTTTCCCCAATGAAATAAAATTAACACCAGAAAAATCAGTTAATTTAATTAGGTAATAATTTATTAAGACTACCTACAACTAATACATAAAATAATTACGGAAATAGAACTAGGTACGCGCTGGAATCGTATAATAATCGATGCGGCCTCGATTGGCGCTAAGTTGGAGTCCGGCTCTGTTTGCTTTACCTGGTTTGTTTACATGATCATCATTGCTGGCCCATTGTTCCCTCAATTGGCTTTCAGACAATGCAAAATTTTTATGAGGGCCATATTTATAACCTTACAGGATTTGGACTACTATAACTGAAAATGAGATTTAAAAGCAGATGTCATTTATTTTAAAATATAAAGTTTACATAAGTATGAAGTAAAATATAAATAAGTAACGCCAGAGGTTAAATAGGTACCTACCTACATCACGCATCTATTTCTATGAATACAGTTTTAAAATACTAATAACCGTTCTGGAGCAAAAAGGACACTAGTTTGATTGTCGTTTCCATATGCAGTGCATATTTCTCACATATTTTTGAATTTTGATCAATCAAAAATTGCGAGAAATGTGTACGAGAAATGGATACGCCTTGATTCCGTGTGGTCATCCACACACATCCATTCAGGTACACATCTTCCAGGAAGTTTTAAGTCATACCAAAATCCGGCTGGGCGAACGGTTATTGAAGAGATTGTTCCTGTCTCTTTCAAATCTCAAATTAAACACTTAATTTATGCCGCAGATGTCTCGGGACAAAGCAGTGATGTTGAATTTAGCTGTAAGTTATGTCCTTTTCTACTTACTTGTACTTGAGGAATCCGCGTCGATTTTTGAAAATATTGGGGTCGCAAGGGGTGAAGTCCACGGCAAGTAGATTGGCCATGCCGTTCAAGAAGGAAGAAATTTGACGCAATATAAACGACACGTTTTCGGCGGATTTCAGTGGCCTGGATCCTGGATGTGAAAATGAAACCATCACTAGCAGCTTCCATTACTGTAGTAATTGTTAATCTGGGACTTAGCCTTACGTCAGAAGACGATGTTGCCTTAAATTTGATCTTTATCCTGAAATTGCAATAAAATAATTATTATTTAAAAATATCTTTAAAACTTACGGTCATGATGTTGAGGAGCCCAGGACGCGATTAACAATGAAGAATTGAACGATGCTAACTTTTTTGTCGAAAAAAGTATCGGTAAAAACTTGTTTACTGTACTGACAATGCGATAGAAAAATACTTACAGGGGGGATTGATAAATATGGGAAATAGTTTCACTAATTTAGGTATTACTAATTAACTATAAAAAATTGGCAGCAGAGGAGCGGCTGGAACCTCCCCATCACGTGGGTCTTTGATTTCCGTGTCTTGTGTTTAAAATTTTAAAGTTTATATGCCTAAATGGCACTTCCCATGGACCAATTGCTCCCAAAAGCCTTACAGTTCTTCAATGGGTCGCCTAATGCCCATGTAGGTACCAAATTTAGCCAAATCGATCCAGTAGTTTGGGCTACAAAAATTTGTCTACCCAAAGGGCACTAAATGCGAATGAATTTTGTCTTATTTAAAACCAGAATTTGATGATCTTCCTGATGGTGATAATAAATCTTTCAAAAAATTGAATGGATGGTGCAATAAGAGAATAATTTTAAATTTGGAAATTGGTGTGCCAAAACGATACTTTCCGTGGGTCGATTGAATCCAAAAAAAAATTCTACTCTTCGACGTGTCATGTACAGGGTGGGCCCGTAAAAGTTGGAACAAACTTTGTCAGTTAATAAAATTTTTATTTATAATCCGATTTTAATGAAATTTTGTGAGGTTGTTAACTCAACCTTTCTACGTCGAGGCCACTCATTTAATGTACCAACACTCATTTAGTTTTTGAAGTCACATTGACAAGCAAATTTTAATCAGTTTAAGTTAGCTCGATTATCGCTAGAAGAGAAATTTTAATCAAAACGCACCAAGAGCGTAATTCCCGAGCCTTCAGAAAAGTTGCAGTAATGCATTAGATTCTTCTGGTTCCAAAATTACGCTCGTGGAACTGGAGGAGATTAAAACTTTATCTTCTAGTAATAATCGAGCCATGTTAAACAGATTAATTTGCTTGACAATGTCACAGAAGTGAATTCCAAAAGGCAACTTAACTTAGAATTTCGAGTTTTTCGTGAAACTGCAGATGTTAATTAATTAATTTTTGAGTAAAAGAACGAAAAATGTCTTCATTTTTTGTTGTTACTCTGCTCAGAAATCTCCAAATATGATTCTAAGATAAAGAGAAGTAGACCATCATCGTTAATTTAATTTTGCAGCGACCCTAAATGTTACCTCTTCATTTACTGAAGAATATTTCAGAAACTAAACGAGTGTTGGTGTATTAAATGAGTGGCCTCGACGTAGAAATGTTAAGTTAACAACCTCACAAATCTTCATTGAAATCGCGTTATCAATAAAAATTTTATTAGCAGCCAAAATTTGTTCCAACTTTTACGGGCCCACCCTGTAGAAAGAGCCCTAATGTTAAATTAAAATTTGACCATAGAGGGCGCTGAAGTTGAACAAATGTCAAAAATTTTGACAACGAAATTAGCTTTCAAATGATGTAAGTGTCGCAAGTGGAGGGTTGTCATTTGAAATTTTGAAGTGGGGGTTGGTTGGGGTAGGGTGTGTAAGTTGGAAAATTATGCCAAGCACGGATTTAAGTGTCCCCCTCGAAATCAAAATCGACCTGTCCGAACGATTTTGCATATTTTATTTGGCTTATGAGATATTTAGGGTGGTTCCTTTGCATTGCAACGCTCTGTATATATATGAACAACAAATAAGTAAAATTTTAGCCACGGCAATGTAGTCTATTATAGTGGTAACTACGTTCAAAAATTAAGAAGTTCATTCTAACAAAGTGAATTTATTAGTGGCAAATAGAAAACCTATTTGACTCCTATGTATGTAATGCAAATACTTTTTAATGGTTAATAGATATTTCTCTGTGTAGGGCACTTCCGGTTATACCAGAAGTAGAGTCCAACTTTGAAATTTTAAATGACTAGAAGAAACAAATTCTGCTTCTAAAGATGTATACACTCTTAGTACCTTTTGGACAAAAACTCACATAGGTATTCGAGATTTTTAAGCATGCTTTAAAAACACTATAAGTACAGTCAAAATCTCTGGACCGATTTTGCTGAAATTTTGCACATTATACGTCGAAGAGCTGAAATTTTTTTGGACGAAATCGACCCACGGCAAGTACCGTTTTGCCATATTAATTTTCAAGTTTCAAATTATACTCTCATTATTTTAACCATCCAGACCAAGTCTTTGAAAAATTTATTGTCATGCAGCATCAGAAAGGTCTTGAAATTTTTATTAAGACAAAATTTTGGAGTCAAGTGGTAAACGGGAAGTGCCATTTAGGCATATCAGCTTTAAAATTTGAACTACAAGGCCTCATCTTTTTTATGTCATCATTAGAAAGATCATTAAATTCTGGTTCTAAAAATCTACTCACACTAAGCCCCTTATGATCAAAATTTTAAAATTTTCTCCACAGTAGTATAAATTCAGCATCAAAGACTTAGTAGAGATACCAAATTTTTTCACGTTGCTATCTTTAACCGTTTTGAAGATATTTAGAAAAGAACGCTTTCAAAGTGGCCCCTTGGCCCCAATGGTATCTAGGCAACGAAAACTTCACCATCACTTTCTACAGTGTGTCTCATTTTAACTGCAACCACCCAAATATTTCGGTTAATTTTAACCGAATCAATGCGTTCTTTTTTTCTGCATGTAGAGTTCCAAAATCTGCACCTGTGTAATACTCAACTTTTTTTATAAACCGAAACCCCAGCCTACTGCGATTTAATAAAGAGGCCAAAAATGACGAAATCGTATTAGGCATTTTTTTATCGAAAAATGTTATAACGAAAAGTTGCTCACGATCGCTCCAAATGGCTAAATCCGAAGTTTCAGGAAAAAATAAAAATGTTGAATTTCTTGAGGAAGAATCATAAAATAACGAAAACGTCAATATTTTTGCAACATAACGGGTGATGTGAAATAAAAAAACAATGGAAGCGCATATGTTTGCTGTTTGTGGCACATTGCAACAGATTTGTTGGGGTGTCCGTTGAAATTGTTAAGAAAAACGAAAATCTTACAATATCTTAATAATTTCAAATTTTCTGCGATTGTTAAGTTTTATCCATCCATAGCCGATAGCAAAAGTCAAATCAATTCAATTCAATTGTTTTTTTATTTCACAGCACCCATTATGTTGCAAAAATATTGAACTTTTCGTTATTTTGTGATTCTTCCTCAAGAAATTCAACATTTTTATTTTTTCCTGAAATTTCGGATTTAGCCATTTGGAGCCATCCTGAGCAACTTTTCCTTATAAGATTTTTCGATAAAAAAATGCCTAATACGATTTCGTCATTTTTGGCCTCTTTATTAAATCGCAGTATTCTGAGATTTCGGTCTATAAAAAAAGTGAAGCATCACGCAGGTGCAGAGTTTGGAGCTCTACATGCAGAAAAAAGAACGCATTGATTCGGATAAAATTAACCGAAATATTTGAGTGGTTCCAGTTAAAATGAGACACACTGTATATAGGGTGCCCCGAAATTAGTGGTCAAAACTTTACCAGAAGATTCTTCTATGAAAAATGTGAAAAAAAGTCCATATGTCGAAAAATAAGTCCTATGAAAAATGTGAAAAAAAGTCCATGTCGAAAAATAAGTCCTATTAGGACTTATTTTTCGACATATGGACTTTTTTTCACATTTTTCATAGAAGAATCTTTTCGACATAATGTTCATAGGCACTTTTTCTCCACATTTTTCATAGAAGAATCTATTGGTAAACTTTTGACCACTAATTTCGGGAGACCCTCTATAGAAAGTGGTGGCGAATTTTTTGTTGCCTAGATACCTTTGGGAACACGGAAATCGAAGGGATGAAGAATAGGCTAAATTAGAAAAAAGTTGCGCCTATTTCCTGAGTAATAGAAACTTGCAATTTTAAAGAAAAATTCATCTTTCTATGTATGTATAATATGGTATACCGAAGGTAAAACTAGGTATTAGTGGTGGTAATTAAATGAAAAATGGGTATGAAATAATTTTGTAAAATCAGCCCAAAGTCACAACGGCAAACTTAAATTAACCTCCTGCTTTGATTTGATACTGGGGGGTAAACCGCTAACGGTATTTTGTACACCAGACATCTTCTGCATGAAATCCCCGGACATCCCCCTGAAATCCTCGGACTTCCCCCAAGAATTCCCAGTCTTCCCTCTAAATTGTACACCTGACATCCCCAGCGGTTTGCCCCCCATTTAGGGTTGCCAACCGTCCCGGTTTAGGCGGGATTGTCCCGATTCCTTATAATGAGTCCCGCGTCCCGCCTAGTGCTGGATTTGTCCCGATTTTTGGACTTGCTTTCTGAGGTTTCCCTTTCCTTTTATTTTCCTTATTTTTTATTGAAAACCAGCGTTTAAAACATAACCTAATTTATTCTGTCAATCATCTTCCATCTTCGTTGCAAGCGTTAAAATCGCAAGGTAATCTTTGTGTCTATCTCTTATTATTTGGGTGCACTGCCAGTGACAAGGCAGGCTGGTGCTCTGCGTGTTTGTAAATACCAAACCAAGGCTGAGAATTATCATTTGTTTTGTTCAAAGAGATTCATTTATTTTAATAAAAAATGTATTTTAAAAGTATAAAATTTGTTTACCAACCAAAAAATTGAAAATCCTTAGACCATGAAAACGCCCAAATCTACTGATTATTCTTTTTTGATCCACGATTTTTCAAGTGTTTTTTTTTATTTCGCAATGAGAATGAAATTAATTGATTTTGATTTGAATTTGGACTGAAAATACTGAAAAACAGGTGAGAAGGGGGGGGGGCAAAAATTTTCGCCCCGCACCCCCACTTTTGCGCTGCGCGCAATCACATATTCGTATCACTCCTCTGTCCCGCTTACTGTTTTGAAAAATATGGCAACCCTACCCCCATTTGATACCTACCTAAACTCCATTCATTTTCTATTGAAGATCTAAAATTTTTCTGGAACTGTACAACCCTAATTTGCAAGGGCCTGTACTTTTGACAATTTGATAAAAATTTAGCAGGAAAGCAAAAACATTGCATAACCCAAATCTTCTAGGGTTTATTTTTATTGTTAGGAGTGTCACAGATAAATGTACCTGAGGCTTTTTCGTGAATATTTTTTTTTGTACTTTACTCAAAACTGCACGCACACAAAGGCCATTTTGGAACAATTCAGAGCAATTGCAAAACTTTGACATTTGTCATGTTTTCTGATGGATCGCATTGAAATCGCTTCTATCAACTCACCGGTTAGTAAAATTCCTTGCAAAATTTCCTCATACCAACATAAAATTCAAATTTTGACGTTCTGTCACTTCAATAGAAAATGAATGGAGAGTACCCACCTATATCTACATGAAAAATTATTGCTTTCGTTGAACCTTACTTTAAAAAAATTGAGCTGTAGTGTGAGTAAATTGTCTTCAATCTCACCAGTTTTAGGTTTTGGTCGAGGTGGCTACCAAACGGGGAATTTCTGCAGAGGAACTCCAAGAAATTCTTGCCGTTGGAAAAAAGAAATTTATACTGAAATCTACTGCTTACGAAACTAAAACAGCGGAGCCTGTACCTATAACTTCCTCTGGTAAATTTATTCTAGCTTGAAACTTGAAACATGCGAAAATCATAAATGAGAATGTTAACGATTTGCCAACATTTGTAGGCAATAATCAATCTTTAAAGCTGGGAAAACAGTAAAATCACGTTAATCAAGTTTTTTTTGTAGGTGTCGTGGGTTGGAGAAGCAGTCCAGAATGTAGTTTAGAAAAAATGGACCCTTTGTATGTTAGCCCTAAAAGCACTTTACCAAAGAGTTTACCTCAATCCAAAATCGCACTGGGTTAAGATAATGGGAAAACACTGGACAACTTCGGTGGAAAAATGCACTATCACTAGAAACACCCCACTACACTGAAAAGCTTGATTTACTCAGCTAACGCGTTTCGAACACAACGTCCTCATTATCAACGCTAAAAAAACAACGAAAAGCGTTAGCTGTGTAAATCAAGTTTTTCGGTGTAGTGGTATGTTTCTAGTGATTTATCTATCTAGTAGGTTATTTATCAAGATAGGTTATATGAAAAAATTATTTTTTTTTACTAGTAAATCTAAATAATTATTGCTACCATACTTTTAATCGTGTGATATATGATCAAAACGTTTCGGCCTTGCCACACGTGACGTAAACATGTAAATTCAGCAGTCTACGCGCTACGTTTCTGGCACCACAGTCTAACAATCGTAAAGTTTTTGATCGCATCACGTTGACTCTTTAAACAAGCCGAATGTGGGTGAAGGAAAATTGAAGTGGACAATTTTTAACCATTTATTTTTTACCAAACGTGCTTTGAACTAAACATGGTGGTAACTGTTCTATTAAGCTTAAAGGCCTAACTTCTACTGCAATCATTTCATCTTCTGCGAGCCAGTCCAGGTAAACTAAATGCTGAAAATAAAAAACAAATTAATCCAAAGTCTTTAGCCCGGTTTTTACCGTACCTTGTACTTTTTGATGGAATGAAATTGATTTGAAACTTCCGGTGTGTTTTTGTCGGTCTTTCGAATTTTTGCTTTACCCTTGGAGCTTTCCTGAAAATGAAAAATGAAAATGTACTTACATACAACAAAGAATTATAATCATGTTGAAAAAGGACTACATGATTAACAAAATCTAACAGCAAGAAGGCCGTGAAAGTTAAACAGCACGTCGAGACTTTATAGATGCCCACAATATTACATCTAATAACAATTTATTAATCCCGTGAAATTACACTTTTTGAATCATTAAAAAAAGCCCCGGAAGATGTATATCAATGCGATGTGTATTTCTGTAGATGTTTATCACGTTAATGTGTATGTAGGAGTGGCTGGTCTTACTGGTGGAATCGGGTGCAGATTTTATCAATCTGCACCTAGTAGTAGTGCCTCCGCAAACGCACAGATGCGTCAAAAAGGCGAAATATAAAAAATTTGTTGCTGAAAATCACCCTACTATGAAACTGGAAAATTGTAAAAGGTAATTAACTAAATCCCAAATGAGTTTAATTTATTACCGACCAAAAACGAAATAACGCGAATTTTGCAAAATTAGCACTTAGGGAGTTGAAAAATCGTAAAGGGTGATGAAAAGTCAAACGGCATGAGAATTAACCTTGGTGAAGTAAAATTACAGAAAATAACACCAAAATAACCCAATTATGTAAAAGTGTTCGGAGAGTTGAAATACTGCGAAGGGGGTTGAAAAAAGTGAAAAAGATAAAAATCATCCCAATGAGTTCAATTTATTGCCGTAGAAAAACGAAATTACGCGAACTTTTGCAAAATTAACACTTGGGTTGAAAAATTGTAAAGGAGGATGAAAAGTCAAAGGGTATGAAAATTTACTGTGGTTAAGTAAAATTACAGAAAACAACACAAAAATAACCCAATTATGCAAATTCAGCGTATGGGGGGTTCAAATATTGCGAACGGGGTCGAAAAAGTGAAAAAGGCAAAACATAGTCTAATTGAAAAAAAAAATATTACCGCAGACGGACAAAATTGCGCGAATTTTACAAAATGAACGCTCGAGGGGTTGAAAATTTATGAAGGGGAATGAAAAGTCAAGGGGGGTGAAAATTAACTGTAGCTAAGTAGAACTATCGAAAATTACACGAAAAGGCTGCGGTTTGCGTAAATTTAGCTTTTTGAGGGTTTTAAGGGAGAGGTGTTGAAAATTGTGGATAGATTAAAAGTTAATCAAAACGAATTTGAATTACAGATGAAGCACAAAAAGGTCCGAAAAAATAAATAAAAAATATATTTACTCAGCTTGCTTAGGGTTAGGGGTTGTTAGCAGCCTAGGGGTTGGTATTAGGTTGAAGACTCGTAAGATTTTTTCCAATGGTTGACCTAAATCTATCGAACCCCATTATTTTACTCCACCATTTACCTGAAAGAGTTCCCAGTTTCACCCCTTGAATTTAAATGAAAATCTGTCCATCCGTCTACAGTGTCACTAGAAATTACCAAATTCTGCCTTGATACTCTGTGAAGTTTTTGAGTTCTCGTATTTTTGTGTTTCTGCATGTTTGGGGTTGCAGCTAGCGCCTTAAGGGTGGTTTTTCGCAAAATAAGTATAACACCTTTTTTGAATCATCAATGGAAAGCTATCGAATGATGTCAATTTCGGCCAATGGTTATTAGGCGAAATTTCGAGTTGCAACCCCTAATTTCCACCTCATCTGCCCGATTTTGCGGAAAAAGCATCCCCCGTAAGATTTCATCGAAATATGTGTGTAGTTTGAGTTTCAAATAGCTGTGTGCAACCTTTGCGGAGTTATCATATTTTTTGTGGTTTTCATTACTTAAATTTCATCCCCCGAAATTGACACCCCCTCACCTTCAACAGACTTGAAGGTCGAGCGTGCATACCGAGTTTCAGAAGGATACCTCCACTAGTTCTCGAGTTATGGCAATTAATAGTTTTTCGGTTTTTCACCCCTAACTCCTACCCCCGTGGTCCGATTTGGCGCAAAAGCAATCCCGCCGAGATTTTCAGGGTATAACATCTGTGTATACAATTTCAGCTCGATTTGTCAAACCGTTCTCAAGTTATCCGACGGACAGACTAGACGAGCGATAGAGCGAATAATCAAAGACAAGAGTACCTCCGCATTCTGCTACAGCACTAAAAATGGACAGTGATCAGTGTTAGTGAGATGTTATGCAACTCTGTATCAGCAAAGTCTCGACATGCCTCTCAACATTCACAGCCTTCTTCTTTGATTATATTTTTAATTTTTTAATTTTTTTTTAAGAAAATTAAATAACTTCTACAAAAACAATACAATTTTTTTCAATGAGTGAATTTTAGAATCATACCTTAGTGTTGCCTAAGACGATAATGTTGCTGTCATCATGTACAATAATTACATTTTCGCGGTTCGGGTGAAACGCAACATTCCTAAATGGGTAGTGTCTAATTGACCACTGTTGTGGCAAATCCTTTGCGAGTTTCCTTGAAAACTGAGATAGCTGTTTATTTTTAAAATCATACTCCACAATCTGAAACAGGCAATAAATACGTCACATTCTCAACAAATTTTACTTACATTACTATCAGCATAGGCCACAACTAGTTGAGGCAATTTGGGATGAACTCCCAAAGCTGTCGGAGCTGCACGATACTTTGGCAGTTTAGAGTGAAAAACGAATTTGTCATTTTTCATAATCCATATTAAAATATTACTCCTTGGATCTCCAGCAATCAAATACTTTCCACAAAAAGACGTCTTCAAATGTGAAACAATATCTTCCAATTGACTTGAATCAACATTTTGTTTAAAAACGAGACAATCATTTTCGATTTCAAAAATCTTTACCCCTTCATCGCTAGTTGCCACAACTAACTGATTGTTAGGAGTAAAGACCGCATTAACGCAAGAAGAACAATCTTTCTTCAAGAACGAAAGTCTAGTCAATTCTGGTTTTTCATTTTCACAGTAAATGAATCTAAACACCCTCACTCCATCAATAGTACTGAACATAACATATTTGCCATCATTTGAGATCGCTGAGCAAATTATGTTCTCCTTTCTTTCCACCCCCTCACTGTCTTTTGCAATTTTCTTCAACACTAACAATTTTTTATTGACTTTCTCTAAAGTAAACATTCCACTGTGCTCATCTTTGTTATTACCAGTTCCCAAACTCCATATTTCAATAAATCTCTGATATTGAAGCATAATGTAACGTGGCTTTTGCGCGAGTGAAATGCAAGTTTGAAGAATTGGGGGGTATTTTGATAATGTTTTTGGGGGGTGATAGCTGCAAGCTAGGTAACCATCAGCCCCGCTTGAGTAAAGTTTACCGCCAACCAAAGCCAACGCTCGAACATCATGCTCATGAATTTTACGTTGAATACTTTTCACCCATTTTTGAGCCCCATCTTTAACTGTAATTCTAACATAGTTTGTGATATTGGGATCAACTCCTCCGCAAAAAAGAGAGGTTTGATCCTCTGACAAACAAAGGGCGAGAATATCCGCCCTGTGGGATTGAGAAGATTCTAATTGCGCCCCAATTTTGCCATCCCAAAAAGTTAATTTTCCTCTGGAATCACCACTAATTATTGTAAAATCATCTGTAACTTCCAGGCACCATACTATAGTTGGTTTGTTGGCTTCGGATCGACCTGTGGTCATTCTATGTAAAGCATGTCCTGTAAATTAGTTAGAATTTTCTACAGAAATAAACAACTAACATATTTACCTGTATTTACAGACCAAATCCTAATAGCATCGATACCACCGGAAACAATAAATTCACCATTCTGTGAATACTTAAGGCATAAAACTCTACCTTCTTGTTTATCCAGAAATTTGTTGAAGAGCATTTCATTGTTGTTAATATTAAAGATGTTTATATATCCTTGCTCAGTTCCTAGAGCTATTTGTTTCCCACTTTCATTCACATCCAGGCAAAATGCCGCTTCTCCTGTTACAGCCAAACTGTTCTTAATATTTAATTTAAATAAATCATATTCTATTAAAAGTCCATGAAGTCCAACACTAAATAAGCGGTCACCACACCATGCCAAGCCTTCCACACTCCAGTTCTCGACACTGCTAGGGATTGTTCTTTCAATGAACGGAGCAAAGTTCAGATTCCAAATTTCAATATTTGCATCACTTCTGCAAAAAGGGAAATGTTTGGAAAACTCCTAAAATGCATTAAACGTACCTGGAAACTGCTAATTTGCTTTGATTTTGTTGGACTGCCATGCAGTACACAGCTTTTGGTTTGGGTTTATAGAATCGCACATTGTGAACGTTACAAGTAGACATGGTTATATATTTTTCCCTCAATAGTTGACCATTGGCTTTAAAAGGGGCACATATGGCTCAAAATAAACATTTTAGCACCCACAATCGAATTATAACCTCAAATTCGGCGGTTCGAGACAGATTTCCAACCACGTGGTCAAAAGTCAATGTCAAACGGTTGACAGCTAAGCCGCCCGCGTGACTTGACGTCGTGGCTGCGGGCTCCAATCTTTGGTTTGGTATACCGAGTGGCCCGTTAAAGACGATCTAGTCGTAATAACTTTTGAACGGAATAAGATATCAACTTGCGGTTTTCAAAGGATTCCTTGGTCAATACCAAGGAAAGGGGGAAATGTTTCGCCATAGCTTTAAGCTTGTTCAGTTTGCGCATTTCACCTCCACCCCAGTTTACGTTAAAATCTGAAATGTCAACATACCACAAATCAAAACCTTTGGAAAATGCTATTCACGGTTCTAAGTAGTTTGAGAATTTAGCGAACCGTTTTGATATTAGAGACAAAAATGTAATGTATTCGAATTTAATATAAATAGACCTTATTCTAAATTAAAGAACCATCTATCAGATGTTGTACGAACTTCAGATGGGGTGTTTCAGGCTACAAAAATTCAAATGCGCCGCCAAAAATTAACCTATATCTGTCAATAATTAGCGTGGCTTGTTGTTATGAATTTTATGATAATGGATCCTACCGTGGTAGTGGCATTGACTAATGGCCTAGAAACGAACTTTGGCAGTAACTTTTGGTCTTTTAACGCATCAAATAAATTATTTACGATGATTCTCCAAGTGAGGCCGTTACTCCTGTCACTTGTCATTCTTGTCAATTTCTGTTCCCACTCGGTTCAGCATGGTTTAGTTCTGAATTAAACTGCTACTATTTTAATATTGTTTTATAATTATTGCATTAAGGAAATTAGCACTTTGAGGTACTAGTTGTTAATACTAAAGGTTCATTGTCTTCATCCTGTTAGTTTACACGAAGGTAGGTGTTACAGTTTTCAAATGATTTCATATTTTACGAGCACTGTAATGTAAGCGTTTCTTATGGACGCCAATTTCGTGAAACACCAGAGCCCTTCGCGCGCTGCTGCGCACATGCGCATTATAATTTTGAATATCGTCTATTAGAAATCCGTGGAAAGTTTTGAAAAAGTCGATGAAAAATTTGTTGATGTGGACTAAAAATGTGACTGATTAGATGACTAGCAATTTTTATTTGTTATTAGCTTTTTTGGAGCTTTCATTTTAGCTGTCCCACACGGACCAATAGTTACCTATCCAAACAAAGCTAATAACGATTAAACTCGCAAAACAAAAAAATAAATTGCTCATCAAAGCGAAACCATTTCTACGTTAACAAATCGAGACACGTCAGATACATCCAGGAACAGTATTTCCAGAAAAAAATTTAAGTTATTCCCAAAATTGCCCCAATCGACAATAGAAACTCAGGATTTTTTGGTGGAAACAATCAGAAAGGAAAATTTTCTATTGGTGAACGAAAGATATAACCACATCGTAATATTTGGCACCGGGTTTGGCACTCAAGTTAACTTACAGTTTTTGTGCAATCAGTCAGTTTTATGTTGACGGTACATTTGATTACTGCCCTAAACACCTATTTGTACAATTATTTACATTTCATGCGTATCATAACGAACATTTATGTTCCTGTGTTATTTTGTTTATGGAAAGATAAACACAAAAACACTTATAGGCATCAGTTGTTCCAATCAGTAACATTAAAATGTCAAGAATTGGGATATGAATGGAATCCTAAAATAACTGTCATGGCTCATGGACTTCGAGAAACCCCCCTTCGAGTCTTGTCATCCCTTCATTGTTGAAATAATTTATGGCTTAAGTTATATTTCACTAAGTTTTGAACAAGAGTTTACCTAAGTTTGAATTTATAATAACATAAAGTACTTATTCAACAATTATTTATGACAAGTTTTGATTTTTCTGGCAATTGATAATGATTGTCAAAATTTGTTATCTTATGCATATGTTATGTGTGGATGTGAACACGACTTGGGTTTATGTTAATTTAAGTTTTACCATCTTTTAAACTCAACTATCATGGCTATGACTCATCAAATTTGAAATTACTGAAATGTTTAGAAGGAGCAAAATATAACACATAGCCTTATGGAGAACGCCATGGCAAAGTTGCCATTTTCAAGCGACCGACCCCTACTGGCAGCTATGTCGAGGAATGCTTATTGGACCATTTCCCAAGATGCATTGCAAACAGGTTGGCAAAAACCCAGGTTTTCGTGTCAGCCTCATGGGTTTTTGTGTATGGGTTTTTGGATTTTTGTGAGGGTTTTTGGGTATTTGTCATCATTATGACAGTTTTGACACTTTTTTAATCTGTAATGACATGTTTGACACACCTAACAGCTATACCCTAACCCTATTTATTGGCTATTTAGAATTAATTAATTAAGAATAAAGCAAGTACTTAAAGGGCTCTATTATAATTTTTGTAATCATTAGTCATTCTGACAAGGTTTTTAGTGGAAGAAAACGAAGAGAAATAAATTGTTGAGACGGTAAATTATAGAGTGCTTTTGTGCATATTGCACGGAGCATTCTTCTCTCTTGATTTTACTGCTCTAAGCTAATTCAATTAGCCTAATTGTAATTTTTATTTAAAAAAATTGGGTTTTTGTCTGTGGGTGTTTGTGTTTTGAGGTCTGGGTTTTTGTGTCAAAAACCCACCCAAAAACCCAAGTGGGTTTTAACTTCTGCCAACAGCGCCAACCCTAATTGCAAATGACCAATCAGTGCCATACTTACTTTTACTGCACTGCTCAGTGCAGATGCAGCACCAAATGGCCATTAATCAATCAACAACAATCCATTCATTTTCTATTGAAGATCTAAAATTTTTCTGGAACTGTACAATCCTAATTTGTCAGGGCCTATACTTTTGACAACTTGATAGAAACTTAGCGGGAAAGCAAAAAAAACATTACATAACTCAAATCTTCAAGGGTTTATTTTTATTGTTAGAAGCAGTGTCACAGATAAACGTACCTGAGGCTTTTTCGTGAATCTTTTTCTTTGCACTTTACTCAAAACTACACGTGACCACCATTTGAAGGTTCAAAATATATTTCTCCCTCTCCTGTCCATTAAAGAAAGGAATATCGGTCTCTGTCGATCGCCTCCAATTGCGCGCGAATCATATTGTCATCCTTTTTTAACGCATTCAGATTTGAGCATAATGTGTACTCTTTTCTCTCAAAAAATACCTGGATTCAGAGCAAGTGCAAAGTTTTGACATTTGTCATGGTTTCTGACGTATCGCATTGAAATCGCTTCTATCAACTCATCTGTTAGTAAAATTCCTTGCAAAATTTCCTCATACCAACATTAAATTCAAATTTTGACGTTCTGTCACTTCAATTCGCGAAAATCAGCAAAGTGTCTGACATCTGGTGGCAATACTTTAATTACACTGAGAGACAGGATACGGAAATACTTTTAAACGTCAGTCATCATAATTTCGGCTTACGTCAGTCAGTTGTCAGTTGCGAGGTTAGGTAGTAGTTTTGTTCGGAGGCATTCTCTCGCTGACTCGAAATTTTGGGAATAATTCTGTGGAATTTTACGTTTTGTGTACTTAAGCGGAACATTGTAAATCCAGGAAAACTTGGCTTTTAAAAAATCCTCGTATCAATGTCACTGATATGTCACCAACTGACACTGTCAGGCACGTCACGCTCGTCACGCTGGAGTTCTCACATCCGGTTCTCCAGTTTGGTGAGACCGCCATTTTGTGGTTTAGCAATGCCATCTATTAGCAGCTGATTTTCGCGAATAGAAAATGAATGGAGAGTATGCGCCGCGCCGGTTCGGTTGTAGATGCGCCGGCTTCAAGTCGTGGACACGGACTGTCGTGCACGGTCGCAAGAAGCCAACCTACGCAACCTAAATCACTAAATTTGTTGGCAGCTGCCAGTGCAGGTCCGTGGTCCATTTCGTTGCAGAGAAAATGACCATTTTAATAAAAAGGTAAGTTTTGCTTATTATAGTAGGCCTTCATTATTAAACATTTCATTGGTTAAGAATAATATACGCATCTTAAAATAACCGCTGCACTTTTGTTTATTCTGGGAAATTCTTGTAAACATTTCTTGGCGGGAATTTTTGTGTTGACAGTTGTCACCAGACAGTGACATGACACTTAACCTTATTCTTATTTCTTCTTTCGAAGTACGTTCTGTCGCAAGCAACTTACTGAAAGACAAAAAATAAAACGTACCAAACTACCAAAAGTGCCCCAAAACCGAAGTAGAGCAGACACCGCTAATTTGATTGTGCCAATAATCCCGGAAAACTCAAACCACAGAATCTAGCCAGCCAAGTTTTATTGCACAACTAATTGAAACATGGGACCTCCAAAACGCAACAGTAATCCTAAAGCCGAAGGAAAATCCAAGAAACGTAGGAAAGAAGAAGAAGAATGGACCTACGAAGAGGAAGATACAAACGAAGCAGAAGGCGCCGTAGTCCCAGGAGCCGCTGCCAGAGATGCTGAAAAAAACGACCAAAACATACAAGAAGATGAATTTGGAGCTAAAGATTACAGGTCTCAAATGATTCTTAAACCCGATAATACCTCGAGACCTTTGTGGGTCGCCCCTAATGGACACATATTTCTCGAATCATTTTCACCAGTCTATAAACATGCACATGACTTTTTAATTGCTATCGCTGAGCCTGTATGCCGACCTGAACATATCCACGAATATAAGTTGACAGCTTATTCTTTATATGCAGCTGTTAGTGTCGGTCTACAAACAAACGATATAATTGAATATTTGAACAGGTTAAGCAAAACTACTACTCCCGAAGGAATTATTGAATTTATTAAGCTTTGTACTTTATCGTATGGAAAAGTGAAGCTGGTTTTAAAACATAACAAGTATTTTGTTGAAAGTCCTTATCCAGAAGTGCTACAAAAACTATTGAAAGATCCTGTTATCCAAGAATGCCGATTGAGGCGCAATGTTGAAAACGAGGAAGAAAGTGAAGAACTGATAACTCAAGTTCAGGAACAGAAAGCTGTTGTCGCTTTTGGTCCTAACAAACCAGTGGCTGAACAAACTGATCCATCCGGTACAGTACCTGACGACATCACAAATTTTTATAATAAAATGGATAACGAAGAAGATGAAGAAGAGGTCTCTTTAGAAACTGTCTCTTTTGAAGTCAATCAAGAAAAAATTGAAGTCCTTCAAAAACGTTGCATCGAGCTTGAACATCCATTATTAGCTGAGTACGACTTTAGAAATGACACTGTTAATCAGGATATTAACGTTGATTTACGCCCAGCAGCAGTTTTACGACCTTACCAAGAGAAAAGTTTGCGAAAAATGTTTGGGAATGGTCGGGCAAGGTCAGGTGTCATTGTTTTACCTTGTGGTGCCGGAAAATCTCTGGTAGGGGTTACGGCATGTTGCACTGTAAGAAAGAGAGCTCTGATTTTATGCAACTCTGGAGTATCTGTCGAACAATGGAAGCAACAATTCAAAATGTGGTCTACAGCTGATGACAGTATGATCTGCAGATTTACTTCTGAAGCGAAAGATAAACCAATGGGATGCAGCGTATTAGTTACAACATACTCCATGATCACACATACGCAAAGAAGGTCATGGGAGGCTGAGCAAACAATGAAATGGCTGCAGGAACAAGAGTGGGGCATTATGGTTCTAGATGAGGTTCACACTATTCCAGCAAAAATGTTTAGAAGAGTACTAACTCTCGTGCAGTCTCACTGTAAATTGGGCTTAACTGCAACTTTACTGAGGGAAGACGACAAAATTGCCGATTTAAATTTCCTAATTGGCCCCAAACTGTATGAGGCAAACTGGCTGGAGTTGCAAAAAAGAGGTTTTATTGCACGCGTGCAATGTGCTGAAGTTTGGTGCCCTATGACACCCGAATTTTACAGGGAGTATCTAGGCTGCAAGACCAGTAAAAGACTTCTTTTGTACGTAATGAACCCCAGTAAGTTCAGAGCAACGCAATATTTAATACGTTACCATGAAAGAAGAGGTGATAAAACGATCGTCTTCTCGGACAATGTTTTTGCCTTAAAACACTACGCGATTAAAATGAACAAACCGTACATTTATGGCCCAACTTCCCAAGGTGAACGAATTCAAATCCTGCAAAACTTCAAGTTCAACCCTAAAGTGAACACAATTTTTGTCAGTAAAGTCGCTGATACCTCTTTTGATCTCCCAGAGGCCAACGTGTTGATCCAAATTTCCTCTCATGGAGGCTCACGAAGGCAAGAGGCACAGCGTTTAGGGAGGATTCTGCGGGCAAAGAAAGGCGCCATTGCTGAAGACTACAACGCGTTCTTTTACACCCTCGTTTCTCAGGATACGATGGAAATGAATTATTCAAGGAAAAGGCAGAGGTTCTTAGTTAACCAGGGTTACAGTTATAAGGTGATTACAAAGTTGGCTGGGATGGATGAAGAGGCAGATCTTATGTACAAAACGAGGGAGGAGCAAGGCCAACTGCTACAACAAGTAACTTAGTATTTTTGCAATTTTCTGTACTCAAATGGTTGTTTTAGGTACTTTCAGCAAGTGATATAGATTGTGAAGATGAAAAAATACCGGGAGAAGGTGGGCCTAGAGCTGGAACGAGTGGCAGCAGGAGAACTGGGCACATGGGTTCAGTGTCAGGAGCTGATGATGGTGTCTATTATGAGTATAAGAAATCCCATAATCAAAACAAACATCCATTGTTTAAGAAATTCAGATATTAGTTTTATGTTGTTGAAATATTTTCTGTATTGTTTAATAAACTTTGCCTCTCTAACTCATTTTTCTCTGGACAAAGGCAAATACCGTTGTTAAAAAAGTGAATCTTGGTTGACTTCAATGTTTGGGACTACCAGTGCTAGGCCAAGTATCGAAAAAACGTACTTCAAGTATCAAAAACAAGTACTGGATAGAAGTACTTGAAAATTACAGTCCAGTACTTTATATACTCTGTCCGGGATCCACACGACCGAGATTCACCCGATTTCCATGGCGATTCATTGTTGACAACAATGATTCACCATGGAAATAGGGTGGATCCCGGACAGACCATAGTGCGCACACGTTAAGTACCCAGTACCAGTACCAATACTTAAAAGTATTGAGTTAAAACAAGGGACTGAGTATTTAATAAAGTACTTAAGTGCTTCATAAAATACTTAAGCACTTGACACAGTGCTCAAGTATCTACTTGTTATTGAGTACTCTTATATACAGCGGGCTAGCGACAGATTTCAATGTTTAATACGTTACCATGAAAGAAGAGGCGATAAAACGATTGTCTTCTCGGACAACGTTTTTGCCTTAAAACACTACGGGATTAAAATGAACAAACCGTACATTTATGGCCCAACTTCCCAAGGTGAACGAATCCAAATCCTGCAAAACTTCAAGTTCAACCCTAAAGTGAACACAATTTTTGTCAGTAAAGTCGCTGATACCTCTTTTGATCTCCCAGAGGCCAACGTGTTAATCCAAATTTCCTCTCATGGAGGCTCACGGAGACAAGAGGCACAGCGTTTAGGGAGGATTCTGCGGGCAAAGAAAGGCGCCATTGCTGAAGACTACAACGCGTTCTTTTACACCCTCGTTTCTCAGGATACGATGGAAATGAATTATTCAAGGAAAAGGCAGAGGTTCTTAGTTAACCAGGGTTACAGTTATAAGGTGATTACAAAGTTGGCTGGGATGGATGAAGAGGCAGATCTTATGTACAAAACGAGGGAGGAGCAAGGTCAACTGCTGCAACAAGTAACTTAGTATTCCTAGAATTTTCTGTACTCAAATGGTTGTTTTAGGTATTTTCAGCAAGTGATATAGATTGTGAAGATGAAAAAATACCGGGAGAAGGTGGGCCTAGAGCTGGAACGAGTGGGAGCAGAAGAACTGGGCACATGGGTTCAGTGTCAGGAGCTGATGATGCTGTCTATTATGAGTATAAGAAATCCAATAATCAAAACAAGCATCCATTGTTTAAGAAATTCAGATATTAGTTTTATGTTGTTGAAATATTTTCTGTATTGTTTAATAAACTCTCTAACTCATTTTTCGTTGGACGAAGGCTTAAATACCGTTGTAAAAAAGTGAATCTTGGTTGACTTCAATGTTTGGGACTACCAGAGCTGGGCCAAGAACCGAAAAAAAGCACTTCAAGTATCAAGTACAAGTACTGGATAGAAGTACTTCAAAATTGCAGTCCAGTACTTTACTAGTGCGCACACGTTAAGTACCTACCCAGTACCAGTACCAATACTTAAATGTATTGAGTAAAATAAGGGACTGAGAACAGTCTCGCTCCACAATCGTGATTGTAACTTGTCATTAATTGTTCGTTTTAAAATTCCAGATCAGTGGGGACATCTGAAGAATGGGCTATCCTAGAACTACAGGGCGATCTAAAAAGTCAAAGTGGCACAAGTTTTGAAAACAAATTCATCGGAGATCTGCACTATACAAAATCTGGCACACCCCTTCTTATTATAGGCCATCACTTGCTTTATGGTAAAGAAATGAAAATGGAAAAACCCCTGGCCCTGTTGGAGAAAAGGAAACGTTCAGACAGCGGCACTGAATATTTCGTCAAAACTATAATCACAGTCAAGTTACTTTTCAAAATCAGGCCGAAGCCTATCGTGGGAAGTTTATAAGTGAACAATAATTAATTGAATTATATATTTGTAATAAATAATTTAAGTACCTACAAAAAATTGTACACAGCTTTACTTGATACCAGTGGGTAGGTTTAAGTCCAATTCTGCGGGAATAGTAATGCCTCCTGTGTCGACGGCATCTTCCGAGTGTTCATTATTGAGGAAACAATTTTGAGTTTCGTCGTCTTCAACTGTAACTGCTGGTTTCTGAAAGCAAGAAAAAGATAAGATATAAGTATCATAAATTCAACTAGTTTTGTAGTTTTCTCCTTTTCAATTTTGCTTGAATACATTTTTAACTTCTACGCTTCGCGGAGCAGTTTCTAAAATCGATCGAAAACTCGAATCGCCGAAAATATCAAATCTTTACGTTTCGGGGTCTGGGAACCAAAAAAGTGGTTTTTGAAAAATGTAGTGTCTGTCGCCTCGCCTGTGAACACGCTACAGCCCAAACACAGGACCGATCTGGCTGAAATTGGACATCATCAAACTCATTTCAATTGTTTTCTATTACGCAGCAACCCTTTTGTTAAAAAAATATTGAAGTTTTCGATATTTTTAATTTTTTCCTACAGTAAATTCAACATTTTTATTTTGGTCTGAAACTCCAGACTTACCCATTTGGGATTATCCTGAACAACTTTTCTTAATAAAAATTTTCGATAAAAAAAATGCCTAATAGGTTTTTCGGATTTTTGGTATTTGTTTTTGGTCTTATAGTAGGCTGTGGTTATATTTTTGGTTATATTGTTGCCGTCTAAAGTGAGACACACTGTATAATCTTAAAACGTTTTTGAAATATTACCAAAAAAAACAGTTTTTTTTTGGAATTTGCACACCCTGTAACTAAGAAACTAAGCACTTTATATGCCCATAGGAATTTTTCGTTTTAGAATAAGGTGAAGAATGCGTTTGTCGGTATATTTAGGGAACACCCAGAAAAGAAAATCATAAACAAGACACGATTTTCTATACCAAGCCCGAGGATAATCCTTCTTTGGATTCTTGATGGAAATCATACAGATAGGAACGATTGAATAAGAAACTAACTTACCTGCAACACTTGTTTTGGCAGTGGATTTTCTGCATTTTGGTTTTGAGAATTATTCATGGCATGGCCTAAAATAGAATGCTAGTAACACAAAATTCAAAAATAATGAAACAAAGCACATACCCAGCAATTCTTTCTGTTTCAGTTCGTGACATTTCACGTGCGTTAGGTAAGCCCTGTCACTGACGGTGGAATATTTACAAAGATTGCACGAGAAAGTCCCTTCCTTCCCTGGGTGCTTATGCCTCAAATGCGCTTTATAAGAAGAAGACTGAATTGACTGATAACTGCAATATGGACATAAATATTTTCCCACCTAAACAACAAAAATTAGTTCCTTATATTTTCTACAGGTAGGGTAGGTACATACCCCAAAATGCCGCATTGTATGTCGTCTTAATGAGTTTCTATCTCTGGTTTTATATTCACAATACAGACAATGGAATGGCTTTTCTCCTGTATGTTGGCGATAATGCAACTGTAACATTTCTTTCCTTGCAGTTTGATGGCCACAAATGTTACAAATAAAAGGCTTGAACTTCTCGTGGACGAATTTCACGTGTTTCTTAAGACTTTTCGGATTGGCAAAATGACGATTGCAGAGTTCGCATTGTTTCGTGCTAAACCAATTCGGCACCTGTTGAAGATGTTTTTGTATAAAATGTGCGGCAGGAAGTTTGCGACACGAGCCGAAGGCGATTTTCACATGCCACCGCAGTGCAATAATAATAATATGAGCAAAAAAGCCCCCGGAAGATGCGATAATAATAATAATAATAATAATTTTTGCTACTGTCATATACAGGGTGGTGATAAAGTATGGAATATTCGCAATAACTTTGCAACCAGCAATTTTTGAGAAAATCTGTCGGACAGGTCAAATTGATTTAAATTCTTGCGAATCTTTTGGCGACATTTTCAAGCCGCTGACGTCATCCATGTCAAACATGTTACGCCATCGGTGTTTTTTTTAAATGGCAGCCTATACTTCTCTCGACTGATTTTGATACATGATTGTATTCTCTTTTGATCCATATAAAAATTTTGAAAAAATAATGATGTAAAAATTTTTTTATAAAATATCGAATATTCGCAATAACTCTGCAACCAGCAATTTTTAAGGAAATCTGTTCGACAGGTCAAATTGATTTAAATTCTTGCGAAACTTTCTGTATAATTTTTAGGTCTCTGGCGTCATCTATGTCAAACATATTACGTCATCGGTATTTTTTTACACGACAGCCTGTACTTTAAAACAATTTGACCCGTTGAACAGATTTTCTTAAAAATTGTAGGTTACAGAGTTATTGCGAATATTCGATATTTTATAAGATTTTTTTTACATCTTTATTTTTTCAAAATTTTTATATGGCTGAAAAGAGAATTAAATCGTGTATCAAAATCAGTCGAGAAAACTACAGGCTGTCGTGTAAAAACCCACCGATGACGTAATATGTTTGACGCAGATGACGTCAGAGACTTAAAAATTACATCAAAAGTTCGGCAAGAATTTAAGTCAGTTTGACCTGTCGAACAGATTTTCTTAGAAATTGCTGGTCGCAGAGTCATTGCGAATATTCGATACTTTATAGGATTTTTTTACATCATTATTTTTTCAAAATTTTTATATGGATGAAAAGAGAATACAATCATGTATCAAAATCAGTCGAGAGAAGTATAGGCTGCCATTTAAAAAAAACACCGATGGCGTAACATGTTTGACATGGATGACGTCAGCGGCTTGAAAATGACGCCAAAAGATTCGCAAGAATTTAAATCAATTTGACCTGTCCGACAGATTTTCTCAAAAATTGCTGGTTGCAAAGTTATTGCGAATATTCCATACTTTATCACCACCCTGTATACAAAATCTGTGTATACAGGAATTGAGCGCGTCAAAATAACAAATAAGAAACAGTGAACTAGCTATTCTTCCAAAAATTCCTTGATGCTGTAGTAGCATTTGGTTTTTAAGAAGCCTTTTAACTTCTTTTTAAAAAGGGCCGCCCCATGGTACGCAGAGAAATGTTTATCAATTTTTATTAGTTTATTAAGACATTTGACACCCATATACTGAGGGTGTGCTTCCCCTATCGTTAAACGAGAGAAAGAAGTCTTAAAGTCTTCTCTATTTCTTGTGTTGTGTGTGCAGATTTTATCAATCTGCACCTAATAGTACTGCCTCCGCACGCGTACAGATGTGTCAAAAAGGTGAAATGTTAAAAAAAAAATTGAAAAATTAACACCCAGGGGGCGAAAGGGGATGAAACATCAAGAGGAATGAAAATTAAGTGTGAAATAACCAAATTATGCAATTAAAAGTTTTGTGGGAGTTGAAATACTAGTTATTTACGATGTAAGTTTCGTACAGTATCATATTACGATACGAGATGGAAGTATTGTCAGGCGAGTCGGATAATCCATCAAGTATCGTAATATGATCGTATACGAAACGTACTTCGTACAACGTTTTATCTACTTTCACATTTTATTGTAGTTTTTAAAATCAATGTATTGACGTTCCATTTTGTATTAATTTGACATGAACTGTCACCTGACAGTACATTGCGAGAATCTAGTAGCTACTAGGTGTAACCAAGCCAACAAGTTTGTTTACAATTTTCATTTTGGCCAAAATAGTGCTAAAAGTGGCAAAAAATGAGCGAATCGGAAGAAAGTCTTCCCTCCGACATTGAAACGGGGGATGCATTATCAATAAAATCGGACAGATGTGGGGGTTAATGATTCAAAAAAAGTGTTATTCATATTTTGCGAAAAACCACCCTTAAAGGCGCTACAACCCCTAACATGCAGAATCACAAAAACACGAGAACTCAAAAACTACTTAGTGTATCAAAGCAGAATTTGGTAAGCTAATTTCCAGTGACACTGTAGGCGGATGAACAAATTTTCACTAAGATCTAACAAGGGGGATGAAATTTAAGGGTTGAAACTGGAAATTTCTTCAAGTAAATGGTGGTATAAAATTACTATGGGGTGAGATAGATTTCAGTCAACCATTGAAAAAAACCTTATGAGTTTTCAACCAAGAACCAACTCCTAGGCTACTAACAACCCCTAAAGCTATGCAAGCGAATAAATACATTTTATTTATTCTGAAATCCTGTTGATTTATTTAAGAACAACCGAAGTAAGTAAATAGGCAAGAAGTTATGTAACACCATAGAAATAAACTCACCCCTGTAAATCATAAAGGGGTGAAATTAGAAGGGGTTGAAAAAAAAATTTTTTTACCAATTGGATTCGGGCGCTGAAATTGAAAACACAACTTTCTTTAGAGCATGTGGGGGTGGTGAAATAGGGGGTTGGACTTTAGGAATTGAAGCGGTCATGAAGCCCTGTACTTTAACGCAGAGAAGCAATATCTTCCGTGAAACTGTGAGGTCTTACACATTGCTTCTTCGCGAAGAGAGGAGTGAATTTTAGGAGAAATTTATTGGGGTGGGTGAAATGTAAGGGTGGAAACGCGAATTTTCACTGAATAATGTAGGGTTGAAATTAATACCATTCGAAAGCTTTCTATTGATGGTACAAAAAGGTCTAACTTGCAGAAACACAAAAATACGAGAACTCAAAAACTATTTAGCGTATCAAGGAAGGATTTGGTGTGTCAATTTTCAGTGTCGCTGTAGCCGGATAGACAAATTCCCACTGAAGATCTAGGATTGCACCGAATGTTCGGAATTATTCGGTTATTCGGCGTATTCGGCCGAATAGCAAGTCTAATATTAAGTCGTTCGGCCAAAAATTCCAAGTTTCTTTCTACCATCACTTATAACACATTACTAGAGGTTGGAATGTTTAATAAAAATAAAGTAAAATTGAAATAATAAAACAATACAAAACAAGAACTTAAAACTACAAAATACTTTGGTTAACAAAATACATAATTCACATTCTGGTTTAGACTGTTTTGTATGAAACTACAAAAGCACAAAGTTCCAAGGTTACGCCGGTTGATGCGCATCGCGCACTGCACAAACAACTATTCGGCGGAAAAGGCCGAATATTTACTTTTCGATCAGGCCGAATATTCACTATTCGGCATTATATTCGGCCTTCGGCCGAATTTTTACCATTCGGTATGATATTCGGTATTCGGCTGTAGAATTCAACCGAATATTCGGATTCGGACGAATATCCAAAAATCAGTATTCGGTGCACCCTAATTTCAACCCCAACAAAAGTTTTAATTGCATAATTTGGTTATCTTCGCGTTATATTTCCTAATTCTATACTTAATCTACTCTCTGACTTAATCACCCTTAATTTTCATTCCTCTTAATTTTTCATCCCTTTTCGCAATTTTTCAGCTCCCTGAGTATTAATTTTTCAAAATGCGCCAAATTTTGTTTTAATTCCGGCAATTCTTTTCATTTACTCATTCCTGTTTTCTACTTTTTAATTCTGTAACAACAATTTCTTAACATTTCGCCTTTTTGACACATCTGTGCGTCTGCGGAGGCACTACTACTAGGTACAGATTGGTAAAATCTGCACCCGATTCCACCAGTAACACCCGCCGCCCCTACATTAACATTAACGTGATAAACATCTACAGGGATACACATCGCATTGATGTACATCTTCCGGTGGCTTTTTCAACAGTTGTGACTTAGCTCACCTGATCTTTAGACTTGTGGATTTCCTCATGGTTTCTCAACTGAGTCAACTGCTTAAATCCTTTTTTGCAAGATGAACAAATGAAAGGTTTCTCTTCATTATGAATGGCCATGTGTGTGAGTATTCGTCCTAAAATAAAATCGTCAGTTCGTGAACAGACTACAATGAAATTACAAACCTGGAGTATTTCCTTTAAATTTATTACATATAGGACACGTTAAAAGCCCAATATCGATATTATGGCCCTTCCACAAATGCATGTTACAAACCCTCCAAATTGAGAATTTTTCATCACAAACTGTACAAACAAACCCCTGTTTGTTCTGATTCAAATGGCAAGCTTCATGTGAATCTCTCATAGTCTCCGTAGAAAATTTCAACTGACAGCCTCTTATGGAACACTTTATACTAAGGGCTTTTTGCTGCTTTTTTAGTAACATCAAACACCAATCCTTTAGTGACTTATTTTCGACCTTCTCGATTTTATCCTTAGTCAACAGTGAATTGCTTGCAATTTCGTTGCATTTAAAATTATGTTGCTAAAAATAGATGCATGTGGAAAATTGACTGGTATACAGGGCTGTTACAAACGGTTGTAACATCGTAGGATTCGTAAGTGGTTTAAAAACAAAAGAATTGACGTTAACGCATTTGCGGCTGCAGTTAATTAAAATCTCCTACGATGTTAATCAATAGTAGTCTCTTGATTGCTACTACGAGTCAAAATGGTAGATTTTTTTAGGCTTTCGGCTCTTTGGCCGAAAAAAATCTACCATTTGACAAGTGGTGCATCCATGAGGACTGAACAAGGCAACCAAGAGACTACGAATCGTATTTTGCAGATTATTTTATAAATCAAAGTATTGAGTAAGTAGTGTCAAGTTGACGTTGTAGTATTATCACTGTAATCAGGATTTGATTCGTTACTGGTACACTAAATGCTGCTTTGGATTAGTTCAATACTTAATGTATAAAATAATCACTTATAACAACCCTGTAGTAAGACACTTACTGCAATCATGTGCTCTTTTAAATTCTCTTTGTCCCAGTAACCGTTGTTACAAATGCTGCACAAAAATATCGTGTATCTCTTGCTGTCGTTTGTGTTTAAAATCGATGTCATGGGGGTTCCAACTATATTTTTGTCAGGCACTTGTTGATTGCTCTGAATAACGCTCAAAATATTACTTTGTTGAAACTGAAAAATAAATATCAGAAACTGCAATCAATACATTGACCACATACTAAGTCTGCATGTTTTAAATTAATGTGAGCGACTATTTCACTAGAACTTTCGCAGATAAATGAGCAAAGTTTGCATTTATTGGCTTCAACTTTGCTGTAAAAATTTTCAGGGCTAATTTTCTGGGTAATAGTTTTCAGTAAGTCTTTGTTTATGTTTGTCACGGACCCGTCAATGTTGACTAATTGTATAATTTCCACGTTTTCACTATTTGTTTCCTCGAAATCTTCATCTGCTTGCGAAAATCCGTCATCATCATAAGTGATCGTGTATGTATCTTCGTCGATCTCTTTTCGTTGATTAAAATTCCCATTTCTTAGTTTTAACAGCACGTCATTAGATAAAAATACACCGTTGTCTTCGACACTAGTGTATACCGTGAGAGTGTTTCTGTGTTCAGACTCGTCGTTTTGGGAAATTTCTTCATTATCGTCTTCTTGGACGCCGAAATTTGGCGTTTCTGCATTATCTTCTAGAAACAGATATTAAAATTTAAAATATTTGTATCACTACATTTTACCAGAGACATATTACGCAATAAGTTTAGAAAAATGAAGGTTAATAACACGCAACTCATTAGAGAAGTGGTTTTATTGAACCCATATGGCTGTTACTTCAGTAATATACAGGGTGATTCAGGTATGCAGTCATTAATTTTCAGGGGTGATTCTACATCGAAAAATATGAAGAAAAGTTCTTATAAACATATGTCCGGAAATCGCTCCTAAGGGGGCTACGGTCCTCGGAAGGGGGCACCCAAACTTCGGTTATTATTGAATAAATCAGGCACCGTTTACGTTAAAGCGATGAGTTTTTGCACACTGTCTGATATCAATAAGCTCCATCAGATTATGTTATCAGCAAAAAGCGAATTTTACCAGGGGCGTTCGAAACAGGGGGGCCTGTGGATTTTTTCACGCAATTTTTTTGATGAGCCATTTTTTGACATTTCCTCACCGGCATATGGTTGTCTGACTAAAAGTACATAAAAAAAGCTCCTCTTATTGTTACTCCATAGGACTAACCGTTTTCGAGAAAATCAAATTTATCTGTATTGTAAGGCTCGGAATTTATTTCGACTAATCGACTAGTCGATAACCGCGGTTATTGAAAAATTATTAACCGACTAACCGATTAGTCGAATATTCGACTAGTCGACTAGTCGAAATGTTCGATTAGTCGACTAGTCGAAATGTTCGATTAGTCGACTAGTCGAAATGTTCGAATAGTCGACTAGTCGAAATGTCCGAATATTCGACTAATCGCATTTATTCGACTAGCCGAATATTTGATTAGTCTGCACGGTAATTTTAAGGGGTTCCTTAAAGATAAGTGACGTTTAATTCCGTAGATAGGTACGTTTGTTGACACAATGGTTTTAAAGGACTTTAAGGGTCACTTAAGGAACCCCTTAAAATTACGGTGCAATCGGCCATAAATCATTGGATTATTATTTGTCACTATGGGCATATGGGACTTGTCAACTTAAACACTCTCTCCACATAGACGAAGACAACCGACCGGTCACGATTAGGCGACAATTTGGTTAGTCGATTAATCGAGAAATTGATCGGTTGGCTATTCGATTAATTGACTAATTGATCAGTCGACTAATCGATTAACCGACTAGTCGACTAACAGGCTAATCGACTAGTCGACTATTCGACTATTCGACTAGTCGATTAATCGAATAGTCGACTATTCGACTAGTCGATTAATCGAATAGTCGACTATTCGACTATTCGACTAGTCGATTAATTCTTGATAGTCGATTAATCGGTTTATTCGACTATCGGATATTTTACTAGTCGACTAGTCGACTAACGGTTTTGGCAAAAATTCCGAGCCTTAGTATTGACCAGGCTGATCAAGAAGGGACAATTTATTTTTATTAAATTACAAAACTGAACGGATTCTAAAAATTAGTAACTAAAGTAATCTGGTGATGCTTAATAATGTCAGATAGTTAGCAAAAACCTAATGAGTGACTAAATAAAAATCGAATTTTCGACGCCCCCCTCAACCGTTAGCTGTGTAATATAGGCTTTCATTTTGCACGGTAAAATGACAGACTTGGAAACTAAATCTGAGCAAGAGTCCTTGTTACAGAGCTGCATACTATTTGAATAAAACTTGAGGTCAAGGGTGCTGTGAAATTTTAAAGGCACGTCGAGACTTCACTGATACTCATCACTCACATATTTACATCTCACTAATACTATGTAGTTGAAGCCGTGTAGGATATAAGGTGAGTGGCGTAAAATTTTGTTAGTGAGATGTAACTGATGTTAGTATCAGTAAAGTGTCGACGTACCACTAAAATTTCACGGCCCTCTTGACCTCAAGTTTTGTTCATATGGTATAATTAAGGATCTTGTGTCATTCGAAAGGTTTTATAACTCTGGTTTCTAGTGTAACAGTTGCGGATATGGAAGTTCTTGCTTCATTTGCCGTTTTCTATTGCACTTTTTCATCATTTTATGCATGAAATTGTTGTCAGTAAAAAGCCTTTTTTATAGCTTTTTTCAATGAAATGTCAGAGTTCATAGGAAATTTTTAACTTATTTCTATCTAAGGAACCCACGGTAGGAGTTCTGCTACATGTTTCGCTGGTTTGCATAGGCGACTTTGTGAAACTGATCCTAAAATTACAAGACGTGCCACACATTTTTGTTGATTACGCGAAATCGATGGATTATTTTGAAATTTACCAAGAGCAATAAAAGTTTTCTTATGAAATTTTACTTCTAAATAGCAGTGAATAAAGCTTCAAAAACTGCTTATGCATCAGGTTTTACATTGAAAATGCCAATTGCAGGTGTCGGTAACTGAATGTTGTCCTTCATCAATTTTAACGAAATTTCGCTCATAAGACACCCTTAAGTGTCTAAGTTGACGTGTCAAATTGCGATATCGCAGATTAAGCCGTTTGTGAAATATTAAAAATAAACTGATCTCCATCCTCCTACATCATACCATTTAGGTACAGGACATTTTAATGAAAAATAAATAAAAGTAAGTATACAGAAATTCAAATTAATGGGTCAAACCCATTATTGTATAGTGTAAAAAAATGTAAACAAATAAGGCATAGTACTTTACATGATTAGTACTAAGGGATAACAATTGAATTAAGCACAGAAGGCAACAAACGGCATATGATAAATGTCACAGTTATTGACATGAACATTAAAATTATAGCACATCAAATGAATGTGCTATAATTTTAATGTTATGGACCGATTCTCCGACTCACCCTGTATATGAAAATATAAATATTAAATAATAATAGAGTAGGTAAGTTCTTCAGTACCTAAATACATATAGTAAACATTTCTTGAAATTCCATTTTTTTTCATTCATATCAGTCCTTTGACCAATTGTTCACCTCAAGAATGGTAAAGCTTGGTCTATTTATATTACTATACCAGGAACACACAAGCCACTTTCGGTTGGATTTTCATTTCTAATTATATTAATTGTAACAAGCTCTTATTCAAAGACGTAGTCTTATCTTGAGAGACACTTTTTTAAATAATGATAAAAATATAGCTTATTGTGCTTGACAGATAACATTTGCCGAAACTAACTGGATGAACCGAAATTTATAAACACTGTATATACAGAGTGTACCTACACATAGGAAATTAAGCAAGCAATTACCTTTAGAGGCTAAGGAGCTATTTAGTAGTATTGGAAACACTTCTGAGTTCCATTCTGAACTTATTTGGGTAAAAATCGATTCTACTGGATATGAGTCATTTAATCCATCTTCACCATTGTGTAACAGGTAATTCTGAGATCCATCATTAAAGCGATAAGTTGTAGATCCGTCCTCGTCTGTTTCCATCCTGAGAATTTGGATCCCCGATCAGCATTGTATCATTCCGACTGTTGACAAATAATCATCTATAAAATCCATATTTCACAGTTTTTTACGGACATGCTACAAATCTGTTGAGGTGCCACAACACAACTTGAGTAACTAAAATATTCTAATTCGAAAATTCTTTGAAAAGCAACTCTACTGCAACATAACCAAACAAATTTTGAAGGATGTCAAACGTCAAAAAATTGATTGACAAACGACTCGTCGAGTCGTCGATGGTCGAATCGGCTTCGACTGACAGCTGCTGCTCTCATTGGCGGTTCCGCAACAAGATTCCCGTTGCGTCACGAACCAAGAATAAAGCCCCTGGCTCCCAAGTCTGACATTTGAGTCTGACAAGTGACAAATGCAAATGGTAATAACCTAAAATTTTTCTGAAAATTTTTGGCAGAATAAAAACAAAAAGGATGTCGCTTGTTGTTATTGATCTTCCATATAATTTTACTTACAGTGCTATAAAAGAAATCGAGGATTCAGTGCTATTCAGAATAAAGGAGGTCACAGACGAATCTTCTGCAAAGGTTGACAAAGCATTTTTTCGATTATTTTAATCAAAATTATTGCAGGCCTGGGTGCAGGCCTTTTCTTCAGAAAATAACACCACGTGGAGGGTTCTCAGAACATTTCCGAATTCAGGAAAGATCAATTTGTTCAAATGTACTTATCGCTGTCAACATTCAACTGACAAGAGAGCCAAAGGACTTCGCTCTACCAAAAACACAAATTGCCCTGCTGAACTGGAAATAACAATAAAGAGGTAAAATAGTGTAGTTTTAAAGATTATCTAGTTTATAGTTAACATTTTTAGGTTCATTAAGAAGTCGAAAGCTAAACATCCAGATCTGGTATCCAAAGAATATCCGACATTTGTATATCTAAAACACAATCATAACCATTCTACAAATACGGAGGAAACACTTCGATACGGCGATATGTTACCAGAGATAAGGGAAAAACTGTTCACCTTATTTCACAATGGCCACTCTCCCTCCTCTGCGTTGCAGTCGCACAAGAATGACTTGAAGCTCGAGTTTGGTGAGCAATATAACGAAATGGCAGTAAATGCAAAATATGTGCCCAGCCTTTCGAAAATTGACAAACTGTTTCGAAAAGAATTTGCCTCAAAAAATCCAAATTCTGTACAGTCATCATCAAATGAAAATGTGAGTGTAGAGCATACTTATCATAAACAAAATGTATCTCCATCTGAGAAACAACAGAAGGGACTTGGAAATTTGTTCAATAGGATTCAAAATGGTCTAAAATCAGACCCACGTTTGTTTGTTCCTGCAGTTAAGAAAATGCTGGAAAATGCAAGAATTGTTGCTAGATCTAAGCATGACTTTTTATCTGCATTGTACACATTTGGGTCTACTCGAATAAAATTGAACAAAAGGAAGAAGAATCGCCAGCGTTTTGTATTACAACCAACAATTGCAAGAAGAAAATTTCTGTTACATAGAAAAGGAAGAGATATTACTGAAACGTCTGAGAGTGTACACCCTTGTCTAAAAGAACATGATTATGCAATTATATTTAGCCAAACAATGGAGCGTCAAGTGACTAGGAATAATATACAGAGTGAGTTAAATGATAGTGGTCACCCTTTCGCGTTTGTAACTTGCAGTTCATAAATAAGGTGTAATGAAAAAATTTGGGAAGTTATTCTTTGCCTTTTTCTTTTTCTAAGGGGTTGATTTATGTCATAAAGTCTGCTTAGGTGCCTCGCGCCTTACCACCATGACATGAAAGTCCTCAATAATGAGATGGTAATAATGAAGGACTGGACAAAAATCGTATTTATTACCCATGCAGACTTATGTCTTGACGTCATGACATAAATCCACTTAGAATGAGCCTCTAGGACCAAAATTTCATATGTACATGAGTTTGTAGAGGAGTTGTGTTATTCATAAGTCAAAGCATACAATAATAAAATTTTGCAATTCCAAGCATAAGGGGATTTCTTTTGAATATGTATCAGATTACTCTATTTTGATTTTGGTTAAGGACAATACTCGTTTTATTTTGCCAATTTTGTTGTTGTGGTGCTTTTTTCGTTTCGCATTACTAGGATCTCGGAAAGCTTAAGAATTAGAAAAATGTTGCGTTTTTTTGGGGTTGATTAAGAACCTGTAAAGAATTCTCCATTATCTTCCTATCGTTCCTGATTTATTCCGAAACTACTGAAAGTTGCGTTTTTTGAAAAAAATTAATATCGTTCTCGTTCTTAGGGTTGACTGTAATAGTTATTTAACGAACAAGAGTGTTAATGAGTGCGATTAATAATCGAGAGATTTTAACGCGTGAGCGCAGCGAACGCGTTAATGATAGAGATTATTAATCGCCTATTAACACTCGAGTCAGTTACAATATTTTTCCGTGGATTGTATTATCATTAAATTGGCGAAATTTGTTTTTCAAAATTGCGTTTGATAAACGGTTATGCAACCAAACATGCATCCAATTTAAAAAGTGCCGAAGCTCGATTAACAAAACATGAGAAATTAAATGTCAATTGCCTTGCCAAAGTAGGCCAAAAGCACAGATTCTGAGTGTCGCAGTGCATTTTTCTTCTCACACCATGAAATGAAATCGGCATAAGTTTTTTCATAAATTTCACAGCTTTTTTCTGGAAGCAAACTTAAGCTCGCAAGATTTGCACTTACTAGCACTTCAGGTGGTGTTAAATTAAGATTCTGAGTATCCATTGATGGGACTTTTATTTAAATTTGCAATTTTGAAAATTTGACAGATGTTACTTAAATTCTTGTTTAATGTCAGAACATGTATAGTTGATTGCCTATACTAAGATCGTTGATTAATAGAAAATCGTGCATTAATAGGGTCTATTAATGCATGATTTTGTATACATTAACGAAACCTATAAATGAACAATTCACGGAAAAGTAAATTTATTGGTGCTAATACACCCAAAAGGGTTTAAATGAAGCTTGGAACATTTATATCTTTGACAGCTGTCAAACTGTGTTGACAGAAATAGTCTAGACTTTCTAGATTTTGAGCAACGACCGCCATATTGGATTTTGACACCAACGGATACGCAAAAAAATTAGCTAGCTATTCCGTTTTTCTGGAACTGTACAACCCTAATTTGTAAGGGCCTGTATTTTTGACAATTTGATCGAAATTTAGCGGGAAAACAAAAACATTACATAACCCAAATCTTCTAGGGTTTATTTTTATTGTTAGCAGCAGTGTCACAGATAAACGTACCTGAAGCTTTTTCGTGAATATTTTTCTTTGCACTTTACTCAAAACTGCACGCACACAAAGGCCTTTTTGGACCACTTCAGGGCAATCGCAAAATTTTGACATTTGTCATGTTTTCTGACGTATCGCGTTGAAGTCGCTTCTACCAACTCACCTGTTAGTAAAATTCTTTGCAAAATTTCCTCATGCCAACCTAAAATACAAATTTTGACGTTCTGTCACTTCAATTCGCGAAAATCAGCTGCTAATAGATGGCATTGCTAAACCACAAAATGGCGGTCTCACCCCATTGGGGAGCCGGAAGTGAGAATTCTAGCGTGACGTGCCTGACAGCGTCAGTTGGTGACATCAGTGACATCGATACGTGAATTTTTTAAAAGCCAAGTTTTCCTGGATTTACAATGTTGCACCTTAAGTACACAAAACGTAAAATTCCACAGAATTATTCACAAAATTTCGAGACAGCGAGAGGATGTCTCCTAACAAAACTACTACCTAACCTACTCGCAACTGACAACTGACTGACGTAAGCCGAAATTATGATGACGGACGTTTAAAAGTATTTCCGTATCCTGTCTCTCAGTGTAGTTAAAGTATTACCACCAGATGTCAGACACTTTGCTGATTTTCGCGAATAGAAAATGAATGAGAGTACTTATTTTTTAAAAAAATATGTCAAAACTTGAGTCACATCATGCCAAGACGCATATTATTACAGTTAGTGTACTTTTTGCAATAGTTTTTCTTCTAAGCTTAGGCTGATTTTACAAAATTATTCATATCAATTTTCAAATTTTGACGATCTGTCGCGAATAGCCGTGTTGGTTAAATTTTTGAAAAGCTGTTTTTTATGTATCAAATGATGTTAAAATTCAATATGGCGGCCATAAGAAAAAGAAAACTTGGCTGTCGTAGGAAACATCAATTTTTTTTAAAAACCGCGATGATCAGTTACATATGGGCATGCGCGAACCATTTTGAGAGTTGTATTGCGATGCCAAATAATACCAACCAATAAACTCATATTTCCCTGACTACTACTAACTTTTAGGTTATCTCTTTGACGATCAAGCGATATGGCTGTCCCTTACTTGCGTTTTGAGTGGTTTGCTGCCTTTTGGTTTGTTTTGACAGGTGACAGTTTAACTGAAGTTAGGCCAACTCAAGACTACGGAATACACTTAACCGGGCACTTAACATTACTGATCATAGATGGAGGTATTCCTTTTTAAAAGGGGGGAGAAATTGACAGTGCATCTCACTTGCACTCATTAAAATTTATTTCCATCCTTTTCAAATTGGGGATGCCGTTTCCGGGAGGTGTCCTTACCTTCCTAAATAGTGGAAAACGAAAAAAGCACCACCCTGTTTAGAAAAAAGGTGATGGTCTCGTTTAAAAATAAACGGCTTTCATCGGTTTAGAACGAAGTTTTCGTCTTAGAAGGGCGAAGAATCACCCCCTATTTTTTTTCGATATGTACCATTATTTAAGACGCTGTATACGGTATGTGGTGGCTGCTCCCGTTTGACTCAACCTGAACTAATAGCTGTGGTAATAGTAATATAATAATGTCTTAGTTGGTACCTACCCAATATTTATTTTTATAAGGATCTGTTTATGCAGTTGTTCTCATTTGCATTCAAAAATAAATTGATTATCCCATATATCTTTTGCTTTTACTGTTAATAATGTGAGCAGTAAATATCTACAAGTTTTTCATTTTTCATTTTTGCAAAGAAAATTTTGGAATCTGTCAATACCGCTTCTTCTGTGAGTTTTGCGACATCCGGATTCCGGTGTTACCGTGCAACCAAGGCATGTGGAGTTACCAGGTATGCAGTATTCTAGGCTTATGGTGCCGAGGTGCAGTCAAGCCGATCACGTGATCTAGAAACAGAGTAGAACAGGGAGAGCAAGCATGTGCCAAAGCGAGACAAAATTTCACCAGTGACACACTTTCTTACATAAAATTTGCAAAACGATAGCTTTGGTATCCTGTTTAAACTTCAAATGTAAAAGTGCAGTGACAGTTGTGACTTGTAAAGGCTGCTTTATGGAAAAGAACCACTGAAGAGTAGAATCCATCCCTTTCCCAAGTTACCTTGCAAATGACTAATCAGAACGACGTAAATTATCCTGAATATGTGCCATCTTATACATATTATTATCTCAACAAAGCGGCAATTTTTTTAAATTTTGGCCGTGCCCTCTGTTGGTGACTATTGAGAATCACCGATATTTGTTGTTGTTTATCTATTAAATGTTACTCTGTGATTATTTGAAGTGAGACAAGTACTTTTATGGGATGCAATCCCTAAAAACTGCTGCCGCATGAAGTCTCAGATAATGAAAAAAATTTGGTATGTTGCTTATCCAATGTTCAAAGGCTGTCTTCGATTTCTATAGGATTTTGAAGAATATGAAATTTTCTCCTGATCAGCAAAACATGGTATGTACCTATTGAAAAAAATCATATCTTCTAAAGTATTGATGATTTTAATAAAAGAAAGACATCTATGAATATTTACTCGAATCAACGGTCCTCAGTCTAAGGGCTGCCAATTTTGGTGATTAATGCACTACATCTGGTGCTTTTGGGCCCATTCATCTCATGACATTTTCTGACAAGTTGTTTTTGTTAGTCGTTATTTGTCATTCTTGTGTCACAGCAATCTCAAAACTGACAGAGCCGATAATACAGTCGGACTGTTTCACCTTCTGCGTAGACTGACTCCCTTCATGCACTCGAATTATTGAAATCCATGAGTCTCACTCATGTCTCCTGTCCCGCTCAGAGATTAACTGATGAATTTGTAAATGGAAAGCGTAGCTCTATTGATGATTTTAATAAAAGAAGGACATCTATGAATACTTACTCGAAACAACGTCGTCCAGTCTAAGGGTTGCCAATTTTGGTGATTATAATGCACTACATCTGGGGGTTTTGGACGCTCTCATCTTGACATTTTGTGACAAATTATTTATTCGCGAAAATCAGCAAACTGTCTGACATCTGGTGTAGAGATGGGCAGATCGACTCTTTTAAGCGAGTCGAGTCAGTCAACTCACTCACAAGTGATTAGTCGACTCAGTGAGTTGACTCAGTGATTCGACTCATATTTAGCGAAACTGCTCTCCTGGCGAAACTAAATAAAGCAAAAGTGTAAACTATACTATATTTTATTTAGTTGAGTTGAGGCGGCACCAGCATTTATGAATATTACGTCGATCGCTGCGTTTGCGGTTGAATTTGAATACTAGATCTTGGCGTCTTGCGCTGAATCGAGTGAAAATTCGACTCATCGATGACTCGACTCTTTTCTTGCGAGTGAGTTGAATCACTCATTGCCGATGATGAGTGGCTCATTTGAGTCGACTCACCAACTGAGTACCCATCTCTAATCTGGTGGCAATACTTTAATTACACTGAGAGACAGGATACGGAAATACTTTTAAACGTCCGTCATCATAATTTCGGCTTACGTCAGTCAGTTGTCAGTTGCGAGGTTAGGTAGTAGTTTTGTTCGGAGACATCCTCTCGCTGACTCGAAATTTTGGGAATAATTCTGTGGAATTTTACATTTTGTGTACTTAAGTGGAACATTGTAAATCCAGCAAAACTTGGCTTTTAAAAAATCCACGTATCGATGTCACCAACTGACACTGTCAGGCACGTCACGCTAGAATTCTCACTTCCGGCTCCCCAATGTGGTGAGACCGCCATTTTGTGGTTTAGCAATGCCATCTATTAGCAGCTGATTTTCGGGAATTCGCGAAAATCAGCAAAGTCTCTGACATCTGGTGGCAATGCTTTAACTACACTGAGAGACAGGATACGGAAATACTTTTAAACGTCCGTCATCATAATTTCGGCTTACGTCAGTCAGTTGTCAGTTGCGAGGTTAGGTAGTAGTTTTGTTCGGAGACATCCAGTGGCGTGCCGTGCCCTTAGGGGCGGGGGGGGGGCGAGGCATTCTTGGGGCGCAAAATATTGGTAATGCAATTTATTTTTTATTATTATTATCTACATTTAGGTACTACACATTTTAATGAACAATTATTACAAAGCCATTCTTCGCATTTTTAATCCTTTAAATCGGTCTAAAACCGCATTCAGGTCAATATTTTTTACCAAGTCCGCTTCAATTGATAATAGTGCCAAACTATACAGGGTGTATTACGAATATGGAGCAGTATCGATATCTCTGGACATAAGCAAGGTACAGTTCTAAGAGTTAGCATTTACAGAAATTGACACATTCGGAGTCTATTGAAATTATTGGCGACGATGGGGTACTTCCGGTTATACCGGAAGTAGGGTCCAACTTTAAAATTTTAAATGGCAACCCCCATTTTTCATTACAGATTCGGACAGAGGAGGAAAACCTAAACCTAAAACACCTAACAAGTAACTTGTTTGCACCAGCCGCCTAGATTTTATTAACGTTTTTAGAGAAAAGTTCAGCAAAACAGTGCTATGTAAAAATGGTCATAACTTGTAAACCGCGGGCGATAAAAATAAAAATGACACACCATTGTAAAGTAGAAAGACTGTTTTACATTATGCTTGCCAAAAAGTCATATGAAAGCTGATTCAAAGTCGATTTAAAGAAATTGAAATGTTGGAAATTTAAAAGCCGAATGACATTTTCTTCTTATGGAAAAAACAGCGATTTTAATCGTTTCCTTTTTTGACACTTTATGGGCACCGTTGAAAAGAGAATAAAATTCTGCACCCATCCATGCAGAAAAACTTGTATGCTGCCATTTAAGAAAAAAATGTTATTCGGGTTTGAAATTTCCAGTATTGCAGTTTCTCGAAATCAACTTTCAATTAGTTTTCTTAGGATTTTTGGCAATCATAATGTAAAACAGTCCTTCCGCTTTACAACGGTGTGTCATTTTTATTTTTATCGCCCGCGGTTTACAAGTTATGATCATTTTTACATAGCACTGTTTTGCGGAACTTTTCTCTAAAAACGTTAATAAAGCCTAGGCGGCTGGCGCAAACAAGTTACATGTAGGTGTTTTAAGCTTAATTTTTCTTCCTCTATCCGAATCTGCAATGAAAAATGGGGGTTGCTATTTAAAATTTAAAAGTAGGACCCTACTTCCGGTATAACCGAAAGTGCCCCATGGTCGCCAATAATTTCAATAGATTCCGAATGTGTCAGTTTCTGTAAATGCCAAATCTTACAACTGTACCTTCCTTAAGCCCAGAGATATCGATACTGCTCCATATTCGTAAGACCCTGTACAGCCAAAATTATAGCGCACTAAACTTAAAACTTCTTCTGGGAATCACAATCACTGGCACCGTTGAATTTTACTAGGATCAATTCTTTTCCTTACCTAACCATCCTTCATCCTTTTTAAATCTTGAGTGACGGACATTATATCTGTAGATGAGGACTGTCTTCGTGAAATTATGAGTAACTTGGTTTTGTTTAATATGAAATATCAAATAATAGAAAGGTCTGCGATCTGAGGGCGCTGACAATTTATGGAAAAGGTGCTCCAAATCCCCAATACAGGCAAAATCGATACCGCCGAGGTAGCCACGAGCTGCGGTGTTTAAAATTTATAAACAGTTATTTAGTTTCTTCTCTATTTGGGGCGCCCGCCCCCAAGCAACTGTATTATAGTGTAGCTCTTAAATAGCTACATGCTTCGTAGAGAAATAAACCTTTACCTTCAGTTATTTATTACATCAGAATGGCAGAATTCGACCGGCTCTGAGGAACAGCCTTTTTTGCTTGGGCGGAAAGGGCGGCACAGCCTAAAGGGCGGGGGGGGCGGTCGCCCCCCCTAGCCCCCCTGACGGCACGCCACTGGAGACATCCTCTCGCTGACTCGAAATTTTGGGAACAATTCTGTGGAATTTTACGTTTTGTGTACTTAAGCGGAACATTGTAAATCCAGGAAAACTTGGCTTTTAAAAAGTCCACGTATCGATGTCACCAGTGATGTAAAATGACGGTCACGTAATATCGTGACGTCATGACCGGTCATGACCAGGTCATATGACAGTAATAAATGACAATAATTAATAATAATAAAATTAATTAATGGGAAATAGGTACCTATAAAAATTTTCAGTCAGAATTGTTAAATACTTAGATATTAAAGTCGAATCATTTTCTTACGGGCATGCGTGCATGTCAGAATAATTTGATTTTTTTACCAAATTATCACGAATGTCGAAATTTTTGTTGGTTACTCTGTTTTTCCGTCCATGTAAGTAAATTCTTATTAACATGCCAAAGGGTTGCGTTTAATGCAATTACATATTTAGTTATAAAGAATAAAATTTATTATTAATATTATTATTATTATTGGTCACGGTCATTTTGTATTGTGACGTGACGGTCATGACCGTCATGACATGGTCATATGACCGGCTCACATCACTGGATGTCACTGATGTCACCATCTGACACTGTCAGACACGTCACGCTAGAATTCTCACATCCGGCTCCCCAGTGGGGTGAGACCGCCATTTTGTGGTTTAACAATGCCAGCTGATTTTCGCGAATTTGTTAGTCGTTGTCATTCTTTTGTCACATTAATCTCAAAACTGGCAGAGCCGTTAATACAGCCGGACTGTTTTACCTACTGAGTAGACTGGGCTCCCTTCATGCACTGGAATTATTGAAATCATCAATATGCAGCTGAGAGCGGCGTGTTGCCTAAATCTCACCGGTTCAAAGATAAGCGCCCTGTTGACGTGACGAGTGACAACCAATCCTACGTTTGACACTTGACAGTGACGTTAACCTCAAAAAACGTTATCAAGTGTTGAGTTTATAAACTTTACCAGTTTAATGGAAAAATAGAATTTTATAACATAACGAAATGGAGCATGAGGAACCTGTTGCAAAAAAAGTTCGCTTAGAAGTGGTAAAAAATACGGGTACGTTAAAAAATCAAACCTACGATAACTACTGCTCCTGAACTTATTAACGTGTCCTTTTCACATAGGACCAGAAGCATCTGAAAAACCTCTTGCGGTCAAAGAATCTGAATCTGATCAAGAAAATGATGGCCATGATTTCAAAAAGGCCGTATTAACGCATCGATTGTGCCCATACCTGGACACCATCAACAGGCAGTTTCTGGATTTCGACTTTGAAAAGCTATGTTCCGTTTCACTAACAAGAATCAATGTTTATGCCTGTTTGGTGTGTGGGAAATATTTCCAAGGCAGAGGTACAAACACCCATGCATACACACATTCAGTGGCAGAAACTCATCATGTTTTTCTTAATTTGCACACGCTGAAGTTCTATTGTTTGCCGGATAATTACGAGATTATAGGTAAAATTTATTTATTATAAGTATTGTAACAGCAGGGGTGGCTAAGAACAAAGGACACATTTATGTGAAAACAGAACAAGGCCACCCCTGCCATGTTACAATCAATTATTTCTGTATTTCTGTTTATCCTATTCTTATTATTTTTTATGTTGTTTTCAGATTCATCATTAGATGATATTAAATATCTCTTAAATCCAACCTTCACTGAGGCGCATATCAAAACTTTGGATACTAGTGTAAAAATGTCAAGGGCAATAGATGGTTCCTTATATGCACCAGGAATTGTGGGGTTAAATAACATTAAAGCCAATGATTATTGCAATGTTGTTTTGCAAGTAATATAAGAGCCCACAATAGGGTGTATCGAAAAAAAAGAATTTTGGAATTTCGTTTTGTAATAGTCGCCAAAACTTACCTTTCACTATCCTAAGAAGAAAGTTTATTTAAGGTTTTGCTATAGTTCAACATCTTTAGCCCTCTACCGCCCCTCAAATATTGGTTATTTTGAAATTCCAAGTCTACAACGAATAATTTTTTTAAATTCATTATTGTTTTTCTATTACTAGTAGGTTCGGAGTATATTTTAAAGACCACTAAAGGCCGTTTTTTGTCATCTCTAGTTAAATTTAGCTACCTACTGCCATATAGTTTCAACGACAATTAACTAATTAATCAAGTTGCTGGTGCATGCATGACAGAACTTATGACACTACTGGTTGACGTCTAAAGTTCAGACGTTATATTTTCGTGCGTTTTTTATTCGAATTTCTGCCGTCCCTTTCGAGTTAATAAGAATATTTCAAAGGCAATTTACACTAGAAATAGTCTCGAGTGGCCTATATTTGGTGGGCCTTCGAAAACTAGAGATGAAAAAACGGCTGTTAGTAATCTTTAAAATCTACTCCGAGCCTACTAGTGACAGAAAAACAATAAATGTTGCATTTCAAAAAAATTTTCATTGTAAACTTGAGATTTCAAAATAACATAATATTTGAGGGGCGGTAGGAGGGCTGAAAACGTTGAACTATAGCAAAACCTTAAATAAAATTTCTTTTCAGGATAGTAAAAGGCAAGTTTTGGCCACTATTACAAAACGAAATTCCAAAATTCTCTTTTTTTGATACACCCTAGCCCACAATTTTTACTCTTATTTACATTGAAATTTCTAGGCCCTGTCAAGGGTTGTCCCTTTAAGAAATTATTTTCTTCGAGAGGAAAACTACAGCAAAGTAAAGCGACCCCCAGGTGATTCTGCCTACTTACTAGTTTCCAGGTACGGCGAGCTGATGAGAAAATTGTGGAATCCACGCAATTTTAAAACACACGTGTCCCCTCACGAAATGTTGCAGGCAGTTGTTTTGTGGAGTAAGAAACAATTTCAGATCACACAACAAGGCGATCCTATTGATTTCCTGTCTTGGTTTATAAATGCACTTCATCGGGCCCTAAATGGGACCAAGAAAAAGGACAGCTCAATTATTTATCGCTCTTTTCTCGGGAAAATGAAAATCTATACCAGAAAAATTCCTCCAGTTGAACTGGATGATCGACAGAAAAGATTGCTAATGGCGACTCCTGATTATCAAGAGACTACTGCCGAGTCACCTTTTTTGTACCTAACTTGTGACTTGCCTCCACCACCATTATTTATTGACGAGTTTCGTGAAAACATCATTCCACAGGTGATTTTAATTATTTTTATTAAAGAAATGAAGAATCGATTTTAGGTCAACCTGTATCAATTATTGACAAAGTTCAATGCACAGTCAGAAAAGGAGTACAAAACTTACAAAGAAAACTTCTTGAAACGTTTTGAAATTACGAAATTACCACCTTATCTTATTCTGTACATAAAACGTTTTACAAAAAATACGTTTTATGTTGAGAAAAATCCAACTATTGTTAATTTTCCTGTAAAAAACGTGGATTTTGGGGAGTTTTTGACTCCAGAGGTTAAAGCTAAACACAAACATACTGTTTATGATTTGATTGCAAACATTGTGCATGATGGTGAACCTGGAAAGGGAACTTACAGAGTGCACATACTACAGAAATCAACAGGTCAGTGGTATGAGATGCAAGATTTGCATGTCACAGACATACTACCACAGATGATCACATTGACTGAGGCGTATATACAAATATATGAGTTAAGAGTTGATAAAAACTGATTTTTTTAACAAGATTTTAATAAAGTTTCCAGATTTATCTTACATGTAGTTTTGCTTAGCTAATTCTGGATTAAACTGGTTGTTGTATTTCTTATTAATCTTGGGAGGCTGCTGCTTCTCTTTGATTTTAACATCCTCCTTCCCTTTGCCCAATAACATATCTGCTTTTTTTCTTTCTTCCCTTTCTCTTTGTAATCTTTCCATCCGTAGTTTCTCCAGTTTCCTCTGTCTTTCAATTCTCTCTCTTTCACTGTCTGTATCTTCAGATGAGGATGATGACTTCCTTTCTCTCTTATGTTTTTTACGTTTCTTCTTACTTTTATGTTTTTTCTTTTTCTCATCAATGTTGTCAATGATGCTTCTTTTTAATTGGTCTCTTGACTCGCTAATTTTTTTAATAAAAGAGTTGCTGGTAGTTGCACTGGTTTTACTTGAAAGCTTGGTAGCAGAAGCAGTATATTTTTTCATTACTGCCAATGGATCTTCTCTCAATTTAGTCTTTAAGCTAACTTCAGTCTCATTTTTTAAGACTCTGCTTGGAAGTTCATTATACCAACTCTTCTTCCCTAAAGCTTCATTTGTGTCTTGGCCAAGATATGTTAAATACCCTATTTGTTTTTCATATTTCTCTTTCTCTTCTTTTATTTCCTTCTCATGTTCTTTATTTGACCTTATTGTGTTATCGATATTCTCTTCCAAGTTCTGGAAGAAATTAACATGTGCTTGTTCAGGAACGTCGCCTGTTAAAGGGATGAAGTCGGCTGTAGTTGTTGTGTCCTTGCGAGCCCTTTGCCGTAGGAGTTCAGTTCTAGCCTCTTGTTCCTAAAGCAACGGCACTAAAACCATTAATACTCGTGTTCAAAGAAAAATATACTTACAGCTAATTTTACTCGTTGCTGTTTTTGCTTTTCTTCTTCTGCGGCTTTTGCTTCATCCCTCCTTACCCTTGCTATGTTGTCTTTGGACCGGACATGCCACCTGAAATTCAATTTTTGATAACTTGGTCGAACAAACAAAAGGAGGATTACCTTTTTTTGGGTAAGATATTCATTTTCCGAGGCTCAAAAAGCAAATATGAAAATTAAAATACAAATTGAGGTTATATCATTAAATATGCTCGTAAATGACAAGTGACAGGGCTGATGCTAGATCACTGGGCTGCGTTCAGATAGTCGTTGATCTGTGCGTGCTGTGGTTATGTGGTTCGGTGATATAGCACGTTCGGGCCGTCCTGCAGCTGCAGCATATCTATGTATCTCGTGTTACGTGTTACATCTTACATCATTAGTCATTATAAGATGAAAAAGGGTAGAGATACTGCCAACCCGCCGTAATTTCACTACGCCCGGCAGTATCTGTATGCTTTTTTCTCTTGTGGCGAGGTAATACGTACCTAAGATGTACTGCCGCTGCCGCAGTAGGTATGTCAGGTCGCAATCGGCTTAAGGTCATATTCCATTGGCGATATTCGATATGATATACTTATCGCAATCTTTTTGCGATATTTCGATTTCTGGGGGGTTTACTCAATTTTTTTTAGTGGAATCTGTCAATATTTAGTGGAATTCCTTAGAAATCAAGATATAATCAAAAAAATTGGCAGTCTCGGAGGTCGGAGACGGTAGAAAGTTCTACTTTTTCACAGAACTTGTAAATGTAACATTTAACTTGAACTTATTGCTTTAACAAAGTCAGAATCTATGAGTCAGAGGTCGGGCGTGCCGGCCGGTTGTCTATCGCTGATGCTGTCGTGCCATTTACTAAAGTTTAAAATACAAATGTTCTTCACCCCTAACATATGTAATTTTTTGAAAAAATGGCACGAAGGTCGATCCTGCAATGAATGCCACATCTATCGAATCGAAAATAATAATATTGCTCTTTTGATAAGAAGAACTTAAAAGGGGCCTTTTTGTCTCTAAGTCTAACATGTCAATTTTCGAAAAAATGGCACTGAGATTTTTGATCCGGCAATGCTATCGAATCCGATAGTAATATGCTTTTTTTTAAATAAATTCACCAAAATGACATTTTTGGAAAAAATGACAGTTATACATAGGTTTTTTCGCGGCACCGTTTTTTGGCCAAAAGGGCACCATGTGTGAATACATTTTCAGAAGCAGAATTCGAAGCTGATGTGCCGAAAAGGCACTTTCGATGAACCGATGTGGCTCAAAATCTAATCAGCACCTATAAATACTACTGAATATGTGTGCCAAATTTCATCTCGGAATGTTGACTAGTTTGAGCTGCAGCGTGATTACCCTGTTGCAAATCGCAGTAGAAACCATTGAACAAAATTTCTAGTGGATTCTACTGGTTTCAATGTGTGTATTTCCACGGGTAATTCCAAGTACAATCCAATAGAAAAATGCTCTGGTTCACCCTGGGCAGTTCCATCAGACACCAATGGAAAACCATTAAAATCCACAAGAGATCCCATTGCCATCAATGACTAACACCAACCGTATCAAAGATGGCTACCTATACTAATATGAATATGAAAGATATGTAAATGTGAACATTGTAAACAGGCAGAACTTGTTCGATTCCTATTGCCTCAAATTCTGCAACTGGCGCAATCTACTCTAATTCTAATAGATTTTCCTAGTACGAATACAAAGACAATACAATCCATTAGATTTTAGAAGAAATAGTTTTCTCATTTCTACTGGTATTTCCAAGTAGTCTACTGGACCAGTAGCATTCACTATACTCTGTCCGTCCTGCACGCGACCGGCCCGCTTCACAATGGGGAATGATGGGAAAACTTCTCTAGGCGTTTTTTCGCCAGCAGGATTTTCTGATAAATGTCAAATTCAAATATGCTAAATCTGATTGGCTTGCTTAACGCGGGAACTTTAAATTGAAATTAAGCGGGTAATTTAAAGTAATCCTTGGGGCTCATAAAATTCAAAGTAAATCTTCTTTCAGTTTAAACGATTTGGGGTTTTGAATAAATACAAAATAGTCAGCTGACAAATAAAACGATTTATTACTTTCTACATTATCGAAAAACAAAGAAATCAGCACATCAATAAAGAGAAAGTAATATAATTGTGATTTAATTCTTCGTCCATCGTAATCTAAAATTGTCTGTGTATCATTGAAGTTTCCCGTCCCATTCCCTGATACACAGACAATAGGCATCTTGCATCAATTTTGTTTTTGATGTTAAATTGAAGTTCGGGATATATTTAATTCTTCCAGATACATCAAGTTCCAATACTTATCTTGCCCGTGGAGCTCAAAAAAAAATGAGAAAGTAGCATTTTCAAACTTCGCGCCAAAAAACCCCCACAGCCATTCGAACTCAATTTTCTTACATGTGACAACATCGCTGTCTAACCTGACCCGACGTCTTTCATTCATAAATCTTAAATATTTTATAGTAGTCACCAGTACTCTTTGTCAGTTGGTACAAAGGTACAAGATGCCAACCCAAGCAACTAATAACATTCTACTTACCGCCTTTTTCAACGTTAGAGGTTACTTTTGACCGCTCTTTTTGCCAACTGTCAAGGTTGACTTTTCAAATTAATTATTAAACGTCATCCTCAAATAAACTGATGTCAGATTGCATCGGCTGTACGATTTATGGCGTCACAAGTCGTACAACGGCGTTTCTGAATTATTTATTTATTTACAAATAAGCAAACGTTTTTTAAATAAAATTGATGTTCGCGGACGATTCCTTGTATCTTTATTGATGCATTTACATTAAAATGTCCCGAAATGAGGAAATGTGCAAGTAGCCTATTTTAGTAATATAATTGTGCATTTACAAATCAGGACACTCAAAATGGCAATTAGCCATAAAATGCGATTTCAAATTTCCCGGGGAGCAAAAGTCGCCTAGATCTGGGGGGCTGATCACTAGTGGAATTAGTTGTACATCCGGCTTGGAATTAATTCCGGAATTATGGAATTATTACGGAATTATTCCGGAATTGATGGAATTTAAAAAGAATTAATGGAATTAGTTGGAATTAGTTGGAATTACCTGGAATTAGTTGGAATTAGCTGGAATTAGTTGGAATTAACTGGAATTATTTTGGAATTGATATGGAATTATTTGGAATTGATAAGTACATCATTTAAAAGGAATTAAAGGAATTAGTTGGAATTAGTCGGAATTAGTTGGAATTAGTTGGAATTAATATGGAATTGACCCGGAATTGATTGGAATTAATGGAATTAGTTGGAATTAGCCGGAATTAGTTGGAATTAGCTGGAATTAGTTGGAATTAACTGGAATTATTATGGAATTATTTGGAATTGATATGGAATTAATAAGGAATTGATAAGTACATCATTTAAGAGGAATTAAAGGAATTAGTTGGAATTAGTTGGAATTATTTGAAATTAATATGGAATTAGAATGGAATTAATGGAATTAGAATGGAATTAATGGAATTAAACTGGAATTATTGGAATTAATTCCCGATTGGAATTAATTGTACACAATTTTTTTGAGTGATCAGCCCCCCACCTAGATCCCGGACAGACTATAGAAATCATTATAAAAATCAATTCGTTGGGTATTCCAAGAACATTCCAGGTGTATCGTTCCAGTACAGACCAGTATACACACATTAAACACCAACACAAACCACTGGCAGTTCCTAATGGTTTCTATAGGCAGTTCCTAATGGATTCTATAGCACTTCTACTGGTCATTTGTAAAGACTTGTGTTCAGTGTTGTTAAAGATACATTTTTTGAAGTATCTAGATACAGATACAGATACTTCTCGAACGGAGTATCTAGATACTAGGTAGATACATTTTTTTCATCAGTATCTAGATACAGATACAGATACTTGCAATAAGTATCTAGATACATATAGATACATTTCAGATACATCTGAATTAAAAAAATTAAAAAAACATAACCTTTATGTTGTTTCTTTTTATAGAAATAATAGTTTCTGAAATAGTTGATATTATATGTATTACCTACCGGTTCCGGTTTTTTATATTTTACAGTTATGCACTTATATAGCTGAATTTATTCCTAAACAAAAAAAAAATCATTTAGGGCAGGTATTGATACCTGTTAGGTATTAGGGTGCAGAATGCAGGCAATTACTAGAGAAACGCTAATCCGCTTAACCATCGATACCCATACCCATCAGAATAAACAGAATGTCGCAAGCAAAGCGAAGTCTTTTGGAAACAAAAGCACATTATTTACAAAATTGTAAAAGGGGGTCTGCTAAAGCTCGGGTACGATACGGGTATCAAGAAAGAGTAAAGCAAATAAATATTTCTAGGTGCAATTATAACCTCATTAGTTCGGTATCGGTATTTTGGGGAAAACCCAGCTTCTTCGAATAGAGTATCCCTTTGTGTTTCTATACCTGTTTAGGATCGCACCGGAAAGGACTCCTTAACACAAAGATATTGATTATTTGCGAGTGTAGAAGAAACCAAACATCTGCATTTTTGACGCTTATAACCGAGAAAAAAAAACATCTCACATTTTAAAGTTGTCGTTGTCTCGAGGTAGTTGTCAATTATTAAAATGCGATTTAGGGTATTGTGTATCAAAGTATCTATGAAATGTCTTAGATACAAGATACTATAAAAAATGTATCTAGATACAGATAAGATACTGTTACGATAAATGTATCTAGATACGTATCTAGATACATCAAATGTATCTAGATACTGTATCTAGATACTTGTATCTAGTTACTTAACAACACTGCTTGTGTTGTAAAAATTTCATGAAACTTATTTTTTTGAAATATTTCATGAAATGTTTCACGAAATATTTCATGAAATACATATTTCATAAACTATGAAAGATATTCTAACTTTGGTAGAACAATGTTAGGTATATGTATTAACAAAAGAAATAAAAAAAACTCTGAATAAAATAGCCTTTGTAAATCTTCAAATCTTTAGGTACATATGTACCTATATGTGCTCATCCGCGAAGCACAGTTTTCCAGTCGCAGTACAATCAATAATATAGGAGTAGTGAGTTATTTTTCGGTTAGGACAGAGGTATTAGGATCAGCATTATTAAATTCTTTGGAATATTTCCACATTTTTGAAGTTATACGAACCTCGGTGGTGGGTGGAATGTCATTCACATGTCATGTCGACGGGATACCGTCCGGTAACGTTACTCTAACCGTATTTTATTTTCAAGTTGGTGCCTTCAGGTCAAGTTGACGGTATGACTGTCACTCAACAATTTACACACATTTTAAGCGTTGACAGCCGGCGATCTCCACTTGACATGTACATGAAAGTTAACCAATTTTTTCAAGTTAAAAATTTAAATTCTCCCTAATTTATTTCAAATAAACCTTTATGGTAATAATTTTCAACATGCCTCGTCGCCCATCACCGCTAGACGAGGAACCTTGTCGGTCCTGTACTAGTTTCACGGATTACGTTAAAGTTGCAAGACGAAAAGCCTACGATGATGGTGATGGCAAGGTAATCTATAACTTTCAGCACTATTTGTGTTGCTGAGATTCTCAGAATAGTATGTTTTAGATAAATGGGGGTAGTAAACCCATAAGAACTGACTGTCCTTTGGATAAAGATGAATTGGGTAAAGGTTCGTGGGGATTGCTGCATACAATAGCTGCCAAATATCCGGAAGACCCCTCGAGAAGTGACCAGAAGGATATGAAGGACTTTTTTCAATTGTTTTCAAAGTTTTATCCATGTGATCATTGTGCGGAAGATCTTCAAAAAGAGTAAGTTTCCTCGAAGGGGTTGCTAGTCCCCCTAACAGTTTAATTGGCCAGCAAAAAGCTTTTCCAGTTTTACTATTTTTATGATCAACACAATTTTAAAGGCCTTGAAAGTTTAGTGACCTTGAGACTTTACTCACAGAATCACATCTCACTAAAATTTATTGAAAGCTTGGTCAATTTTCAAAGAGGAACTCATAATTTGATTACAGTGGGTAGATTTAAAGTCTTGTTCCACAAAAAACACTACTTACTATGTTTAGGACGCTTTTCATAGTGCTACTCCATCTAGAGCTATCAAAGAAATTAACACAAAATACCAACCAGTTGCTTGAAAATAAGAAAAACATGGATCAGAATGTTTGAAAGTTGTTTGATGAATTTACAGTGTGACCTGTGAAAGAATTTGGGCCACATCTACTTTAAAAATTTAAATGCAAGCCCCCATTTTTCGTGTTGCCATATGAAAGCTTTTCAAATTCTGCTTCTAAAAATGTATTCACACTTGGTGCCCTTTTGACCAAAACCCTCGCCAAAACCGGACATGATAGCTGATTTTTTTCAAGCCGAAAACCGAGGGGCTATCCACTTCGGCAATAGGTGTACAAATCTGTCGGGAATGAACGGAAATACAATAGGGAATACGGAAATGTTTAGGCAATGGACGGGAATTTTCGGCAATGCACGGAAATGTTCGGCAATAGTAGGAAATGCTCGGCAATTAAATGCGGCAATGCGGCAATACCGACATTCCTTCGCTCGGCAATGGATATACATCTCTCAAAAAAATAAAGTAGAAAATGTGGAATGTCGCTGAAATGCATGACAATGTCGGGAATGCTTCGGAAATGCTTGGCAATTTGGGGAATGCTTCGGAAATGCTTGGCAATTTGGGGAATGCTCCGGGAATTTTAGGAATGCTTCGGAAATACTTGGCAATTTGGGGAATGCTCCGGGAATTTTAGGAATGCTTCGGAAATGTAGGGCAATTCCGGGAATGTTCTGAAACGACTCGGTAATTTTGAGAATGCTTCGGAAATGAACGGCAATTTCGGGAATGATTCGAAATGGACGGCAATTTGGGGAATAATTCGGAATGGGTGACAATTATTCAAGGTCGTCTCTCCGCTAGTAACATCAGTTCACCCTCTCACTATAAAAAGACACGAAAAATGTGCTATCCAAAGAATGTATAGGGAATTGAAGAAAAGTGTACGATAACCGAGCCGATAACTTCGATCTTTTTATTAACCAAATTTTGTTCAATGTGTATTTTGATATTTTTCGTTTCTTTGTTTCAATATTGATGTAAACGTGTTATATTTCTCCTAAAATTAATAAAGAAATGCGGAAATCTGGAAATGTACATCGGCTGTATCAGACTTCAAGCAGGAATTCAATGCAATGTAGGAAATGCGGGAATATATTTAGGAAATAGGGAATGCAGATAGGAAATGCGGGAATGCAGGTAGGAAATGCGGGAATGATGTAGGAAATACGGGAATGATTTGGAAATGCGGGAATAAATTTAGGGAATGTGGGAATGAAGATAAGAAATGCGGCAATGTCTTGGGAAATGCGGAAATGAGAAGGAAATGCGGCAATTATACACTAAACATTGCCGAAATCGGCAATGGTGTACAAAATTTAGGGGAGTGGATAGCCCCTCGCCGAAAACCTTAGTGCCATTTTTTCGAAAAATGTAATTTTAGTAGCAAAAGGGCCCTTTTTTAAATTGTTCATAGCAAAAAGCATTTTCTTACTATTGGAGTAGGTGGCTGTTGCATTGACGGATCAAAAACCTTAGTGCCATTTTTTCTAAAATTGGCATTTTAAGGGCAAAAGTTCGCGTTTTTGAATTTTTCTTAGGAAAATGGCATATTATTATTATCGAATTAGCTAGCGGTTGCATTGCCGGATCGAAAACCTTAGTGCCATTTTTTCGAAAAATGTCATTTTAAGGGTGAAAAACATTTATTTTAAATTTTAATAAATGAACGCCGGGCACAATGCGCAACACAGAAGTTTCTACCCTCTCCGAGACTGCCAATTTTTTTATTTTCTGTTAACTGTTCTGCACTTTGCAGGGTGTATAACAGACCTGGAAAAGTCATGGAATCTAGTTTTCCTTTCGGAAGTTGGCTGATTATAAAGTCGGAACACTTGCTAACGCACGCGGGGGTTGTGTGAGTCAGGCTTTTTTGTTGGTTTATTAAAACTTGAGAACTTTATGAAGAACAAAATAATAAAAGAATACAAAATCAGTCGTTTTTGACATAATGACTCATCATTGTTTTTTAAAATGGAGACCCACATTTTTCTCAACTAATTCTCGACCTACGAATTTTTTTGAGATACAAACATGTGTCATACTCGACCATCGGAAGTAGTACGTCACAGCCACCCCATATTTTTAAAAACATGCAGGGAATAGTTGAAAAATGAATATTTTTGAAAATAATTTACAAAATGTAGGTACATCCGTGTAGTTGAATTTGTTACAAAAAAACTAATTTTTGCGTTTCTCAAAAATCTTGATTTTTCGTCCATTTCTTCAATGCTTTTGAAAATCTAAGGTGACCGCGACTGCACTTCCGGTCGAGTATGACACATGTTTGTGTCTCAAAAAAATTCGTAGATTCCTAATTAGTTGAGAGAAATATAGGTTTGGGTTTCCTTTAAAAAAATAATTATAACGTTAGGTCAAAAACGACTAGACCAAAAAAATTGACAGTCACACCATCGGACGCAGAATGCAAGGAAACGCTATACCCCTTCGAGGATTGTTGCAGAAGATTCCACTTTAAAAATTCGATTCAATTACGAACGAGTATTTAAATCTTTACGACGGATTCTGACCAATCAATCAAGAGAAAATTATATCGGAAATTTTTCTGTCAGGTTTCTACTGTCACGATTTTGTACTTGAGTGAAATTTTCGTATACAAATACAATAATACCACGAGTGACACCAAAATTTCCTGAATTTTTTTGACATTTACGACTCATTTCCGCGGCAAAAATCTGGAGTAAATGTCAAAAATAAATTTCCGGAAATTTTAGAGATCACGAGTGGTATTCAGCGAGACAATTCAACTTTTACTTTATAAACCAATACGAATTAACCGCTTCAGCCAATCACAGCGTGATTAATTTGGCAATTTATACATGTGGTGATTGCCAGGCAGTTGTCAAAAACGAGAAACGTCAAGTCGTTGAATTGTCTTGCTGAATACAACTCATGGTCTCAATATCTTGGTAATTTTTGTCACTTTGATTAAGACCCGCATGCGTTGTTTTTGGAAAATTATCACTCGCGCAAGCGCTCGTGATAATTTTCGTCCCGACGCCTGCTCGTTGCATCAAAGTGACAAAAATTGCCGGCAATATTCAGACCACTTGTTGTATTATATACGACAATTTACGATTCAAGAATTATGGGCATTATTCCATACTTGTGCCCAACCCTGTCTCAAATATTCAAGATTCAGTGATGTGACCGGCATTCCTCTCAAAATCCCGCGCGCAAAGGACCTACAGTTCTGTATTTTTTTTTAAATGATCCTGGAATAGTAGTAATTTTTGTGGAATACGACTATGAATCTACCCAATGTCATCTCAGTAATTGCTTAACCGGCATAGAACTGAGTCACGTAAATTACTATTAATGAATAGTGAGATGTAACTATGTGAGTATCAGTAAAGTCTCGACTTGCCACTAAACTTTTACAGCCTTCTTGACGTCAAATTTTGTAGACATCATGATATAACCCTCGGTATAACCATAGAAACCACGTTCTATGGCCTACTGCTTGATCACAAAATACAAAAAAAACCACGTTAGCTATAATCTTGTGACCTGACCTGTACATTGTCATGCGATATGAAGTATAGCTGCACTCTTCTTCTTGTGTATGGGGGTATCTAAAATATTCAAACGTATTTTAAATAATTAGTAACGATTTTTTTTTAAATTATCTACTTTAACACTGATCACTTGAACACTATCATTTCGCAAGAAACAATTCACGTCTGCGGGTGTAATTCAAAGTCAGTTTATATCAGTCACGTGATGACATAAGTCTAGTTATGTGCATAACTCAGCAGAGGTCGTTGCTTGCAAATTTTTGCAGATATCTGCAATATTTCATCTCACTGGCAACTATTTTCATCCTATATAACCATATATACACGCAGGTTCCTCGACAGATCGTGCGAGCTTATACAGGATGTTTTCTAACCGCTGTGAATTTCGTTGAATTATGACCACGGGATCCCCAGAAAACGGAGACACCTTTGACACTTTTCTTCCGGAAAATGTTTCAAGGTCACGCGTTTACTGTTCTAAAGAGCGGCTTAAACTGCAACTTTTACTATTCTTGGTATTTTTTTATTTAATGAGTGGTTCTAGAGATATCCAAATAAGAAAAACTGCTCCCTATGGTAAAACCCTAACTTCCTTACGAGACGACTTCGACCTAAAAGAATTTGTGTCAATCGTTACCATTTTCGATGGGCAATCTGAGGTTAAAAAACTTACAAGCCGTTAGAAAACACCCTGTATATATGGTTATAGGATGAAAATAGCTGCCAGTGAGATGTAATATTGCAGAAATCTGCAAGCCACGACCCCTGCTGAGTTGTGCACGTAACTAGACTTATGTCATCACGTGACTGACTTAAACTGACTTGGAATTACACCTTGCCTTGTCGCTGCGTTTTCATTCGACAGCCCATCAGGCTTAATATTTATTTGGTGCAGGTTAAAAGTCGACCCACCAAAGGTTGGATCTCAGGAAGCACTAAGCCAGTGGTTATGCCGTCTTCACAATAGAGTTAACATTAAAATAGGAAAGGAAGAATTTGATTGTTCCAAAGTGAATGAGAGATGGAGAGACGGCTGGGTCGATGGCTCATGTGATTTTTAGCGAAGTTTTTCTTAGTGTTTATGTTGTTTAGCGCAAATAAATTGTTTTTTTTTTAGTGTTACGATCTATTTTTTATGTACCTACCTCGAACCAGGACCGGCGCGACCATAAGTGGAAACAGTGCATTTGCACTTTTTTGGAGCGGCATATCGTCTGTTTGTCGTATGTAAAAATCAAAGAGTTCTAGATATTTTCAATTTTTTTTTGTAATTCTTGTCACAGGGCGGCTGAAAAGCATTTTTTAACTAATAGTCTGCGAGGCAGTGAACATTTTTGATATGCCATTTCAGCGAACTTGATTTAGCAATTTCTAGTCATTTTCATGCTGTAGATTATTAAAACAGAAGTATGCCGTAAATTTTGCGTGACAGGGGTTAATGGCTATAAAATAACTATAAAACTGCTAAATCAAGTTCGCTGAAATGACATACCAAAAATGTTCACTGCCTCCCGGGCTATAATGTTTATAGCAAACTAGCGCCATGTCACGTTTGGCGGTGGTTTTGGCCAAATAAGGGATGAAGCGCACACTTGGGGGGTGGGAACTACTTTTCGGCCCTTTATTTCAGGTGCCAACAGGAGTCAGTAGCCAAAATTTCAAAAATATATGTATAAATTATTTCTTCTATTCGTCTTTTTTAGATCTAATACGATTGGACTATACTAATTTTTTTTTAAATTGCCAATTTGCAGATTTTTTGTGATAACTCAGGACCGAATCAAAATATCGGGAAATTCTCTTCAGATTAATCGTCAAGAAATAGCGCAACTTTTCTCTCATATCAGGAAAGGTCGAATTAATACCAAATTTTATAAAAACAAAGAATGTTTATTAAAATATCGAACCAAAAAGTTTCCGTCCAAAAATAAGTAGGGTACTAAATAGATTCGTGTTAAGTACACAATGCCTCTCCGCTATCATTTTAAGCTTTAACTTTCAGGCTGATTTCTTCCTCGGCTTTTTTCTCGCCTTCAAATTCGCCCCTCAGCTCTTTCTGAATGTCCTCCAAAGTCTTACCGTTGGTCTCCGGCACGTACAGAATAATAAAAACCAAACCAATCAATGAGCAGATGGTGAAACCGTAAAACGATACGTGAAGCCCGTACGTCGATTTGGTAATTTGCAGGAATTTCGATGCGATAGTTGCCAGGACGCTGAAATATACGTCAGCCAGGCATAGGGCAAACGCTTTAACATTGGTTGGAAACAGTTCACCTAACATACAAATGGGAACTGATTGCATCCCTAAACTAAATATTATCACAAAACCGATGAGTCCTATAACGGACACGATAGAGTAATTGCCGACGTCGATGTTTGTTCGATTTGCAACGTAGAAATAAGTGCCTTCGATAAATAATGCCAGGGCTGAGCCTGCCATTGAAATGATTACAGGCCTCCCACACCTCCTAAAATTCCTAAAATTCCTAAAATGCTTCGATCCTCCTAAAATTCTCCTAAAAATGACAACGAAATCCTAAATTTCCTAAAATAAGGAAGTCTGAAGAATTTTATGCTAAATTTGGGGCGGAAATTTATCCCTGTAATATATATTTTACTCACACAACCGCCGCGTTTAAGTGTATCGAAACTTTATTTTATAAAGACCTCGTAAAAAAAAGATTTTTTTTTTATTGTCAAGACGCTAACTATACCGGGGTGATTCAGTTTGGTATTCGCCCAGCCCCCTGTAACTTTTTATTTCAATAAAAAAATAGGTATTTTAGGGTGTTCTCCCAAAAAATTAAAAAATTAACTTAAATTACAAACTGGTTGAAAGCTTGGTCCATTTTTCAAAGAGGAACTGATGTTTGATTACACAAGGTAGTGTCACAGTCTCGTTCCACAAAATTTTACTTACTGTTTAGGACGCGTTTCGGAGTGTTACTCCATCTTCAGCTATAAAAGAAATTAACACAAAATACAAAACAGTTGCCTGGAAAATGAAAAAACGTTTGGGTCAAAGAAAAATAACAGCTTTTGGGTCGCACTGTAAATCGATCGAGAGACGCTCAAACATTGAAGAAAGGCGCGAAAATTTGGGGAAATTTGGTGGGTGGAGGGAAAAGGTTAAAGTCACACTAAAGTCAAAAGCAGCTTCTGCGCGCCGACCAGATGAAGACGGTCAGGTTCAGCGCAACTGTACCCGTCTCTGTCTATGCCATAGCAAAGAAAGGAGCGCGACACAGGTGCCAACCCGACCAACGATCTCGGCAAGCGCTAAAAACCGCTAACGGAGCAGTACATCAACTTATTCTGTGTTATGTAAAAATGTTTTCCCAAGTTTTCTATCTTCCGCCGTATTCTTTGCTGGAAAAATATGTATAAAACGGTATAAAACCGTATTTGTAAATTGTCTGACAAAACTCTATTAAATAACTGCTTTAAAATAAATCGTCTTGTTAATGACGTGTCAAAATTTCAAGTATGTAAAGAAAGTTAATACTTGATAGATAATAGAAATTTCGAAAAAAGAAAATTTTGTTAATAAAATAAATAATTTAAATAAAATAAGTAAAATAAATAAAATTAAATAAAATAAATAAAATAAATAAAATAAATAAAATAAATAAAATAAATAAAATATATAAAATATATAAAATATATAAAATAAATAAAATAAAAATTAGCACTGGAAAAACTTGAATAATTTTCGGTTAACTATAATGTCGCACCCACTCTAAAAAAATTATTTTCTTGAAATTTTTCTAATGAAAGTGTAAACTTTCTTTACATATTTGGATCTAAAAAAATGCATACAAGAATCCGCTAAGAAATGTACAGCATTTCATCAAAAGTTACAGGGGGAGAATACCAAACTGAATCATCCGGTAAAAACTCCTAAAATTCTCCTAAAATTTTGCTTTAAATTCTCCTAAATTCCTAAAAAAAATAGGAAAAATTGACGTGGGAGGCCTGTGATTAGCAGCGGCCTTCGACCAGCCTTATCCACTATGAATGAAGAGACTATAGTAAGTAGTAATTGTACAGAATAGTAGATCAGTACTGCGTGATGGGGTGAAAAATCATCTCCAGCAGCTGCGAAGATTTCGTGGGTGTAGAAAGCTATGGCGGTGGTACCACTCAATTGTTGGAAGCCTCTTAAACCACCAATTATAAAAACTGCCTTTCTATTGCTCTTTATTCTAAATAAATCAACGAAATTCCCACTTTGCTTTTTGTGATCCGCCTGCACGGCAGTCTTCATTCTATTGAGATCCTCGTCGACGTCTTTTGTCCTTTTCAATTTTTGCAAAGACGTTCTCGCTTGTTCTACCTTATTTCTCATTAAGAGATAGTACGGACTTTCTGGCATCCCGATAAAGGCTATAAACAAAAACGCAGGTACCACATAAGCGATCAACGCAGTGTTTTTAATACTGAATGTCCTCCAAAGTCTTACCTGTGCCTTTGGTCTCCGGCATGTACAGAATAATAAAAATCAGACCAATCAATAATGAACAGATGGTGAAACCGTAAAACGATACATGAAGGCTTTCTAAATTTTGAATAAGGACAGTCAACTCTTTTGATTCTTTTATGGGCGCCATATTGAATTTTGACACCATCAAATACACAAAAAAAATTATTTTTCAAAAATGTAGTCAACATGAACTTTTTTGATAGACGTCAGAATTTGAAAATTGGTATGAATAATTTGTAAAATCCGCTACAATTTAGATGAAAAACAATAGCAAAAAAGTACGCCGACTTCTTCAATCTCTTATAACATGTAAAAACAATTGAATTCAACCGTAATAAATTACGTCTTGCGGTAGTGTGACTCAGGCTTTCACATATTTTTTCAAAAACGCCAATGTTGGTTCCATTTTTGAGAAGCTAATTTTCCTGTGCATCCGGCGGTGTTAAAATGCAACATGGCGCCCATAAGAAAAAGAAAAGTTGACTGTCTTTATCCAAAATCTAGAAGGCCTAGAAAATTTCTGTCTGTCATTCAATTGACACCTGTCAAACATGTAAAAGTTTCATGTAAATAACATCAATCGTTAGGAAGATACAGGGTGTCCCAACGGCGAGACAAAGTCCAATCTGTGTACGCCAACCATTAGTGACTGAAAATGTGCATACTTATTGTAAAATCACTATGAACTCACATGGGCGGCAGCACAAAATTACATTTAGTGAAATGGAACACCCCATATATCAATGCATTTTTGGTTCCTACGTGTCATTCTGTGCAATTTTTGTTAGGCGTGCCCCATACTTAAATGCAATCGTTTTTGAGTTATTTAATAAAATTAATAATATTATTAAATAAAATATTATTAATAATAATAAAATTCTAGCACCTTCACGAATTTTGGGATCTTGCATACCCTACAACGACTTCATCCAGTTTAACAACCTAAAGCAGAATAATTACGTCAGGAATGGCAATGCAAGACTTTTGGATCTGGTTTTGTCTTCGACCGCAGTTTCATGTGACGTAAGTAGGTGCTCTCTGCCTCTTGTTCCTGAGGATGATCACCATCCTGCACTGTATGTGGACGTCTCCGGTTATGTTGGGTCGGCTGATAGATTTTGTGCCATGGAGGGTAGAATGAGATACATGTTCCGTAAAGCTGATTTTCCCGGACTGTATAATGCAATGCTACAAACAGATTGGACGGAGGTGCTCTGCATAGACTCAGTCAATCTGGCCTGTGAGAAATTTTATGAAGTCCTCTATCGATTATTGGATATCTTTGTGCCGAAAACAATAGTGAAACACAGTAACTTTCCGTGTTGGTTTACGCCAAACATTATTCGTAATATACGTAAAAAACATAATCTGTGGAAAAAATTTAAATCTACTAGAAACCCCTATTATTTACATCAAGTTAATGAACTAAGGAGAGTGATTAAGAAAGAAACCAGACATGAATACTTAGCTTTTATAGCGACAGCAGAAGAAAATCTGAAGACTGACCCTAGTAAACTGTGGACATTTATAAATTCTAAGAAGAACATATCTCGAATTCCCGGGAATATGATGTACAAGGAACAGGAGTTGGATAGTCCACAGAATATAGTCGATGCATTTGCTTCGCATTTTGGGAGTGTCTTTGTGGATCATGGAATAGCTGCGCAACCATTGGAGGGTCATCAGTTCCATTCCAACGTTAACATCATGCATAGCTTCTCAATATCTGAAGAAAGTATTTTTGCAGCCGCAAAAAAACTAAAAAATAACTTTACGATGGGCCCGGATGAACTTCCCTCTTTCATGGTCAAGGATTGTGTAACTGCTCTTATATTGCCGTTGAGCTATTTATTTGGCCTGATAATGTCAAAAGGTGTATATCCTGACGTCTGGAAGACTTCAAAGGTAGTGCCGGTCTTTAAATCTGGTAACCGGAATGACATCGTTAATTACAGACCAATCGCCATCATTTCAAACTTCTGCAAAATATTTGAATCAATTCTGTCTCGTAATGTATACAGCCATGTTTCTGGACTGATCAACCAATGTCAACATGGCTTCATGAAAGCTAGATCAACTAACACCAATTTATGTAAATTTACTCAGTACGTCTTTAATGAACTTGAGGATAGGCGCCAAGTGGACGTTGTATATACGGACCTAGCCAAGGCTTTTGATGTGGTGGATCACAATATTTTATTAAATAAGTTGTCTTCATTTGGTTTATGTAACAATTTAACGAATCTATTTTCGTCCATACTTGCTAATAGATTTCAGTATGTAGAGTGTCAAAGTTTTCGATCTGTTTTGTATTCCACTCCAAGTGGTGTAACACAAGGCTCCAATTTGGGCCCTGTACTGTATTTGATGTTTTTCAATGACGCGCTTGAACTGTTTAATTCTGAAGTTTTCGTCTTTGCGGATGATCTAAAAGCTGCTGTTCCGGTAAATTCACTCAATGACTGTCTTCTTCTTCAGCGAGACTTGGATAAGTTCGCTTCATGGTGTGAAACTAATAAAAATCAAGATAAATGTCAACAAATGCAAAACCATAACATTTACTAGAAGACCTGTCAATATAGAATTCAATTATAACTTGAATAATGTTGAGATTGAGAGAGTTAGCCAGATTAGAGATTTGGGAGTATTGTTAGACCATAATTTATCATTTGTGCCGCATGTAGAGGACATTTGTTCTAAGAGCCTAAAAATGTTGGGGTTTATCAAAAGGAATGCTGAAGGATTTACGGATCCAAATTCTTTAATTGTATTGTATAATGCGTTTATTAGAAGCAAACTAGAATACTGTTCTATCATCTGGTCTCCATTCTATGCTGTACATATTGCTACTATTGAGCGAGTACAGATCAAGTTTGTAAAATTCCTACATTTTGTTCAGCACGGTGTTTACCCTACTCGTCCATACTCCGTTGCTATTTTGTATAGGGATTATGGGCTGACTAATCTATCTGTGAGAAGAAACATTGCTTGCAACCTGTTTCTCTTCAAGATTATTCACGGACATATTATTGATTCAAATCTATTATCTCAGTTACCATTTAATGTTCCACGATTAGGATGTAGAAATCCCATGACTTTTATTGTACCTTTGTCTAGAACTAATTCACACTATTTTTCGCCTATTGTTCGGATGTGCCGTAGTTATAATTCTATTAGTGACAGTGTTGATATTTTTGTTAATAATCTCAATCAATTTCTGAAGCACTGCAGTGAAAGACTTTTATGTACTGGCTTGGACTGCTAATGTTAGGTTCATTTACTCTGTCACCCTGTTAGTAATTAATTATTGAATATTTCTTTTTTTTGCTCAATTATTCCATTAATCAATTGTATCCTTTTTAGACCTCTGGTCTGTTGGGTAATAAAGCGTTATTATTATTATTATTATTATTATTATTAAAATGTGTAGAATTTGGCAAAAACAAGACTTCAGTTAAATTAAATTGTGATGGGGTTGGGGAGGTTAAAATTAATATTTTCGAAGTCTTGAAGTTTTTCTCTTTAGAATTTATGGCACATCCTAAAGAAAGGTCAGGACTACCTGACGACACATTTGGGTGTCAAATTTCATGCACAGAGCGTCCCCTGTAAAATTTCAAATTAACAATATTTGAAAAGACAAAATCTCAAAAATTTCAAATAGAATGACCTTGAAATTTTTTCGCTGTCTAATGGAGAATTAAATTCTAGGTCAACTTTCTTAACAACTCCCTATACTTAAATGGAGTCCTTTCCAAGTTACTAAAAATTTTTGGGTTTATATAGCTTAATCCGTCTGGAGTTAATAACCACCTTTAATTCAAATATCGATCTTATTATCAGTATCGCGGTTAGAAATGATTTTGTTAATTGACTTTGGTATTGACGTCACTTTTGTTGACTTTTGAAAACATTGCTGAATTAATCACTGTTTTTCCCTATTGCAAATTGCTTCACCCGGTTTTTTTACAAATATTTTGCAAACATCCGTTAACCGTATTATTTTGAATTATACGTTGTTATACACCGTAGAGTTCATCGTTTTAAAGATATTCACTTGCTCTGTTAGTCTTATCAGTAACTCGGAAACGAGTAAAACCACAACACAGACCTAATACTAGTGATAATTTGAAAAACATGCTATTTAGGTATAGGTATTTGTTAAGAAAGTCGACCTAGAATTTACTTCTCTAATAGTGGGAGAAAAAAATTCAAGGTCACTCCATTTAAAATTTTAGAAATTTTGTCTTTTTAGTTTCTGTCAATTTGATAATTTATCAGGGATACGCTGGGCATGAAATTTGACATTAAAGTGTGTCATCAGGTAGCCCTGACCTTCCTTTAGGATGTGCCATAAATTTGAATATTTGAGTAAAGTCTATATTGTTTTTGCCAAATTCTACACATTTTATTAAATAACTCAAAAACGATTGAATTTAAGTATGGGGCACACTTGACAAAAGTTGCACAGAATGACACATAGAAACCAAAAATGCATTGATATATGGGGTGTTCCATTTAACAAAATGTAATTTTGTGCTGCCCCCCCCTACACGAGCTCATAATAATTTTGGATTATGCACATTTTCAGTCACTAACGATTGGCGTACACAGATTTTCGATATTATTAATGACGTGGACATAAATGGACTTTGTCTCACCGTTGGAACACCCTGTATTAATTTTTCTTTAAATTGCCAATTTGCAGACTTTTTGTGATAACTCAGGAACGAATCAAAATATCGGGGAATTCTCTTCAGATTAATCGTCAAGAAATAGCGCAACTTTTCTCTCATAATCAGGAAAGGTCGAATTAATACCAAATTCTATAAAAACAAAGAATGTTTATTAAAATATTGAACCAAAAAAGTTTCCGTCCAAAAATAAGTAGGGTACTAAATAGATTCGTGTTAAGTACACAATGCCTCTCCGCTATCATTTTAAGCTTTAACTTTCAGGCTGATTTCTTCCTCGGCTTTTTTCTCGCCTTCAAATTCGCCCCTCAGCTCTTTCTGAATGTCCTCCAAAGTCTTACCGTTGGTCTCCGGCACGTACAGAATAATAAAAACCAAACCAATCAATGAGCAGATGGTGAAACCGTAAAACGATACGTGAAGCCCGTACGTCGATTTGGTAATTTGCAGGAATTTCGATGCGATAGTTGCCAGGACACTGAAATATACGTCAGCCAGGCATAGGGCAAACGCTTTAACATTGGTTGGAAACAGTTCACCTAACATACAAATGGGAACTGATTGCATCCCTAAACTAAATATTATCACAAAACCGATGAGTCCTATAACGGACACGATAGAGTAATTGCCGACGTCGATGTTTGTTCGATTTGCAACGTAGAAATATGTGCCTTCGATAAATAATGCCAGGGCTGAGCCTGCCATTGAAATGATTAGTAGCGGCCTTCGACCAGTCTTATCCACTATGAATGAAGCGACTATAGTAAGTAGTAATTGTACAGAATAGTAGATCAGTACTGCGTGATGTGGTGAAAAATCATCTCCAGCAGCTGCGAAGATTTCGTGGGTGTAGAAAGCTATGGCGGTGGTACCACTCAATTGTTGGAAGCCTCTTAAACCACCAATTATAAAAACTGCCTTTCTATTGCTTTTTATTCTAAATAAATCAATGAAATTTCCACCCTGCTTTTTGTGATCCGACTGCACGGCAGTCTTCATTCTATTGAGATCCTCGTCGACGTCTTTTGTCCTTTTCAATTTTTGCAAAGACGTTCTCGCTTGTTCTATCTTATTTCTCATTAAGAGATAGTACGGACTTTCTGGCATCCCGATAAAGGCTATAAACAAAAACGCAGGTACCACAGAAGCGACCAAGGCAGTGCTTTTAATACTGAGGTAAGACCCTATCACATTAATTATTAAAAAACCAGCGATCCAAGTCACTGAACAGCTTGAGACCAACATCCCTCGTACTTTGGGATCGGCGATCTCTCCTATGTACATCGGAACAACGGTAAAAGTCACCCCGTCTGCCATTCCGGCAATAAATCGTGCGAGGTACAAAACTAGAACGGACTCGGCAAAGGCGACCATAATCCAGGCAAGGAAGAAAGGCACAGAAGTTGCGAGGATCGTTCGTTTACGTCCTAAGTAGTCTACAATACTGGCTGCAGTCAGAGATCCAGCTATTGCGCCGATTAAAGGCATCACTGCGAGGGTTGAGCCTTCGCTGTCGTTTATGCAAAGGGTGCATGTGGCGTTGTTTCTGAGCTGAGGCACGCTGGGGGAGGACCATCCGTAATGCATGCCATCGGTCACTATGGCCAGAGTACCTGAAGAATAAAGGCTGGGTATAGAAAAAATATGAAGCGATGTCTTAGTCTTACTCAGAGGGCCTTGGAACTGAAAGAAGTTCGCCCTTCTAATTAGTCAATTTAGGAATTATTTTTACTGGACATCCTTAAATGTTTACAAGCTGGATCCACGCTATGTAATAAAACACGTTATATAACAAAAGTTATAAATTTTCTACCAGCAAAATAAGAAAAACCTACAAATAACAATTTTTAACCTTCCCACTCCACTTCACCACTTTAAAAGGGAGGTTACTGATGCAATCATCAACATTTGCGAATTTGAGATAATACCAAATCTTCACGTTTTGGGGTCTCAGGAACCCAAAAAAGGGGATTTAAAAATGTCTCTCTGTGTGTACGTACGTTTGTAAACATGCCACAGCCAAAACTACTCGACCGATTTGGCTGAAATTTGATACGTAGGCCTCTCATAACCCAACTTAGATCTGAGAAGCTTTTAGAGCCAATCGTGCAATCAGAAATGCCATTTTGGCACATCGACTTTAAATTTTAAATGCAAACCCCCATTTTTCACGGCACCATAAGAAAGTAGGTTTTCAAATTGTATTACACGTCGATTCAATTGACCCACGGAAAGTGCTGTTTTTGGCACACCAATTTCCAAATTTACATTATTCTCGCATTTAACCATCCAAAACAAGTTTTTGAAAAATTGATTGTCACCTTCAGAAAGGTCTTCAAATTCTGGTTTTAATAAGACAAATTTTCTTGGCATTTAGTACCCTTTGGGTAGAAAATTCGAAATTTTGTAATAACACTAAAACCAAGTTATAGCCCAAACTTAAACTACTGGATCGACATAGCTGAAAGGCTTTTGGTAGCAATTGGTCCACGGGAAGTCCCATTCTGGCATACATATCAACTTTAAAATTTTAAACACAAGACACGGAGGCACGCCATGGGGAGGTTTCAGGCGCTTCTCTGCTGCCCTATTTTCCTCTCTTTCCGTAGTAAGTTTTCTGTAGTCGAAGGGAAACCGTCGAAGAAACTACGATTTTTCCTCTCTATCTAGAAAATTTTATATAACATTGTTGTAATGTATAACGTATTTTGTTACATAGTGTGAATCCAGCTTTTTAAACTTATATGCATTTGTTCCATCCAACTCTAAAATTTTTGAAAGAGTTTAGTTTTTAGTTTAGTGAAACGTTCAAATGTCAAATACTTTACCAGGAATTGCAACTGTTATTCTGTCCTGTTACAGATAAATGTCGTATCTGATCTAAGGCGCTTTCCATTTAAGTACACAATATCATTTATCTGCGGAGAGCATCAGTTAATCTCAGCAATTTGATTGGTTCACTCGGATATTAACCAATCAAATAATTAGCTGAGATTAAGTGAGGCTACTCAAATAAATGAGCAAATGAAAAGCGCCTCTAATACCACCAAAAATGCCTGTCATGTTTCATCGTTCCCCATTGATCTCTACTCTGTGACGTCACGCGGTCAGCTCGCTTAAAAAGCTCAAAAAGCAACACCTTTTCCAATTGTATTTGCGAAAGTGTCACATTTATTTGAGAAAGTGCCATTCTGTATTTGATACTTGTCACTTGTAATTAAGAATGCAGTACCTAGATGTAATTCAGATTAATCAATTATATTCAAGAAAGAATTAATTGTTATTCAGAAAATCTTAGGGATTATAGCTTCAAAAACAAATACTCCATACAACAAAGAAGTTAGGTACCCGAATTAACCTACCAAGGTTTAAATTGGAAGTGGGAAAATACTGGATCATCAAATCCGTATCAGAAAAATAAAGTATAGACCAGGCTAGTTTTGAGTTTCGCGACTTGTTAGAAGCAAATCGGATAACATTTTGACGACAAGTGTTTCTAGACTAATTGGACCCTGCTGAATCCGAAAATCACTGTCGGCAATTCGAAATCTTAACCGGAAGTCCGTAATTCTAGATGGCGCTCATGGCAGATCGTTATATCCAAAATAGCAGAAAAATTACACAGTTTTCGACCAAAGACGTGGTATACAAAATTAAAGATATCTTCATTCTCTACAAGAAAGGCCCTAATGATTTTTTTCGTACAGGCGACGGTTTACCCCTAGCGCGGGCAAGAAAGTTGCGCTCGCCGTGCGGCTTACGCGCTCAACGATTATTTAATCAAAACACTTGTTTCTTAATTTTTATGGACTTTTCCAATATATTTCACTAATATCCACCTAAATACTTGGGATTAGTAAGATATTCATAATTTACTTCCCTTTTTTCAATGTGCAAACGCCGTTTCCTATTTTGACTCTAGGCTGCTTTTGAGGTGCGTTTTTTGCAAGGGGCGCATCGGATAACATTTTGACAACAAGTATTTTTTGATTAATTGAACCCTGCTGAGTCCGAAAATCACTGTTTTGATTTCGAAATCTTGACCGGAAATGTTTTATTCAAGATGGCACCATCCAAAATACCACACTAATGGGAAAATAGCTGAAGCCGATTTGGCTGAAATTTTGATAAGTTGTAGATCTCGGCTTCCTGATCAAAAGTTATCATTGACACAAAGCAATCGTATGGACGGTTCTTGCTACAGAGGCCTGAAAGTAAAATAGAAACTATAACTGAGCTTGAAAGCCACCTTGACTAGCGTACATCCTCTCAAGATTTTGAAATTTAAACAGTGATTTAAGGATTCAGCAGGGTTCAATTATTCAAATAATGCTTGCTGTCAAAATGTTATCCGATCTGCTCTTTGTTGTAGCGCACCTCAAAAGAAACCAACAGTGAAAGACAGAAAACGGCGTTTGCACATTGAAAAAGGGGAAATAAATAGAGAATATCTTACTAATTCCATGTATTTAGGTGGACATTGGTGAAATATATTGAAAAACTCCCTAAAATTTAAGAAACAAGTTTTTTGATTAGATAATTGTGGATCGCGTAAGCCGCGCGGCGAGCGCAAGTTTCTTGCCAGCGCTAGGGGTAAACCGTCGTCTGTACGAAAAAAATCATTAGGACCTTTCTTGTAGAGAATAAAGCTATCTTTAATTTTGTATACCACGTCTTTGGTCGAAAACTGTATAATTTTCATGCTATTTTGGATATAACGATCTGCCTTGAGCGCCATCTAGAATTACGGACTTCCGGTTAAGATTTCGAATTGCCGACAGTGATTTTCGGATTCAGCAGGGTCCAATTAGTCTAGAAACACTTGTCGTCAAAATGTTATCCGATTTGCTTCTAGCATAATAAAGAGAGCGTTTTTTGAAATTTTAGCCTTGTCTAATAGTTATTTGTGTATAATTATCGTGGGAAATGATACTTGTACACACCAGAATAAAGTTTTTTACGAGGCGTTAGCCGAGTAAAAAATGATTTGAGAGTCGGTGCATCGTAAAAAGTATGTAAAAAATTATTAAAGTCCCCCCCAGGAACGCATGCCTCTGATGAAAAAAAAAATTCAAAAAATTTTCACAGGAAAGCCCTTTACACTACTAGTCAATGTTCAAAATTTCAGATTCGTATCAATTGTATTTTATAAGTGAATTTTTGAAAACTCACGTATTCCGGCGAGGGGGCGCGTATCTCTCTAACCCTGGATTGTTCAGTGGTTAGTTATTCCATGGTTAGCCTAACTACGGTATAATTTTCATCGATACTATTCTTGTAACAATGAGTAATCACGGCAATTAAGCCGTTGTTAGCTAACCATAGACTGAACAACCAGCCCTTCGGAGTTATTTTAGCGCAAAAAGTTACTCTTTCTTTTCGATGTATTTCGAGTCAGAAGAAATACAAGGCGTCCCATTTTTTAATGTGATTTCCAAAAGGGGTCCCCATCTACGATCCTAAGGGTTCGAGTGGGTCCCGACCTCAAATTGTTCTTTACTGTTCATGCTATTATTCTGGCCCGTAATCGGGGAGAATTTTGAAATAGGATTGTGACTTGATGAATAGAGATATTGTCTCCAAATATTCTTTGTAATAAAGAGAAAATGTAGCAGAGTGTCCCATACCCTTTTTAAATCGACAAAACCTTGTTTTAATTATAAAAAAAATAAGACAAGCCTTTGCAAACTTTGAGAGGGTACTGACAAATTTTCTCTTTATTACAAAAAATATTTGGAAACAATATCTTTATCCATCAAGTCACAATGCCCTATTTCAAAATTCGCCCTGATTACGGGCGAAGAAAACGACCTTAACCGCTAGGACTATAGGTATGTTTTACATGCCAGTTATTGGAGTATTGGAATATTGGAATTAATTGAAAGAAATGATTGGTGACCACAAGCATTATTTACTTTGTTCCCTTGGAGGCATTTTTTTCATTATTCAGTTGACGTTAAAGCAAGTTTAAACAGGAAACATTCGCTAATCAAGTTCTCGCAAGTTATTTCAACAATATTGACTAGTGTCTACTAAAACCAATAAATTAGAGAACAGAGCTGATAGAAACCTTTGAAAAACGACTGATTGGTTAATTTGCAAATATTGCTAGTGTTGTCTTGTTGAAATTAAAATAATGGGGTACTTACATGATTTATTTTATTTTATTACCTAGGTACGCATAAAAAACAGGGCATCAAAATACTGTTGAATACATGCCTTTGATTTTCTTCATTGTTTTGGAGAAAAAATGAATAAGATTCGGTGATGACGTCATTTTCATTTGTACGGGTCTAATGAACGGTGTGTGGTGACTGATGGTAAGGTCACTTTGCCGATTATTTTTAAATGCTTGTTTTTTTAAATATAGCGAATTTTTCGTTTAATTTCTCTTCGCACTAGCACTTGCGTGTTTTAGCACATTAGCGAACTAGAAAATATATTTAGTTCCTCATTTCACAATCACAATTAATTCATAATTGTATGTACCCCATTGCCAATTTGATTCAAAATAATTTGTCAACCAGAATGAAAATCGTAACAAGTGCTCGATAGCGCTGTTTTATTAGGAATTACAATAACCTCGGAATCGTCATCCATTACTACAATATACAAACTAAACAAATTACCAATCAGATATCAAGTTTTCGGTTATCCAAAATAGCATTGATTAATCCAGATGACTCCAGTAGAACTTTTGAACTCTTTTAGGTAGATCTTTCTTGTAATGTCGTTATTAGTAGGTGATGATTATCGTTTACGTAATGTATCGTGTCCTTGAAATCTCAAAGTCAATTACAACTTATACAAGTAAAAAATTTTAAATGGCAAGGGGGTCAAGTGATCCTTCTTCAGACAACTAATTTCAACCTGCATTTATCTGCGTAAAATAACAAAAACTGCAATTAGTATGTCTCGATTTGAATGAAAAACCATACAATTTATGACCTATTTTAAAATTTAGAGTTGCAAAAAATGTATTTGGCCTTATTTTCTAAACGAAAAAAGCTTTTTAGCTGTTTTTAACGAAGAATTGTGAACAGCACAATGTATTTTACGCAAAAGTGTGTTGCGTGTCCTTATTTTCTTTGAATTTTCGTCTGAACCGCTAAAGGACCAATTCCGTTTTAAATCAATTTCTAATAAAATAATTTTAACCGCATCTTTCACATCGTGACTTGTATGTTACGACGTTGACATTTCAAAGCTAAGATAGGTACTTTATGTAAACGGGGCAATCAACAGCATTTTCCCACACTGCCAATTTCAAAGCGATTCCATAGTTATAAAGGGGGCTGGACTTTTGGTCCGCACTGTATACAGGGTGGTGAATTTCTCGTTGCCCACCATTGGGAATTCGGAAACCATAAGAGATCGAGAGTAGGTTAAATTAGAGAAAAGTTGCGCTATTTTACGGTGATTAAGAATCTGTAAAAAATTCCCCCATATCTTGATTCGTTCCTGAGTTATCGTGAAAAAACTGAAAATCACGATTTTAAAGAAAAATTTATATCTTTCTAACGATTGGTGGTATTCAAATGAAACTTGGAGCTTTTATATTTTTGACAGTTGTCAATTCAATGGCATCGACATCAATCAATTGACGTCAATGGCAACGACAGTCAACTTTTCTTTTTCTGTTGGCCGCCATATTGGATTTTAACACCACCAGTTGCCAAAAAAAATAGCTTTTCAAAAATGTAATCAATATGGACTTCTTTGCAAAAATTTGTTAAAGTTTGATTTATACCATGCCAAGGCGTATTTTATTACCGTTGAATTCACATGTCATAAAGGATTGGAAAAATCGGTGCACCCTTTTGCAATTGTTTTTCAATTAAGTTTGGGGTGATTTTACAAATTATTCATAGCAATTTTCCAAATTCAACGATCTGTCAAAAAAGTTCGTATTGGACACATTTTTGAAAAGCTCATTTTTTGTGCATTTAATGACGTGTCAAAACCTAAAATGGCGGCCATATAAGAAAAAAAAAGTTGAGTGTCGTTGCTCAAAATTTAGAAGGCCTAGCAAATGTGTGTCAATGCTGTTGAGTTGACAGTTGTCAAAATTCATTTAATTACCACCAATCGTTAGAAATATATGAATTTTTCTTTAAAACCGCGATTTTCAATTTTTCCGGGACAACTCAGGAACGAATCAAGATAAAGGAGAGTTCTTTACAGATGGTCGGCAACGAAAAATTCATCATCCTGTATACAGGGTGTTCCTATATTCATAGTCCTAACTCCGGGACGTTATTCCTTACATCATTCTAGGAAGAAAAGTCCCTATGGAGATATGTCCGGAAATGCTTTACAGGGGAGTTACGCCCCTTCAAAGGGGTACTTAAAAAGTAAACTTTTTAAAATTTCTCGAAAAATATTCATTTTTCTCACCAAATAATAATAAAATCTTAATCGGTGGTCGATTGTACCCAGAAAAGAGGCTCTTGTTGAATGTCGCTAAAATGCACCCTTTTCGATTAAAGTGAAAACTTTGATTGATTTAGAGCGCGAAAATTTCTGTTGTAAGATTTATTTTATCTATCTAATTAGTGAAAATAAACTTAGAATATGATATTTTACATCATTTTAGAAAGAAAAGTTCATATGGACATGTGGCGGTAAATAATTCCTAAGGGAACTATGGTCCTTCGAATGATATGTTTTCCGAGATTCCATTCGAAGGACCATAGCTCTTTAAGGAAACATTTTCTGCCGCATTTTAATATGAACTTTTCTTCCTAAAATGATGTAAGGAATCATCCTCCATCTTCATTTTCACTAATTAGATAGATAAAACAAAGTGGTAATCACAAATTTTCACCCCTAAACCAAGTGGAATATCATTTAATTCGAAAATGGTGCGCCCTAGCTACATTCAACAAGAGCACATTTTTATGTGCACAGACCAGAGATTACCAATTTGTTATTATTTGGCAAAAAAAGGCCCACAACAAAAGAAAATTTATAAAAATATGTAAGACCCCCCAAGAACGCACACCTCTGATGTTATTAAAAATCTGAAAAAAATTGAAGAGAAAGCTCTTTATAGCACTAACCACTGCTCTGAATTTCAAAATCCTATTGTACATATTTTTCGAGAAATTTTCAGAAAACTGATTTTTTGAGTACCCCTTTAAAGGGGCGCAGCTCCCTTATAAAGCATTTCCGGACACATGTCCAAACGAACTTTTCTTCCTAGAATGATGTAAGGAATAACGTCCCGGAGTTAGGACTATGACTATAGGAACATCCTGTACACACTTCGAAAATCTCCCCTAACAAGCTCAAATAAAAAATTCTATTAAAAATCAATTGCAATTTGCAAAATACATACGATCTTACGTACTTAAAATTAATTTGCATAAAGATTTAATGATTTAAATGTCCGAAAGAGGTGAAATCGCGGAATGCAGAAAACTGCCTTAAACCAGTTAGAAGAGGTTAAGCTTTCATATCACCATGCGGGAATTTTTTTCAATTTTATGTAAAGTCGGGGTTTCTACAGTCTAGACTGGTAGTGTTGCAATAAATATTTACAACTATCGATTGCATCTTACCTGTTGCGGCCGCTATGTACTGCAGAACGGGACTTCCTTTCGTTTCTGATGTCATACTGATTAAAGGCCCCTGCTAAGTAGTAAAAAAAATCAAAAGACAGCACAGATTGATGGTGTAGGCACAGAGTGATGTGAACTGAAGCGATGCCGACTGAAAAGGAAAATACCACAGATATAACCAGGAGTTATAATCAGAGTTTGTTGAGTACCCAATTGTAGATATAAACGTAGATTTAAGTCGTATTCGTAATTGTAATAGTTCTATAGCTTTAAGTCATTTACTAGTTCCGAGAATAGTTATTCAAAAATTGGATAATATGTACTTGAGAAAAGACAAATTTTGTCAGATTTAATTTTTGTAGTAACACTACTGATAACTAATCTGAATTATTAATATTCCACGTGCGAATACTGCTAAGATAAGAAGAAACTGATTGTCTATGAGAAAAATACAGATGAAAGTAAAGCTTATTATAATAAGTATAAAAGACAATGCTACTCATACCTGTCATTAATGATGCAGATCGCTCAAATAATCAAACACCTCTGGTGATAAATTTTCTGTACTTCGTATTAAAACTTTCTCCTTTCGTAAAAAATATTCGATAAAGAGTTTAAATGTACATTATTTGTTAATTTCAATAGATACTTAATTTTATCTTCCTCAGACTCTCTTTATTCTTTAAATAAATAACTAAATAAGGCATAACTTGAAGCAAGAACAATCAGTAAGCTACTTAGTGATAAAATTTAAGCTGGATTGCAGTCTGGGGATTTTAAACACTAGAATGTAAAATACGAACAATAACTGCAAAAATAGATTCATATCTAGTTGATTTATGGTTTGCATTATTACTTGATCTTAAACTACACTATTATAATCCGATTCTTAGATTTTTGTATTGATACGGATATTATCTGACGTATGGTGATGTTACTATAGGTATACAAGCACAAGTTTCGAGTACTTTTTCGAGAAATCTGACTTGTCAGAATTTCTCTCTATTTTAACCAATTATAAGTACCTACTCTCATTTATAAATAGAAAAAAGATACAATGTAAAGAAAGGAAGTGGAAATTTTTGAGATGATAATGCAAGTACCTACTCACAACTAATGAATTATTCTTTTGTGAACTAGGTAGGTATCCGTAGTTTGAAGACGTAAAGCGTCGCATTTCAAACAGTGGAGTTTTAAAAAAATCTAAAAAAAAATTGGGACTTTTTTTTTATTTTTGTGAAAACATTACAGATAGCTAGAGCCAGAAAAAAATTAATTCTTGTATTTTCGTCTCCTGTTACGTCGACGAGCATCAGTATTTTAAACAGAACAGCCTGTATATTATGATATTTTTGGATTGTACGTTTAATTCTAGGTGAACTTTTACTAAGAATTGCTATGCCAACAATCAACCGTTTTTGAGAAAATCAAGAATTTAACTTTTTATGTCAAGTGCAGGCCTAACTTCTAAAAGCTGTAACATCCTTACAGTATGAAATGAGAAAACGATATTATTAATTTGGCATGAAGTGTAATGTAGGGTGTATCCGCCCCTGGACTCAAATTGGGTCAAGTACATACAGGGCTGTTCTCTGCAAATGTTTAAACATCATCATCGAAAAGTCATTTTTAACCTCCCCACTCCACTTCACCATTTAAAAAAAAGGGAGGTTACTGCAATCACTAAAATTTTCGAATTCGAGATAAGACCGGATCTATACGTTTTGAGGTCTCAGGAGCCCAAAAAAGTGGTTTTTAAAATGTGTCTGTATGTATGTAAAAAGGTCTTTAAATTCTGGTTTTAAGTAAGACAAAATTCGTTCGCATTTAGTGCTCTTTGGGTCAAAAAATCGAAATTTCATAATAACACTAAAAATACATTATAGCCCAAATTAGCGAATCGATTTAGCTGAAATTTGGTACATGGAGATTGGGTGACCCGTTGAAGACCTGAAAGGCTTTTGGAAGCAATTGGTCCACGGGAAGTGCCATTTAGGCATATCAACTTTAAATTTTAAATACAAAGGTCTCCTTTTTTATGTCGCCATTAGAAAGACGATCAAATTCTCGTTCTAAAGATGTATTCACAGTTTCTGTCATTTCAGTGGAAAATTCTTTCTCATTAAAAGGGAGCGAGCTGACAGTGGATGACATACAGTGGCAGTTGTTGTCAAAAAGGTGGCAAAAGATTAACCTTAAAAGGAACATATTGTCAAATGTGATGGGTGATGTCCGAGGTGGTGTCGGTATTTGTCAGAAAATTGCAAAATTAGTCACAGTCGATAAGGGTAAAAAATTTCTGTTGAATTGACGACTATCTACACAGAATACAAAGATCCACGCGATGGGGAGGTTCCAGCCGCTTCTCTGCTGCATTTTTTTTAAATGGAATGCCTCAACTATTTTATGGCACATTGATGCAGATTGTCTATCATTTTAATACACATGTTTGCCATAAAATAGTTAGGTCATTCCATTTGAAAAAATTGACTTTTTGACCAATGAAGTTGATGATGTTTAAAAATTTGCAGAGAACAACCTGTATGTACTTGACCCAGTTTGAGTCCAGGGACGGATACACCCCACATTAGACTTCATGCCAAATTAATATCGTTTTCTCACTTCATACTGTAAGGATGTTACAGCTTTTTGAAGTTAGGCCTGCACTTGACACAAAAAAGCTACATTCTCGATTTTCTCAAAAACGCTTGATTTTTGGCATAGCAATTCTTTGTAAAAGTTCACCTAGAATTAAACGTAGAATCTAAAAATATCATAACATACAGGGTGTTCCATTAAAAATAAGGAAATTAGTACCCCTTTCCGGTATAACCGGAAGTGCGCCATTGATGAAAATATTTTACGTCGATTCAAAATTAATTGAAACCCCTGTCTGCAAATTTTCATGACGATGTTAGAAACCGTTCTCCAGATGCGGCTAACTGACGCTCGTCGAGGGATTCCCTGTAGTCATATCAACAAAACTTCCGTTGCACGTCATCAATTAACGTCTACAATTTGCACATTTATCTGAGGAGCCCTCAGAGAAGCCTCCCGATTATTCTCACCACTTTAATGTTTAAAAATTTAAATGAATCAATAGAACTGCTGAGATTAAGTGAGATCCTTAGATAAATGTGCAAATCGAAAATTCTAAGGATGACGTGCAACGGAAGTATTATTACATTATTTCAATGTTGGGGGGGGGGGGGGGGACGTTACGTTTGTCTCTTGATATGAACGGCATACATATAAATAACATTGAAATATTTCTGAGAAATTCAGAAATTGTACAGCTCAAAATATTTATGAAAAACATACCTCCCAATATAGGTCCGCAAATCCTTTGTAAAGGAGTTATGGCTGCTCAAGTATACAGGGTGGTTCCTTTTTCACACTGCTCACCAGTGGCCTCCTAAACGGTAACTGATACGGGGTTGGTCAAATTAGAGAAAGGTTTCGCTATTTCTTTTTTGGTGATTAAGAATCTGAAGTTCCCCGATATCTTGACTCTTCCCTGAGTTATTCCAAAAAATCTGAAAACTGCAATTTTAAAGAAAAAATAATATCTCTGTAACGATTGATGCTATTTAAATGAAACTTGGAACATTCATATTTTTGACAGCTGTTAATCGAGATAATCGAGTAGCATCGACAGAAATTTTCTAGGCCTTCTAGATTTTGAACAACGCCAGCCAACTTTTGATTCCCTTATGGCCGCCATATTAAAGATTAACACTTTCGGATACGGAAAAAAATCAGTTATTCAAAAATATAATCACCATGTACTTTTTTGAAACTCAATATGGCGGCTACAAGAAAATAGAAAGTTGACTGGCGTTTCTCAAAATCTAGAAGGCGTAGAAAATTTCTGTCGGTGCCATTCTATTGACAGCTATCAAAAATATAAATTTTCCAATTCCATTCCAATTAATTTTTCTTTAAACTTGCAATTTTCAGATATTTCGGGATAACTCATGAGCGAATCGAGATATCAGGTTCTTAATCACCAAGAAAAAGCGCAACTTTTGTTTAATTTAACTGACTCCGCATGTCTTATCGTTTAGTGAGCAGTGAGAAAGGAACCATCCTGTATATCCTTAAAACCAGTTTTCAACATTAACTTTGTAAGTATTAGCGAGACATCACGAAATTGGTGAACCTGTTTGTTAGAACGCTAAACCATCCGCGCTAATTGGAAATTTCCGTTCATGAACAGGGGCGTAGAAAATTGGGGGGACAACGATAAAAATGATTGGTATGTCTCTTGTTTTGTGTAATTACGATGGCTTTGAAGCAAACCAACTTGACTCTTGCTTTGAATCGAACGATTATCAGATTACAAAATCGTATTTTTCTCCACATTTTACCAAGAGGACATTTTTTGCGAAAAACTGTCCGTCGTATCTAATGTTGCAGTTAAAATGACTGACGATACATTTTTGCCATTGTCCACAATTTCCTACGCCCTTCATAATGATCGGAAATTTTCAATAAACGCAGACGGTTTAGCATACCAAAAAAACACCCCTATACTAAATTTCGTCGTGATATCTCTAATACTTACAGAACTAATGCTGAAAAACTCCTAGTTTTAGGGATCCATCTCTGAGCGGCCATAGCTCTCTTAGGAAGCATTTCCGGACCTATATTGATAGGAACTATTATCATATTTTGAGCGGTACCTAAAGAATTACTCCCCGAAATATTTTATATATATTTTTTATTATTTTTATATATTTTATAGTTATTTCCGGACACCCTGCATCCAATCAGGTTGACTTACAAGATAACGCAAGCAAGATGTCCGATATCATGTTTTTAAGCAATTTTATGTAAATTTCTACAACTTTGACATCAAACCTCGTATTTATTGGATAGTTAGGGTCAGTTTTTCCATCTCTTGTTAAATCCAACATGAGTTTTATTCCCATAGAAAGAATTGCTGTCTTAATGGAAACCAGGGTAACAAATCTCATGCTAACATTTAACATGAGATGAAAAATCCTACCCTGTGTCCCTGTATACATTTTCCATACAATGGCCGGTATGAATAAACTGTAACAAAGCTTTTACTTATATTTCTATCCTTTTCTCGTGCACGAAAAACTTATATTTGCACCCTTTGCTAATGGGAGTATCACCATCTTGTAACACTTTATTCTAACCAGTCAAGGTCTGACAAGGTGTAACAGAATTGTGCGCAAAAACCTCGAAGTGAAGACAAAAATCAAGAAAAGCGATTTTCTTTTAAATGACTCTTAAGGGAACTACACCCCTCAAAAAGGTGCTTCAAAACTGGGGGCAGATACATTTAATATAGAGTCGGAGCACCTGCAGTTACAGTTTTTCATACTTGAAGTTTTTTCCTTATTTTTATCGTCCAGTATTGTTTTTTAAAATGTTACGCTGGTATCGGGTTGGTGGACAAAAGAGAAATCTTTAAAAACTTAAGCTATTTTGGCGAACGTTTCGACCACTTCACGTGGTCTTCTTCACAGTCTAACTTAATTTTGAAATATAATTAAAATTATTTACAGTTACAATTTCTTTTAGGTATCAAAGATCGAGGTTCATGTCCCCTCCTAGTCTGTTTCTGTTTCAAATGGGAATTCCCTCAGACAGTTTTTACAATGACAACAAGTGTTGCTTTAATGAAGGCTCCAATCGCAAATGGAAGATGTCGCCGCACTTTCTAAAATCCAAAAAGTATGACTCCCTCCAGAATGCGCGCGCGCCCCTGATGAAACTAAATTTGAAACAATTATTGCAGAAGAAAGCCCTTAATCTTAATGGTCTCGGTCAAAGGACCCCGCACGATTCTTATGGAAAGTGGCTTTCGGTGAAATTGTCTGAATTTTTGATATGTTGTAGTTTTCATGATTCTGAACAAAAGTTATCATTGCGCCAACCTCCTGACATGGACAGCTTCTGCTACAAAAAATCCCGAAAATAGAATTTTGCCATAAGGTTTATACACATTTTTGGGCCCGCCGTTTCCTGCTCTTCCCGACATAACATTCAAATACGTCCAAAAGGCTTCCATATAGACGCATGACACCAATATGGGTAAGAAAGGTGCCTCTGAACTTATCATGTAGAATTATGATGGCAAAACGGCCGATTCCATTTTCGCTACATGTAGTTCTTATGGGAAAAGTTCTATCTTCGGGATTTCTTGTAGCAAAAACTGTCCATGTCAGGAGGTTGGCGCAATGATAACTTTTGTTCAGAATCATGAAAACTACAACATATAAAAAATTCAGACAATTTCACCGAAAGCCACTTTCCATAAGAATCGTGCGGGGTCCTTTCTCTTTTTGAATAAATTGAGAAAGAAGTACCCCTTTGAGGGGGCCTAACCTTGCTTATTCTTACTTTTGCCTTATTTTAACCTCCCAAATCGGCTCCCGAGTTTTTTTGCACACAATTTTGTTACCCCCTGTATAACTAACGTCGCTTAGGTGCAGTAGCAACCACTATAATTTTTACAAATAATTAAATATTATCTTGAATGTTACCGCGGAATCAATTCAGTAGTTTGTACTAGACAGTAAAGGCAAAGGCCAACCTGTGGTTAGCTGCTAATGTGACGTCTAATCTGTGGTTTAATTGCCTCAATGGAAATTGTTGCAGTTTTGAACAATAGTATTTTCATTTCTTATTTTATCACTTACAATGTAGCTACTATACAGGGTGTACCATTTAAAACGAAACACCCTGAATAAGTCATGGAACAGTGATTTGAGGGAAGAACGCTGAAACAGGTCGATTTTTGTTTGGAGGGGGACACTTAAATCCGTGCTCGGCGAAATTTTACAACACACCCCCTACCGCCACCAACCCCCTCTTCAAAATTTTAAATGGCAATACCCCACTTGTGATACATCATTTGAAAGCTAATTGGAAAATTTCGCCAAGCGGGGATTTAAGTGCCCTCCAAACAAAAATCGACCTGCTTCAAGCGTTCTTCCCTCAAATCACTGTTCCAGAAGTTTTTCAGGGTGTTTCGTTTTAAATGGTACACCCTGTACATATAGACATAAAGTTGTATTTTTTGCCTACCGGAAGCATAAAGCAATGGCGCCGTTGCACCTCACAAATATGCCTGTCAACAATCTTATTTTTTCCTGAATTTCGGTTGCAAGTTGTGGCACAAACAAATTGTTCAAAGTTATTCGGTGTTTTCTTGCCTCGACTGTCCATGTTTTCTTACGACCAATAAAAACTTTCGCAGATTGTGAAAATATCGGGTGCCCACAAAAAACCGGACAAAATATTTTTAGGAATAAGTTAACCGATTTGAATGAGCGTGGTCTTAAATAAAAGCTAAAGAATCAGGTTTTCGAACTTCACAAAAACTACGACAGATGGTGCTACCGTAGTATTTCTATTGCTACTTGTTTTTGAGGCTTACTTTAGGCGCGTGGGGTTTGGTCAGACAACAATCCATCGTTATGAAACTCAAGGGGCCTTGAAAATCGTTCTTTTTTCGCTAAAAATCTTTTTTCAGAAGTCGATTTGGGTTACCCATTAATTTTCTGTGATTTTTTTAAAACGTACCTTTTTACACCTTAATGCCTTATAAGTAAAGTTTGTGATTCACAAACAGCCCAATTTTCAGTAATAACTCTCCAATTTGTTCCTCACTAGAAGTCACACCTACGTTTTCATCAAATTCAGTAATTTATTACCAAAAATTAGGCTGTTTGTGCATCACAAACCTGACTTATAAGAGTTATGTCATTAAGGCATAAAACGATACATTTTTAAAAAATCACAGAAAATCGACTTCTGAAAAGATTTTTAGAGGAAAAAGAAAGATTTTCAAGGCCGCTTGAGTTTCATAACGATTGATTGTTATCTGCCCAATCCCCGCACCTAATATATGCCTTACAAACAAACATCCATAGGAATACTACGGTAGCGCCATCTGTCGTAGTTTCTTGTGAGGTTCTAAAGCCTGATTCTTTAGCCTTAATTTAAGACCAGGTTCATTTAAATCGGTTAAAAAATGGCTGACTTATTCCCAAAAATATTTTGTCCGCTTTTTTTGGGACACCCGATAGGTGAGAATGAAAAAGAGCTCGCCTCGACACTCGTCTGCGGCTCGTGGCGTGAATGTCATCCTTGGGAATAATATACCTACAGGTAATAACTTTTGATCCCCTAAACCGACTTGGCTGAAAAAAGGGTGAACAGTTATTGCATGTGGTGAAGATAGGTGGCGCCACTAGCATACGATTCAGAATAGAAAACACTAAGCAAGTGACAGTTCCTTTTTATTTTGTTACTTGACCCTTTCTTCCTAAACTAAATCGGTTCAGCTCATCAAAAGTTATCGCTATGTACTCAAAATTTTCGATCGCTTAAGACAATAACCTATATTCGTTATTGTTGTAACTGGAGTTAGGTTTAATTCAATGTAACGTGACATTTTTTAAATTTCTAATTAGAGTTGACCATGGCGTATGTTTCAATTTAGTGCAGATATCAAAATCTGTCAACTTGCTTGACATATATCTACACTGAGTTAGGTTATGTCAATTATCAAGCAAGTTGACACCGCCAACTGCAATAAACGTTTTCAGTTTTACCTGAGCGGCGCGCGCATGTTGGTTTCCTTGCGTGCTCACTCATTGGCTGGAGGTCTGTCAGCTGATTTTTACCCAATGAGACCTTTCCTACCTGTGTGTTTCGATGGAAGCTTGGAAACCAACCTACGCGTGCATTATATTCTTATTCTTGACACATTAGACGCTGTGTTAGCACCCTCTTTATCTTACAAACTGATGACGTGTATTAGAAATTTACAAAATGCCACGTTACATGCAAATACTTAAATTGAGGTTATTAGGTTTTTATTTTGCGCAATTTTTCTTACATATTGCAAAAACCTAAATGACATACTTTCTTGACGATAATTGTTAAATATAAATATATTCTTAAAGATATAAGTGGTACCTAGTCATTCAGAATCACTTGATGATTTTCTAAAGCACGCTTAAAGAACCTAAGTAATAACTACCCAAAAAATGTTATAGTTCAATGAGTAATTCAAAAATATTTATTGTATACCTCTAGTGATTTTCCATTGTGCCAGATATCGACATAATCTAGAGCGATAAGAGTGAGGCACTGATAAATTCCTAACGTGCAGTAATTACTTAATGATTTATTTGCTTCGTTAATTTGCAAAATCTGAATTTTCGTATAAATACTCAAGCAAATACAGAATAAATGAACCCTCAGCACTGAATTCAAAATGACTGACAATTTGACGAAAACGTGGGAGGGTGTTATTGTGCTGTGAAAATATAATCTGTAACTGTGGGGGGTCGACAACTGGGGCGTGATACACCCCCGGAAATTGTCGTTTTAGAACTCTCGTCATTTTTTCATATTATAAAACTATCGATTGATTGTAACTACAAGCACCGATGTTATTTCTTCGCAGTGGCCCTAAGTATAGGTATCTAGTCTTGTCTTTCCATTAGTTAGCTATTTAACTTAGACCCGAATATCTACAAACAACAAAGAAAAAAATGCATAAGTAGGTGCATGACTTTTATAAATTATAACAAAAGATAAGTTTTCAAGTTTTAAACAATAAACTACGATGATAATAAAACGATGCAGGTCTTCAGGGTTCAGCAAATCTGAATTTATTGTTCATAATGATCCTACCCACTATGCCATACCGTGATAGAAACAATCGATAAATACTAGACTCAGTGTCTTCACTAACTATGGATCGACATAAGTTCGCTATAATTTGATTTTTGCGCATTTGATGATAGATTAAATAAAATCAGCCAATTTTCTGCTGTTCCAATTACAGGTTCAGTTAACTTACCGTGAATCTTTAAAAAATGAAAGTGGAGTCAAACGGAGTCACAAAGGATCGTGTAGTGTGGAAAAAGATCAGCCAAAGCCACAGTCTTCCGTACGTCTCACGCCTGGATCTAAACTGAAGGCTGAACGTTTGATCTGAACCGACTACGGAGCTATGAACCGTCGTTACTACCACAAAAATAGCAGGGCAAAGAAGTAATATCACTAATTACTCGGTTATTTGTTAGTAATCAATCACGACTGCGTTGAAAAATTATACTGCAGATATATGTTCTTCTGGCTGTCGATAACTCCTCTATAAACACACTGACTGTTTTCAAAAAAATGACCTGGCAATTTTCCCACGAATACTGGCCAATGTCGAAAAATAAATCAGAGAACATTGGAGGTCAAAATATCACTATTTGCGGATCACTTCACGATCCTTTGTTGCACCTACTTTGCCTTATCATTATTTTCTTTTTGCAACTTAAACAGTTTACGCAGATTACATTAATGTATACATAAAATTTCATGCAGGGATTACAAGAACAATTTGAGTCAGAGTGGAAAATTACCATACAAATGCAATGTATCCGTATTGGATCTGATATACGCAAGTTCATTGTACAGTTTACACGATTCATTTTCATTTCATTAATCATTTATAAGCTTTCGCATAATCAGATGGCCCTGTCGATAACATTTAATTAATTTTATTTCAATAAAGTTGTCTAAAAACCAAAACTTGTGCGTTTATTTTTTATTCAGCTAGTTGAAAAAAAATATATCTACCCTTCTTGAATTTCCACTTTGATTATCATCCCCTGGTTGAAAACCTGTAAGATCTCAACAAAAGATATCCCATCAGGTTTAACGCTTTCTTTGTTGTTGGGAATACATTCTTCAGTGATGACAATGAGTATTTGGGTAAATAGTACAAAGTCCCTACAGCAATCCCAGAACATGAGAATATTACGCGAATTCTGTTTCACGAAAAGTTCAAAGTCATCATTTTTAAAAATAGTACAAGTTCTAGTTCAAGAGACCCTAATTTTAGATTAGTAAAATAGTAATTAGTACATGAAAACAATTATGTTTGATGTACATGGCGAAGGTGATGTTCGGTTAAATTTATTCACCGAGGTCATGAGGAAGGTAAAATTGCCATGAAAATTTTCCACTCCGAGAAAACTTGCTAATTTCGTAAGAAGTTCTCAAATGGAAATGGAAAATGATGCGAACAGTTGTGTGAAAATAAACGGTAACAAAGCTTTTGCTTATAGTTTTATCTTTTTCTTTTGCAATAAAAACTTGTATTTTTGTCCTTCATCACCGTGTTTCCACTTATTACTATTACTATTATTATTTTTTATTGATGATGTAATAAATTGTCTATTAATAAATATTAGGCAGCAGTGTTCCGTGTACTACAGGGTGTCTCGGAACGTTCGTACTAAACTTTAATAGTGTATTCGACATCAAATTATTAGTCGATTCGGATTTTCCAAAACTTCCAGAGACCAATAGTTTTCCAGTTTAAGAGATTCAAATGAACCAATCACATTTCAATTTTGAAGAGCTTGTACTATTTCCAAGAGAACAAGATGCTATCAATGATTATTTTTATTCATTATGTATTGAACCAATCCAAAGCAGCATTTAGTATACCAGTAGCCAATCACATCCTGATTACAGTGATAATACTACAACGTCAACTTGACACTACTTACTCAATACTTTAATTTATAAAACAATCTACAAAATGCAAAAATATCGAAAACTTCAATATTTTTGCGTAATAAAAAACAATTGAAATAAGTCTGTTTGACATGTGTTATTAGCTATTGCTGGGCAAAACTTAACAATCACAGAAAAAGTTGAAATTATAAGGTAACACCAAAAATCTTAATAATCTCAACTTTTTCTGCGATTGTTAAATTTTGACGACCCATAGCAATAGCAACTGTCAAACAAACTCATTTCAATTGTTTTTTATTACGCAGCAACCCTTTTGTTGTAAAAATATTGACGTTTTCGATATTTTTCATTTTTTCCTACAGAAATTCAACATTTTTATTTTGGCCTGAAACTCCGGACTTACCCATTTGGGGTTATCCTGAGCAACTTTTCTTATAGTTCAGGATACTTAGGAAAAATGGTGGAATTAATTCCAATAGTTTTGAAAAATCGCGATACATAATTGAAATAGTCTGTGATTTAACATACTAAAAGTCCCCGACTGTAGGTGTTACGCTCCGGCCCTTAGGGTCACGAAATGGCCGACGGTTTTTCACTTCTATTTCGATAATTATTAATAATATCCATTTCATAGTAATAACAAAAATTAAAGCTTATTTAAGTTCGCATAAAAAAGATATAATAAATTTTTTCGGAAGGAGCCATTGTTTGGCAAATATTCAACTTAAAACTTATTTTTTTTTGTTGGGCCTCGGTGTTTGGGAGTTTGCATTGAACGTCATCTGAAAAACACACAAATTCAAATAAAGCATTCTGATTCAGCGCCAAAAGTTTATGCAGTATACCAAATTTCATAATTTCAGTATGAACGGTTTCGGAAATATAGAGGAAAGACCGTCTTCAGGGTGTCCCATTTGAAGGGGCGTAGCCGCGTAGCTCCCTTAGGAAGCATTTTCGGCAAATGTTTATGTGAACTTTTCTTCATAAAAATAGCTGAGGAATCACCCATTAAATTTTTGCCGCATTTTTAGGAAACACCCTGTATTATAGTCAAATTACGGCACAATGATTGCATATACGAAAAAAAATCACTCCATATTTTTTGTAGAGAATTTTATAAGCTTCAAATTCTATTACCACTACAATAACGATAGCGTCAACGGTTTTAAAGATAAAAGCAAAAGATACTCGTGCGCCCCTATTTTATGCGCTGGAGGCTCAAGCGCACCACCCCCGGTTGGGGACTTTTTCTACATTTATCAGCAAGCCCCACAGAATAAGTATGCCAAACAAAACTATTGGATTTAATTCCCCTATACAACAATATTTTGTCTAAATACCCTGATCTATTAATAAAATTTTTCGACAAAAATGCCTAATAGGTTTTTCGGATGTTTGGTATTTGGTTTTGGTCTCAGTAGGCTGCGGTTATATTTTTGAAAAAATTTTACTCCAAAAACACACTGAGGTTTATATTATCCAAGTAAAAAAATTGTTACGATATTCCATAAAACAACAAAGATACAGGGGTGTTGCCGTCTAAAGTGAGACACACTGTATACGAAAATAGGTTAATAGATATTTCCCTATGAAGCAAATAAGAACTGAAATCTGATTGGTTCACTTAAATCTCTTATAACTGGATAACTATTGGAAGTTTAGGAAAACATGACGTATCGACTGAGTGCGAGTGTTTTAAGACACCCTGTATACATAGAGTGGCCCGCCAAATGTACCTGTAAACTAAATTTAAAAATTGGTCTTTCACCTATTGCAAAATTTAGCAAAAAAAAATTGTATTTTTAAACCAAACGAAACATTGTAAAGATGGATACGATATCTAGTTTCAATATTAAGAGAGCATTAAAGGCAGACATAAAATTAAGTAAAAACCCTAGGGCGACAAGGCATTTGAACGTTCTAGAGCATTAAGTTGATTATTGTACCTTAAGTGTGATTTAAGTACCTATGCAAACAAAATAGGCAAATAAAGTGACCGTTTATGCCCTGTGCTGAATAAAAAATTGTAGAAAAAGAACAGTATTTAACCACAAATAATTAGAATCACTTACCTGAATAAGCAGGATGTTAAGAACTGCCAACGCAACGGCTCCTTGGATTGATGTTGCAACTTGAACTTCGGAATAAGACCTCAAAGACACCATTTTTTTTCATATCTCATGAATACTGATGCAACCTTCCTAGCTCTTCAGGGCCAACATTTTCTTGATATGAGTGATTTGGTTTGGTTGTGATCGCTTTAGCTGGTAGGTCTTGTGTGAGTCGAAATCGGGAATTTGAATTCCTTTTCAATTCTTTTGTGTGATTCACTTTTTTCATTAATTAATTAGAATTTAAGTCGGATAATTTAATTGCCAATTTTCGTAATCAAAACAGGCCCATGTATTCTTGACTTTCGCAGCAAAACAAATTTTTTATCAAATTGCTAGGGATGTTTTCCATGTACATAGTTTGGAATTTTTCAAACTTTGGGTACGACGAAAGTTTCTTTTCAAAATACCTATTGTGTATTATTATTATTATTAAGTACAATGGACCTATTTCTTGAGTGACGTCACGCGACGACCATTTGGAGGGTCAAAATATATTTCTCCCTCTCCCGCCCATTAAAGAAAGGAATATCGGTCTCTGTCGATCGCCTCCAATTGCGCGCGAATCATATTGTCATCCTTTTTTAACGCATTCAGATTTGAGCATAATGTGTATTCTTTTCTCTCAAGAAATACCTGGATTAATAGTACTCCTTGCAAAGAGTACGCCAAGTAACAGTATTGTGTATTGTAGCTATTGTGCGGCAAACCCATAATCTTTACTCTGCTGGTGAGAATTTTAAGGATTAAAGTTCCTATACACAGGTACAGTTGAAAAAGTAAGTCATGCACCCAACTCTTAAGCGTTTACGCTCAGAATTTAGAACACCAGCCTTCGATAGTGATGCATTTTCATGTCATTAGATCCAGCACCAGTTGGGGGTTGTATTGCTGGATCAAAAAACCTAGGACTGTATGCCAGTTAAGAGTTATGCGCTCAAGAAATTGGCATAAAGTGCATTATTCAGTTTTTCGACTGTACATACAGGATATAGGCGAGCAAACAAGCAATGATGAAGAGGAGATTTTCACCAGTGATGTATCGAAAAGCTCTAGTTGGAAATAAGATAGTGACATCAAAATAATTTATGTTGTTCACGATTGTACAGGTCTCAGCGATGACCGTCGGATCTTAATCGCTGTGGATGTAACTTGCTAAGAGCTGAATTTTTTTTGGATTCAATCGATCCACGGAAAGTGCCGTTTTGGCACACCAATTTCCAAATTTAAAATTATTCTCTCATTTGCCCTTTTAACCAAAAACTAACAAATTCGAGATTTTTATCGAACATAAAATTCTTGGATTCAATCGACCCACGCAAAGTGAGGTTTTGTCACACCAATTTTCAAATTTAAAATTGTTCTCTCATTTAACCATCCAAAACAAGTTTTTGAAAGATTTATTGTCACCATCAGAAAGGTCTTCAAATTCTGGTTTTAAATAAGACAAAATTTAGTCGCAGTTAGAACCCTTTGGGTGGGAAAATAGAAATTTTGTAATAACACCAAAACCACGTTATAGCCCAAACTACTGGATCGATTTGGGTGAAATTTGGTACATGGACATTAGGAGACCTGTTAAAGAGCTGAACGGCTTTGGGGAGTAATTATTGGTCTACGGAAAGTGCCATTTAGGCATATCAGCTTTAAAATTGTAAACACAAGACAGGGAAATCAAAGACGCGATGGGGAGGTTCCAGTCGCTTCTCTGTTGCCATTTCTTTAATAAAGGAATTCGTTACGACTTTTTGTTAAAGGTGTCGTGACTGGTTGCGTGATACGTCCTGTGACGTCATTGGTGCAGCCTCGCGCCTGGTTTCTTATAAGCGCGCAGTCTATGGCTATCGCACTAGGCATATGTAATATCTGTCCGGGATCCACACGACCGAGATTCCCCCGATTTCCATGGCGATTCATTGTTGACAACAATGATTCACCATGGAAATAGGGTGAATCCCGGTCGTGTGGATCCCGGACAGACTATAGTAGTAAAGCAAAGGGTTTAACTCCAGTTTTCTTTTATTAGAAGTTATCCAGTATTATTAATTATGAATGCAAATGAAAAAATCACTCCGTATGCGTTTGAAGCAGTCAAAAGTATATCATGTAAGTAAACAGAAAGCCTGGCTTCTTCATCATGTTCCTAGAGGAAGTGTATTGCAATCCTCAGTTTCCGATTCTTCGCTCTCACATTCCGAAAAATCGCCTGGGTCAAAATTTGGGTCTAGGTGAAGATTGTTGTTCTGCCTGGGAAACTGGTAAAACAAGGCGTAAAATTTCTTGTCCAATTTCACACTGTATTCCTACTCCACTTGTTTCACTATCATTACAATCATCTTGAAAATAAAGATTTTCATTCTGCGGCGGACGTGAAGAAGACCCACTGGTAGAAGCAATGGCTATATCGGCTAAATCTTGCCTTTCTTCGTTGTCTCGACGGTTTTTCTTCGCGTGTTGAACTTGAACAGTTGGATAAGAAAGAGATGGTACGGAATCTTCTTTTAAAAACAATCTCGTTTTTGAAGCGGTCTTTTTTTGAAAGAACTGCTTTTTAAGGAGGGATGATTGTTGGAAGTCAGCCTCTTTAAAGTGGACAGAACATACGCGGCTTGATGAAGTAGGAACGAAATTTTTCCTTTTAATTGTCTCTAACCACTGACGGTATAACTTCGGATTTTTTTCTCTCTTCGGAAATCGGAAAAAACTGCAATTACCAGTTCTCTCATTATTACTACATCCAAAGACACAACACTGAGGCATTTTACAATTATTACACAAGCGGCATGAGCCCAACGAATAGTATTGTGTTATTGGAATGGGTAGTGTGTGCAGCGACTGGTGCGGACACGTGCACCAATGACGTCCAGCTGACTCTCGGAGCTGTTTATAGCCTTATTACTCTTTTATTATAAAACGTATCAATTTTTAAGTCATCACATATTAAATAAGATTTTTCGAATAATTTTTTAAAAGAAAGTGCCTCAACCAGTTCACGACACCTTTAAGTTCGTATTTTAATCCCAGCGACATCTATTGTGGGTTTTGGTAATATGCGGAAAAAGTAACAAGGATACTGTAAACGTCAATATTCCCATAACTGCAATAACAACATGAGACACAAAAGTGCATAAATATTGCAACAAATTCTAAACTTGTTCCAGATAGAATGCGGCCTCGATTTGCCTGTTACGTTCAGATCTTACGCTCTTACGCAACACAATGAGAGGACATAGACCTAAATTTCTTGACCTTGACCTCTGGCCATATCTAGGCTAAACCGGAAAATGTCCTTATCGATTTGATTTGGCACAAGTGATCGTAGTAGAGGTCGAGCAACGAGCCCTATTAAATATTATTGCGATTTGTTCCACATAAAACATTTAACAGTTAATTGTTTTATTCCTATTCAACTATAATACTTAAATCTGCCAAAACGTACTGCCTGCTGTTTGTATTTCTCACCAGGACTCTTTTTGTATTTGAGGGCTTCACCAGTTTTGCCAGAGAATTACCAACAACATATCCTGTACCACACGCTTTCCCCTCGCAATAACTGAAACCACCCTTTGTAACATAACCGATAACTTCTCGCGAACAAAGGTTTCTTATAGCACGAGCTTCAGGCAGCCACAAGGAGCGCATCTTCTTCGTGTAGTTTGTAAGAACTTTTTGGTATACGTCTTCATCCTATATTTGCCTCAAATTAATTTTTGTATTAATAGTATTTTATCCACGATTATTAAATAATGCCATTGTTATGTACGTAACTATGGATACGTAATCCTGTTCATAAAATAATAAGTCACGCTTCTGTCACATTATTTCACAGCACCTGTAATGTTGGCTGCTTATCCAAAGAACTTCATGACGTTTCAAAATCAAGCGAAAGTGTGTCGAAGTAGATCAAGAATCTAGATGTTCCGATCATTTGTCAACATTTGGTTTTTGTTGGTTTGTGTTTACAATAAATATAAAGTGATAAAAATTTTTGAAGAATTTCAACCTTGGATGCATATATTTAAATAATCGTGGATAAAACGTCGTATTTAACTCGCACATTATGGCCATTATTGACTTGGTTGTTTACAACCCTCGTTAAGGTCGGGTTCTAAACTCAACCGCGTGAATAATGGCCTTTATAAATAAAATAATATACTATAAATTCACCTTTTTCTTGTCCTTTTTAAACCTCTTCAGCAGTATTTTATGTGCTTTCCTATTTTTCTTGCGTTCTATTTGATTTTGGTCAGTGCAAATGGGTTCGATGGTAGCCTGTTTTAGATCATTTGGTGATTGTATCAAACAAATTATAGCATTCGCAGCTATTAGTCCCTTAGTATTGCATATTACTCTAACAGGCACGAGGCTATTTGATGGTAAAATAGGAAGAGAATCAATTTTTGAGTTAACGTAACTCTACAAATAAATTTAAATAAAATGTGTCGTCACGTACCCAGAACTTACCTCAAACGTTCGAAGTAAACTCCGATCACGGACAATCGAAAATGTTTCAACAGGATTTAAATCTTCGTTCCATTCTTGTAATAAAAGATGCCAATTGGGTTTAAACGGAGTTGCTATTTTGAATTTATTGAAATTTGTTCTTTTGGCTGGCGGTTTTCTAAAAAACTTATCTACAGATTCTTGACTAGTTTGCAGTTCGTCTTCTTCTCCCGCTTTTGAGTCTGGAGTTAAAAATTGGCTTTTCCCCATTTCAAAGAGCATCCAGTTGGATTCTCTTAAACCGCCCACTCTTGCGCCTCGCATGATGAAAGACAACCAAAACGCTTTTGCCCAAGCCGACGGCACGATTACATCCCAGCCACTGCAAAAGCCTGAAAAGAATGTTGAAAATTGGGGTGTTGTGTATTCAAATAAAGAATCTAAATAGGTACATAAACGATCACTGGACAACTTCGGTGAAAAAATGCAAGAAACACCCCATTACACCGAAACACTTGATTTTCGCTGCTGACGCGTTTCGAACACAATGTGCTCCTTATCAAAGCCGAAGCTAAACAACCCTACCTGCCGGAAAACTGAAATACGTATATGCCCACCCGCGTAGCTCCACCCCTCGGCTGTGAAAGTTAGACCAATCGCAAGTCGAGAAATATAACAAATATAACAAGTCCTAGACTTATAAATGACGATACTTTCCATCGCATCTAGCATCTGCACCTTGTTAACGCTACAAACTAACTTATTATCACTTATTCTATGGTCATTGTGTAAAGCATGTAGGGCAACGCTGGATTTCTCAGTTCTACCAATTTAAGGTGGGCTAATTGCTCCTGAATTTTAGGTGTTGACAGAACCAAAGATCAATATTGTTCTTTATATTTTACATACAGGGTGTTATTTTTAAAACTTCCCACCTTGAATATCTTTAGATGTAATAAAGATATTGAATTGAAATAGACGCTGACCAATCCCGCATGGAGGGGGACACTTGCGCGAATATAGAGGAAATTTTTTCCACTTCCGGTTTAACCGGAAATGACCTTAACTTTGTTTTTTCAAATGGAATGATACCTTTTTCTCAACGAATTCAGAATCTACGATTTTTTCTGAGTTATAAACATGTATCATACTTGACCGGAAGTGCAGTCACGGCCACCCTAGATTTTCAAAAACATCGAAGAAATCGGTGAAAAATTGAGTTTTTCGAAAAACGCAAAAACACGTCTACTTTAATTTTTTGATGCAAATTCATCTGCCCATTGACATTTTCTTTTTATTTACTTTTGAGATTTTTACAGATTGTGAGGTAAGAGAAAATTTGATAGAAATAAGAGAAATCAAAAAATGAAATTGCTCAGGTAAATTTGCATCAAAAAAACTAACTTGACGTGTTTTTGCGTTTTTCGAAAATCTCAATATTTCACCGATTTCTTCGATGTTTTTGAAAATCTAGGGTGGCCGTGACTGCACTTCCGGTCAAGTATGATACGTGTTTCTAACTCAGAAAAAATCGTAGATTCCGAATCCGTTGAGAAAAAGGTGTCATTCCATTTGAAAAAACAAAGTTAGGGTCATTTCCGGTTAAACCGGAAGTGGAAAAAATTCCCTGCATATGCGCGCAAGTGTCCCCCTCCGTGCGGGATTGTCCAGTTTTTATTTCAATTCAAAATCTTTATTACCTCCAAAGATATTCAAGGTGGGAAGTTTTAAAAATAACACCCTGTATGCGAAATCCTCTTCTTTCAGTTTTCGAGGTTTTACTAAAAAACCATACTATTACCTTCCCACCCCACATGGCGTCGAGTTTTCTTAAAAGCAAGTTAGGAAATTTGTTCAAATGCGCACTTAAGGCTGTAATGCTCCTAGTGATTTGACACGGGTTCGTAAAAACAATATTTCTCCCTTAATTCTAGCTCTAGGACATTGCAATAAAAAGTAATAAATAGTAAAATGAATATCGGAGGTACCTATAGAGAGTTATTTTTAAAGTTGATGCTAGTTATTTAAAAAAAAAATCGCGGATCTAGTCGATATTGGCGGCATTATTGGCCCATTATTTTCAGCAGTGAAGAAAAAATCGTTCTATAGGTACTTCAAACCAACCTTTTGCAACATACTCCCCCTTAGTCTACATTGATACGACGATTGGTCTTTGAGAAAAACCGATGTTACAAACCGATGTTTTGCCTGATTTTTCAACACAATTGCATACATTTCAGGCGCAAGCAAAGTAATATTCGATATGTCCGACATCTTAAACACGCCCCTTTTATGACTTTTAGGATTTATGAAGCTACACTGTAAAAATTTAAAACCTGTTTGCCTGACCTACTGTTATCCACGTTTTGCAAAATATTAAAACCATCCCTAAATTTTATGGTGAATAGGACAGTTATTATGAATCGAGTGCCATTCCCCCCTTAATGCAAAAAGCCAACAGAAGATGTATATCAATGCGATGTGTATCCCTGTAGATGTTTATCACAGTGAATGATTTATTTTAAAGTAGTTTTGGGTGCAGATTTTACAAATCTGCCCCTAGTACTAGTGCCGAGGAATATATGCTTCAAAGTGATGCCAAGGGAAGATGTATATCAATGTGATGAGTAGAATTACAGCAAATGATACGAAATTAAGCCAATTGTGAAGAGGATTAAAAAATTGAAAAAGATAAACATATAATCCAAATGAGTGATATTTCAGAAGAAAAACAAAATTGCACCAATTTTGCAAAATTCATAATTAGAGGTGAAAACTCTAAGGGCGTGAAAATTAACTGATGTTAAAGTTAGCTTTTTAAGAACACGAAAAATAGGCTTTTGTGAAAGAGAATTTTCGGGGGATGAGATCTAAATTTCATCCTCCAAAATTGACACCCCCTCACCTTCAACAACTTGTACGTCAAAAGTGCATACCAAGTTTCAGTAACACAGGTTCTCGAGTTATTACAATTACTAATTTTTCAAAAACGCGCCTTCCCACCATTCTACTGCGAACGCTGACTAAACGCTTGAAGATGGATTAAAATCGTATAAGGAATAAATGTCGGCAACGAATAGATGTACAAAAAAGTCAGCGACGGCATACAGGGTGGGTAATTTTTCGATGCTCACCATTGGGGTCTCCTAAACTGTAAAAGATACAGGGTCGGTTAAATTACAGAAAAGTTCGGCAATTTCTTGGCGAATAAGAATCTGAAGAGAATTTCCCGATATTGTTATTCGTTCCTGAATTATCACAAAAAATCTGAAAATGGCAATTTAAAGAAAAATTAATATCTTCCTAGCGATTCATGTTATTTAAATGAAACTCGGAACTTTTGCATTTCTGACAGCTGTCAATTGAATGGCACTGCTAGGAATTTTCTAGGCCTTCTAGATTTTGAGTAGAGACAGTCAACTTTTCTTTTTCTTATGGGCGCCACATTGAATTTTAACACCGCCGGATACACGGAAAAATTAGCTTTTCAAAAATGTAACCAAGATGGACGTTTTTAAAAAAATATGTGAAACCCCGAGTTACACCACCGCAGGACGTGTTTTATTACTGTTGAATTCAATTGTTTTCACATGTTATAAGAGATTGAAGAAGTTGCCGTACATTTTTGCCGATTTAGGCCGATTTTGCAAATTACTCCTACCAATTTTTAAATTCTGACATCTGTCAAAAAAGTTCAAGTTGAGTACATTTTTGAAAAGCCAATTTTTTGTGCCAATTTAATGGTGCCAAAATTCAATATGGCGGCCATAAATGAATCAAAAGTAGACTGTCTTTATTCAAAATCTAGAAGGCCTAGAACATTTCTGTTGATGCCATTCAATGGATAGCTTTCAAAAATATAAAAGTTCCAAGTTTCATTTGAATAACATTAGTCGTTAGGAAGATATTAATTTTTCTTTTATTTGGCAATTTTCTGATTTTTTGTGATAACTCAGGAACGAATCAAAATATTGGGGAGCTCTCTTCAAATTCTTAATCAGCAACAAATGGCGCAACTTTTCTGTAATTTAACCGACCCCATATCTTTGACTGTTTAGGAGATCCCAATGGTGAGTATCCAAAAATTTTTGTAGATTTATTCGTTGTCGACATTTTTTCCTTATACAATTTTAATCTATCTTCAAACGTTTAGGCGGCGGAAGCGCGAGAAAACGCGTTTTTTTTCTCTCGAAACCGAAAAACTATTAATTGTAATAACTCGAGAACCAGTGGAGGTATCTTACTGAAACTTGGCATGAACTCTTGACGTACAAGTCTGTTGAAGGTGAGGGGGTGTAAATTTTGGTGGATTAGATCTCATCCCCCGAAAATTTTCTTACACAAAAGCTTATTTTCCGTGTTATTAAACCGATAACTTTAACGTCAGTTCATTTTTACGCCCTTACAGTTTTCATCCCCCATCACAATTTTCTGACCCCTAATTAAGAATTTTGCAAGGGACAGATTTGTACAATCTGCACCCAAAACTACGTTAAAATAAATCATGCACGGTGATAAACATCTACAGGGACACACATCGCATTGATATACATCTTCCGTTGGCTTTTATTTAAATTTCTACCATCTACCTCCTCCGCGCTCCTCCCTGCAAATCGTTTAAAAAGCTGGACAAGATTTTAAAAAGCCCTAAAAAATTAATTTTTTTAAATTTTATTATAATTTTTTAATCGGCTACCTGGTCGCAAATCGCTTAAACTCAAAAATATTTTTAAACGTCCAAAAATCTCGTCCCAATTATGGAAGGGAATCCCGGACGGGATTGGACCTTTCGGGATTTCGGGATTAGAATCCGTACGGGATTGGAACTTTCGGGATTCGATAAATTCAATCCCGGGATTTTTCGGGGTCCCGGGATTGCTCACGGCAAAATTATTGAGCGGTGGATTCTGTTTTCAAATTATGCCAATACAAATAAAATGGAAATGCGGGAGTAGAAAATCTTATATAATTAGAATAATGAATTTAAATGATACAAAAATACAAGTAATCTGCTTGAATGCCTAAATATAAATGCCAAATGTATAAGTTGCGCAAAATGCCATGCAAAACCCTATAAATTCTTTACCAGAGTCTTCTATTTTTAGGTAGAATATAGGAAAAATGAAACCCAATAGTTTGTTATGGCTAAGGCGTGACTCAATGGGCCCGAAAATGGTTCCACAAATATCAATTTACACCAGTGTTTTATTTATTATTTCCTGACAGGATTTTACAGTAATGGCAGCAGCTGATTTTTGCTCCGAAATCCCGAAAATCCCGGGATTGGCTTGTCGGGATTTTCGGGACTGCGAAAATTCCGGGATTGACTTTTGGGGATTGAATTTAGTCCGGGATCCCGGGATTGCCATCCCTAGTCCCAATGCAAATAGTATTGGCGCTCCGGCTAAAGCTCCAAGGTGGAAGGGGAAGCGGCTTTATGCACGTGCTTCAAGGCCGCTCAAGATAAAAAACTAGAACCATTTTCTATAACAGCGTGCTCTCGCATGCGGTATAGAACAATGGACCTCTATCCCATAATGGTTTTTGGTGGGGATTCCTTACCACACGTCGTCCTACACGTAAGCCATTTGAATGGGATAGCTTCATCCTTGTTCGAACTTTACGTTCCTTCTCGCGAAAATTTTTACGAACAGGAGCATTACAGCCTTAAACTATAAATGAAGGCGCATTTCAGTAAATGTTAATGTTCAGGGTGGTCGTGTCAAAGTTGCTTTTCTTTCATAGCTTTAAAATATCTCTTGAATCTTTTGTTGGTTTGGGAGCAAAAACTTGTTACTACACCATTTTCAGTTGTAATTCGGAAATTATAAAGTTGAATTCAGATTTGAGTTCATCATTACTTAAATGTATTTCAGAAACGGTAATTTGTAATTCAGAATAATAAAATGATTTTTAGAAATAATAAACAATTGTAATTCAGAAAACATCATTTGTAATTTCGAAAGCATCATTTGGAAATCAGAAAACATTAATTGTAATTCAGTTCAGAAGGAATAAATTGTAATTCGGACTACGCGTCACTTTGAATTTCGGAATAAGAAAGATGCGTGGGCTTGGGCTTAAGGCTCGCATTTTGACGTATGCATTTTGATTGTTGTTGCATTCTTGTCGTCAGCGAGAAGAAACTATGTATATACAGGGTATGGTTCCTTTTTCACTGCTCACCATTGGTATCTCCTAAATGGTAAGAGATACGGAGTTAGTTAAATTAGAGCAAAGTTGCGTTATTTCTTTGTGATTAAGAATCTGAAGAGAATTCCCCGATATCTGGATTCGTTCCTGTTCCTGAGTTATTAAGAAAAATGTGAAAATTGCGATTTCAAATTAAAATTAATATCTCCCTAACCATTGATGCTATTTAAATGAAACTTCGGAGCTTTTATATTTTTGACAGCTGTCAATCGAATGGCATCCACAGAAATTTTCTAGGCCTACTAGATTTAGAGCAATGACAGTCAACTTTTGATTCTCTTATGGTCGCCATATTAAATTTTGACACCCTGGGATACAGAAAAAATTGTAAAAATTCTAAAATTTGTATGATTAATTTATTAAATCAGTATAAAACTTTTTGAAATAAAGCATAAAATATACAGGGTGGGTAAGTTTTCGATGCTCACCATTGGGATCTCCTAAACAGTAAAAGATACGGGGTCGGTTAAATTACAGAAAAGTTGCGCTATTTGTTGCTGATTAAGAGTCTGACGAGAGTTTTCCGATATTTTAATTCGTTCCTGAGTTATCACAAAAAATCTGAAAATTGCCAATTTGAAGAAAAATGAATATCTTCGTAACGATTAATGTTATTTAAATGAAACTTGGAACTTTTATATTTTTGACAGCTGTCAATTGAATGGCATCGACAGAAATTTTCTAAGCCTTCTAGATTTTAAATAACGACAGTCAACTTTTGATTCTTTTATGGCCGCCATATTGAATTTTGACACCATCAAATGCACAAAAAATTTGGCTTTTCAAAAATATACTCAACATGAACTTTTTTGACAGATGTCAGAATTTGAAAATTGGTAGGAATAATTTGCAAAATCAGCCTAAACTTAGATGAAAAACAATTGCAAAAAAGTACGCGGACTTCTTCAATCTCTGATAACATGTGAAAATAATTGAATTCAACAGTAGTAAAATACATCTTGCGGTCGTGTAACTCGGGCTTTCACATATTTTTTTAAAAAAGTCCATATTGGTTACATTTTTGAAAAGCTAATTTTTCTATGTATCCGACGGTGTTAAAATTCAATATGGCGCCCATAAGAAAAAGAAAAGTTGACTGTCTTTATTCTAAATCTAGAAGGCCTAGAAAATTTCTGTTAATGCCATTCAATTGACAGCTGTCAAAAATGTAAAAGTTCCAAGTTTCATTTAAATAGTATCAATCGTTAGGAAGATATTAATTTTCCTTTAAATTGGCAATTTTCAGATTTTTTGTGATAACTCAGAAACGAATTACAATGTCGGTGAGTTCTCTTCAGATTCTTAATCGCCAAGAAATAGCCCAACTTTTCTGTAATTTAACCGACCCTGTATCTTTTACCGTTTAGGAGATCCCAATAGTGAGCATCGAAAAATTACCCACCCTGTATAGTACACCAACTTTTTTAATCCCTTTTGACCTCGCTTTTGACGTTTGGTACAATTACATTGATTATTTTATACATTAAGTATTGAACCAATCCAAAGGTAGATTTTGTTCACAGTAACCTAGCAACCTCTAGATTACAGTGATAAGACGACAGTCGTAGTTCAAATCAACTGGTAATCCTACGACATTTAACACAACTGTCATTAAAAAATGGCAAAAGTAAAAATATACTCAAACTGTGTGGTATCTTGTTATAATTACACCAAAGTCACTCGCCGGAATGTAAATTTGTAGCACTTTATAACATTCTCCTAAAACTCACGAGCCAACAACAGGAACTTAACATTATTTTAAACACTGGATATGAGCAGGTCCTCCTCTTTTTGAGCTATTAGTTATTTTTTCAATTTATCAAATCTCTTCTAATAAACTCTCCCCGGTGTCGTTCGGTCTTCCTGTGTCGCGTCTAATTGGTCTTCGCTTCCTATATCCTTCGTATCAGTTTTGTTTCGTCCATTCTTTTCATAGTAGGTAGATGCCCCCGAACAAGACTTCACCTAATAAGTACTCCATTGTAAAGTTTTAGGTATTCTACCAAATTTCATACCAAGAAGGTTATAATGCGGTTAAAATAAAATTCAATCGCCGTAATCAGCCGTAGGTATACATAAATGTTTAAATCTTGTTGAAAATAAATAATTTCACTTCTATTTTGTGACGTGACACTCAGTTGACAAGTGACTGACAACTGACAGCGATGATCCAACATTTTTACACTACCTAGATTCGAACGTCTTTGGAACTACTTCAATACTTTTAATTTATAAAATAATCTGTAAAATATGATTCGTCGTCTCTTAATTGCCTTGTTGAGTCCTCATGGATTCACTACTCGTCAATGGTAGATTTTTTTTCGGCCAAAGACGACTCGAGCAAGCTCTCGGCGTCTTTTTGACCTAAAAAAAATCTACCATTTTGACTCGTAGTTCAACCATTCGGACGTCAAACCCGCGGCAATCAAGAGACGACTTATCATATTACTAATGAATATTCTATAAAACACAATTTTGAAGTCGGCTGACTCTAAACATGTCTTTTCAAAAAAGTTCTTCCTATACACTGTCCGGGATCCACGTAACCCTATTTCCATGGCGAAACATTGTTGACAACAATGTTTTACCATGGTAATAGATAGGGTCGCGTGGATCCCGGACAGAGTATAGTTACATTTTTGAAAAGTTAACTGCACTAAATCTAGAAGGCCTAGAGAATTTCTGTCGATGCCATCTGATTGACAGTGTTAGATTTATCCTGAGAAATATGTGCAAAAAGGAATCGATATTTTAGGATAAGTCAAGTATTTAAAAGCGTTCAGGCGTTTGTTTACGTTATGACGATAAGACTGTCCTCTCGCTTTTCAACCCTTAATTATCTGTGTGTGAAATCTTACGATGTGTTCCAAAGTTAGGGAACTTATAGTTTCTCACAATATTCGAGTTAGTTGATTTTATGTAACTGAAGGATACAGATGTGTCTCATTTAAGTGGTGGAATAAAAGGATTGAACGGAATTTGAAATCTTTTATTTCGCCCAAATCCCAACAGACAGTTGTCAAAAAGATAAAAGTTCCAAGTTTCATTTAAATACATAGCATCAATCGTTAGGGAAATATTAATTTTAATCTAAAATTGCAATTTTCAGATTTTTCCGAATAACTGAGGAACGAATGAAGATATAGGGGAATTCTCTTCAGATTCTTAATCACCAAAAAATTGCAAGCCTTCACAAACCTATTTTGAGTGTCTTTTCCAAGAACCTGTCGACATTGTTCGCGGTCGAGGGCAAATATTCTTGTATGCAGACAATTATTGTGAAATGAAATATATTTTCTGGTTCACGTATACACACAAAGTGCTTTTGCGAAGAGAGATTGAACAAAAATGTGGCTACATTTTTAATAATTATTCTCTCCAAAACAGTGAAGAAAATTGCAAAGTCATGCGCGTGCGTAATAAAAAAAACATTTATGTACCTACACTTTTTTAACTTCTACAATTCTAACAAACATCTAGATTAATATTCCATAGGACAATGGGACGGTTGCATAAAACATTTAATCTCGGGCTTAACGTTAAGCCCATTACGATACCATAGAAACAAAACAATTGTTGTCAACAATTTGTTGCTATAGAATTTTTTAAGGATTAACTTTAAGAGACAGGGTTTCATGTTTTATACAACCCCGCTTAAATGTTCAAAATATCTTCCATTTTGGGCTATAAGGAATCTAATTTGTTCATGAATATATTTCCACTATCCTTAACACTTCATTTCAAATAATTAAGTACCATGCATCAGACACATCAATTGGTCAAGACATACAGGGTGTAACCGCGAAACCTTTAGCCAAACTTTACCAGTATATTATTCCATAAAAAATATGAAAAAAATTGCTATGAACATATGGCGAAAAATGCCTCATAGGAGCCAGGGTCCCTTAAAGGGGCCACTTTCAAAGTGGTGTTTTCTCAAAATCTTCAAAACGGTTTAAGATACATGTGAAATTGAGGATCTTTAGTAAGTCATTGATGCTGAGGAGAAAATTTTAAAATTTTGATCATAAGCGGCCGGTACAGGGGCTTAGCACTAAATTTGCTCAAAGATTTTTGTAAGTCGTTTTTCCTCTTTGACACTATATTCTGAAAAATTTAAGATACTTACGTAAAAATGGTACTCTTGTTTGACATCCATCGATAGGATGACCCTTTTTGAAAAAAATACATTTCATTGATTCAGGGGCGGGCGGGCTCCAAAATTTGTGATGGAAGACATGAAAATACTATAAACAAGTCCTTACTTCATTCTAGAAAGAAAAGTCTTTATGGATATGTAAAGAACCCCGCCATGAACTTGTTTACAGTATTTTGATGTCTTCCTTCACAAATCTGTGAGCCCTGAACCAATTCGAAAAGGGGGCACCCTATCGATGTCACACAGGAGTACCATTTTTACGTAAAAAAGCTTTAAATTTTCAGATTCTGGTGTCAAAATTGAGAAAAAGCGACTTACATAAATGTTCGAGTAAATTTATCCTTAAGCACCCCTGTACGGGACGCTTATGATCAAAATTTTAAAATGTTCTCCACAGCAATATATTCAGCATCAAAGACTTGAAGATACCCAATTTCACGGAACTATCTTTAACCGTTTTCAAGATATTTAGAAAAAACACTTTCAAAGTGGCCCCTTTAAGGGAATAGGAACCTTTTTCATATTTTTCATAGAAGAATCTACTGGTAAAGTTTTGTTAAAGGTTTCGGTTACACCCTGTATGTAGGAGGTATACAAAACGTAGAAAGCTTTCGAACAGAACATTCGTTGGAAAGAGTCGCAACTTTAGAAAGGTCTTTTCAAGAACCCATTAAACTCTTCACAAATCAAAACAGAGAACATTTTGAACAATTACATTGTAGTCTGGGTGCATAAGCTACGAAAGCGCAGAGGGACCACAACAAAGTTTTTAAAATTTTAAGAAAAAAAATGCAGCAGAGAAGCGGCTGGAATCTCCCCATCGCGTGGATCTTTATATTCTGTGTAGATAGTAGTCAATTCAACAGAAAATTTGTTATGCTTTTCGACAAATACCGTCATCGCCCATAACATTTGACAACATGTTCCTTTTTTAAGGTTAATATCCCTTTTAATGGAAAGGATTATTTCTCTATTTTTCGCTGAAATGGCAGAAACTGTCAATACTTTTTTAGAACCAGAAATTGATCGTCTTTCTAACATGAAAAAGGAGGCCTTGTATTTAAAATTTTCAGTTGATATGCTTAAATGGCACTTTCCGATTACCAATTGCTTCCAAAAGCCTTTCAGGTCTTCAACGGGTCACCCAATCTCCATGTACCAAATTTCAGTCAAATCGATCCAGTAGTTGGGCTATATAATGTGTTTTTAGTGTTATTAAAAAAATTAATTTTTTTTACCCGTAGGGCAGTAAATGCGAATGAATTATGTCTTATTTATAACAAGTATTTCAAGACCTTCCTGATGCTGACAATGAATTTTAAAAAAAGTTGCTTAGGATGGTAAAATGAGAGTAAATTTAAAATTGAAAATTGATGTGCCAAAACGGCACTTTCCGTGGGTCGATTGCCTCCAAACATTTTTTAGCTCTTCGACGTATAATACAGTCTCCATGTACAAAATTTCAGCCTAATCGGTCCAGAGGTTTCGGCTGTATCGTGTTTTTAAAGTACGTTAACAATCCCGAATATTTTAATTTTTGTCAAAAAGGCACTAATAGTGAATACATTTTTAGATGCAGAATTTGAAAGCCTTTCTTATGGTGACGTGAAAAATGGGGGTATGCATTTAAAATTTCTATCTATCTATCTAAGTTGGGTTATGAGATGCCTACGTACCAAATTTCAGCCAAATCGGTCTAGTACTTTTGGCTGTGGCGTGTTTACAAACGTACGTACGTACGTACATACACACAGACACATTTTAAAAACCACTTTTTTGGGTTCCTGATACCTCAAAACGCATACATCTGGTCTTATCTCGAATTCGAAAATTTTAGTGATTGCAGTAACCTCCCATTTTTTAAAAATTGTGATTGGGTTGGGGAGGTTAAAAAAACTTTGTTGCAATAGCATTTTGTCACTTGCAACTGACAATTGTCACTTGTAACTAGTGTTGTAAAGCTGAAATATTTCAAACTAATTTCATTTCATTGAAATATTTCACACCCCTTGAAATATTTCATGAAACTGATTTTTTAAAACGCGCGCAAAATGAGTCGACATGACATGTGAATGACATTCCACCCACCACCGAGGTTTGTATAACTTCAAAAATGTGAAAATATTCCAAAGAATTTAATAATGCTGATCCTAATACCTCTGTCCTAACCGAAAAATAAGTCACTACTCATATTATTGATTTTACTGCAACTGGAAAACTGCTTCGCGGATGAGCACATATACCTAATGGAAATGGAACTTTTGTCTTACGCACAGATGAAAAAATTCCCCCGTTGTCGTATTTTGAATTTTGAGTTCAATGTGAATACATACAAAAATAGTTTGAAAAATTACCTTTCGGATAGCCTTTACTGGTAACAGCTGGTATTAATTGTATTAGCGGTAGCAATTATTTTAGTTGTGACGTAGGACAAAAGTTTCATTTCCATTAGGTATACCTAAAGATTTGGAGATCTGCAAAGGCTATTTTATTCAAAGTTTTTTTGTATTTCTTTTGTTAATATACCTAACATTGTTCTACCAAAGTTAGAATATCTTTCATAGTTTATGAAATATTTCGTGAAACATTTCATGAAATCTTTCAAAAAATAAGTTTCATGAAATTTTTACAACACTGCTTGTAACTGACAATTGTCGCTTGTAACTGACAATTGTCACTTGTTACTGACAATTGTCACTTGTAACCGACAATTGTCACTTGTAGCTGACGATAATTCATTAATTGAAACAGACCAATGGCGTACGCCGAAGGGGGTTAGGGAGGTTACGACTTAACTGTGATTCCAGAAATTTTTGTTTTTTTTTTCAGTTTTTAGAAAATAACGAAAATGTACAGATTTATACTCTTCTAGTACTTTTTGCCCACCTTATTCTTTTGACATTCCCCCCTCCCTTTTCATGACTAATTTCTGCGCACGTCACTGAAGCAGTTCTAAGCGCCTGCCAGTTATAAAGTGACAAATTGTCGGTTACAAGTGACAATTGTCAGTTGTAAGTGACAATTGCCAGTTACAAGTGACAATAGTCAGTTACAAGTGACAATTGTCAGTTACAAGTGACAATTGTCAGTTACAAGTGACAATTGTCACTTACGACTGACAATTGTCACTTCAAAGTGATAATTTGCTGAAGCAACAGTTTTTTTTCAGAAACTTTTAAAAACTTTGTTGTAGCCCCTCTACGCCTTCGTAATAAGCAAAACTTGTTTGCAAAAAAATTGTAACATTTGAGAAGAAAATAACTCGAAAACGGATGCAAATAACCAACATGTGTGTACCACCAAAAACATTACTTTATAAATTCTACATTACACCGACTAAGAGTGTACAGGGTGTTTAAGAGGTTTAAAGTTCTCAAATGTAAATAAATTTCGAACAGCCTGAACAACTAGGGAAACAACTAAAACCGGACCAGAGCCTCCTACAACGCCTTCATCTTATTTTCTGCTGAATTCATTATTAAAAAATCCTCTCTTTGTCCACCAACTTAAATATTAACTCGAATATTTCAATGTCTCCAACTTCCGTTGTGAAATTATAGAAGTAAGTAGGTACTAACTTTAATATGGCAACACCCTACATCTACAATGAACCATAAACTTTATTATTGCCGCCATCCAAGTCGAAACTATAGAAATTTTCAAAAAATCTTAAAAATTAACATTTTTTTTAGTACAGATTTTTATCCACTTATCAATCTGTGCTTGTCTTTTTCATTGTTTCAATAAAGAAGCGTTTAATTTTTTTATTTTGTTGATAAAAATAAGGCATTTTTACCTATATTCCCATTTCGACATCCAGGTTTCTGGACTACAATAACTGGACAATAAACCTCCACTTCACAGCTTGCTCCAGGTACTGCCAACAAACTTCTCAGCTCTGCCAGCTTGGAAGCTGAAACTCTACTTTCATTGGACTGGGCACGACATGATCCTTCCCATAAAGGACCAACAGCAGTATTTTGCAGAATTTCTGCATCAAACGATTGGACAAAATTTTCAGGAACTGATTTGCTTCTTTTATTTGGTAAATTGAATCTTGGATCCTTAACAATAAGTGACAAAACCACTGCAGGGTTTATTTCAGATGGAGACATATTTTTTATGTTTTTCCAATAAACGCAGTTTTGATTTATTGTGTCTTTATCACCACAACTCTCCAAATATTCCTTGACCCAACTTGAATTAAGTTTCTCTGCATCAACTAGAACAAATGCATCATGGAGGATTGAATTTGCAAGAGGCCCAGTTAATCGAAATCTACATAAATCATTACTCAGTTCGAGTAAATTTATTTCATGACTGTTATTCGAATAAAATGCAGTCTCTGATTGAAGAGTCATCTCAAAACATGTGACAATGTTATTTAACGTTTCTTGATAAAATGCAGCATGCACCCACAACCACAGTCTGGAAGTTGTTGAATCAGATCTAAGGGGCTGCCAGTGAAAATTCACATTTCCAATAGGAATTCTATTTTCACAATTCAATAGTGTGAGTTCACCTTCACGGTTTCCATTAATAAACATCTTAGCTGCTAGGCTTAAACCATTAGATGGATCGAACATTCTTTTAAAACCTTCTATAATATGTTCCTTGTTGCCATTAATTTCAATGCAATTCATATAGGAAACATCTTGCAGAAGACAATGTTGCGAAGCAGCTCTATAACAGGCTCTAAATGATTTATCTCTAGGGTGAAGTGGTATTTTGTAGCCCCATTTTTCAATCATACGAAACCTTTTTGCATGCCAAATATGAGTAAAGAGCCACCTGTACTTCTTGGTCGCACGCCTTGTGTATTCTTGGCTTAAATTTTTCGGCCTTCGTCGGAATTTCCTCGACGGACGCTTTGTTTTAGCCGGTAGGCCTGACTTTTTCATTTGGTTCAAGTGAATTTGTCTAAGACGCCTCGGCAAACGTTTTGCGTTGTGGGACATGGCCCTGCGTCTGACGTGTTTGGGTACTGTTTGAAAGGCCAGTTTTGTTCCTGATTGAGCAGATAGGAGACTCCTCATAACGCTGATTTCTTGGCTTCGGAAAGCTGTGTATTTGGCCATGCTCATAGAGTGGGGGAGGTTTTCGCTTCCTCCTACGGTGGAGTCAAATTGAGCGTTTTCAGCCATTCTTCTTTTAATTAAAAAAAACAGATTCACACAAATCAAAACTTAAAATAGTCTTCAAGCACACGGTTTACTTTTAGACATAACCTCAAACAAACAGAAACAGATGCAAATGTCAAAGGAAATGTCAACGAGATCGAGAACACCACCAGTACACCACACTCCGTCAACTCGACGTTCTGTTCAGATTATTATTTGGCGAAATTTTGCGATTTGATTTGATTGGTTAACTTTTGAAAATGTTTGAAAAGTTTTAAAAGTTGACCAATCGCGGACCGTTCCGCAAATCCACAATCCGCGAAGTGAGAACTCAACTTGAGGGTTCCAATCTTCTAAATCTCTATCATGACAGTATATGACAGTAAATGTGCAGAATCGCTGCGCATGTTGTCTATCTCTTTTAATTAGAAAATTGGAAGCTTCCAACAAAATATTCCTATGTCTGACGTCACAAAATTTCGCGTTTTTTTGCAGTTTGAAACATAAGCACCAAATGGTCCATTTACCTCTAGTTTGTCGATCGCGATGTTCAACCGCCTAGGGGTCTCTGCCGGCTCTGCGTCACTATAAGGTCACTGGATGTCTCTCTCTGGAGAGGTACGGCAAACGGTATGGAGATATAACAGGAAACATGTCTCTTTCTCTTTTAAGTTTGTACAAAAATGACCAGGTCGTGAGCTACGTTCACTTGCACGAATTCATTTTATTGAAGTATTTGTTCTAAAAGGGTAGGTAGGTGCAATAAACAATCATGAGTCAATACAATTAAATGTGTTGCACAATGGAGAAGAATACACACCTCTTCCGATATAACCTCATTATTTTGAATGATGAGTAAAACGATGTGATTACAAGTTTTCATTGCAGTTTCAAGATCCTGAGCAGTCTTCCCAATGTATTGAGCTTATTGTTATGGGGAACTTTCCAAACTCTTTCTTTCCCTTAAATAGGCGTTTTCGCAACAAAAGCAATCAAATGTCAAGTTTACACTTGAGAAACGTCAAACATTCTGTCAACTTTTAACTTCTGTAAACGTCATGTTTTAACTTTTATCCTCGCCAAAAATCGACTACTGACAGTTCTAAGTTTAGAGGCTTTAGACGCTCGCTACCAGAGGGCATTGACGTCATTAGTTATCGCGCTTTATTGCGAGACATCGACTTCAATGCACGGCGTATGCACTCCTGATTACCAGCCTATTTACATATGCTCCGATAAACGTGCTTATTGTCTATAGGCCGATTTTGTGCTGCCGCTGTGCTGTGCAGTGTATTGGAAATAGCATGTTCTGATTGGTCGAGGAAGTTGATTTTACGATTGATGTTCAAATTTCGCGCCGCTATTTGTCGACAAAACACTAGTCCCCGTCATGCGTAAGTAAGCGAAACGCCAGTTCCGGTCATGCGTAAGTTGCTCTATCAGGCAGCCAATAGCTCGTATGTACCATGTGTGAGGAGCTTTAGCTTTTCTAGAACCAAATACTAGAACCGACTGACAATTTGTTTTTTTGACACTTTATTGGATTGTCATTTCGTCAACTGTCAAAAATTTCTCCCTCAACCAACCGAACCCTCAAGTTTGGTGCATTTTCTTTTGAGTTTATGTTCGTTTGTTTGCTCTGCTTTATTTCATTCTGTCTTTGGTGCTGTTTGTTGTCTACTTCTGCAGGTACCTTCATCATTCACTGTCGTGGCCCGTGGGACAGCATTATTCTCATTTTAAAACCATTCGTCGTCCTTAGGTAGGCTTTTACCTTATTATTGTGTTTATCGAGGTGTTTATTTTCAATATTTATAATCATATACTTAATTCTTCATCCGTCATATCGTTATCCGGCCATAGCGTCTATTATAGCGGTGCCATAAAGTGAAAAATCGTCATGTTTATAGGAGGTGGGTCCTTGGTACTGGTTAGGTATTGCCATTAGTAAGGTAAATCCTCCTCCTCAATCCTTCAACACTGGGCAACACAAATATTCAAAAATTGCAAAATACTTATTTGTTTAATTGAGATCGAAGTTGGTTATGACAAGCCAAAAGTCAAAAAAATATCCAGATTTCAAGTTTTCAAAACGAAAAAACAAAATACAAGTAAGTGAAATTTTGTTATTCAATAACAACGAAATTCATTTAGGTTTACCGTTTGGCAGTTTTTTTGTTCTTTTTGTTTCACACACGTATAGCGATTTTGATTAGTTAGGTACCCCTAAAGTACCGCCATCATTAGTATAAGGGCAAGTGGTAACGAAATAACGGGAATGGAATGGGTACCTACTGTAGAGGTTTCAACATTGCGCTTGCTCCGTGAGCTGAGCTCAGCATTTCCACAAAAAACAATGTTTCTGACAAAATTAAGAACAGATTTCTTCGGATTTCTCTCAGGAAAATTCCCCTGCTTAAAATTTCGTTTTTAGGTGAGATTTCTAAAATCTTTGCTGAAACATGGACTTACCTGCTGAGCTTTTAAGTTATTCAAAAGAAAATCAGGAAATCGGGTAAGTTGTCTTAGTTTACCTAGTATCGTCTCCCAATTCGTGGGTATAGGTATAGTTAGGTACCTATAGCGAGGTTTATAACTGCGCAAGGTCTGCAAGAGCACTTTTTTATCATGGTATTAATAAAAATAATTATAGATCATTAAAAATAAAAATTGTGATAAATGGTTTCTTTTAAAACGGCCAACCAGGAACCAAGGTGCCATTTTTGTAAATTTTCACTTATAATCTTATAAGAGTATTAATTCTTTCCGGAAATGTTTGGAGTGCATTCCAACAACGTAATAATCGGCCCGAGTGGAACACGAGGGAAAAAAATATTTTTTCGTCGATTGTACTGGAAACGTCACATTATTGACATGCAATTATCATCCGAAAGCTTACCTTTCCAGGACTGCGTCATTTGCTAGGCAACACGCACTAGCTGTACAGGAATAACGTTTTTTCCGGCCTAGGCCGATGTCTCCTGTCACAAATTTTGGAGCCCTGAACCAATGAAAAGCCATTTTTTTTAAAAGAGCGCATTATATCGAGTACCATTTTTACTTAAAAAACCTCAAATTTTGAGATTCTGGAATCAAAGAAAAAACTACTTACAAAAATGTTTGAGTAAATTAAGTCCTAAGCCCTTCCTGTACGAAACGCTTATGATCAAAGTTTTAAAATTTTCTCCACAGTAGTAAATTCAGCATCAAAGACTTAGTAAAATTACTAAATTTCGCCATCTTTAAACCCTTTTGAGGATATTTAGGAAAAAAACTTTCAAAGGCAGTAAGGGGCGTTAGCCCCCTTCGAACTTATTTTTCGACATATGTTCATAGGGACTTTTTTTCATATTTTTCATAGAAAAATCTACTGGCAAAGTTTTGACCACTAATTTCGGGGCACCCTGTATAGTTCAGAGGCAGTCATGGTGTTAACAAATCGGTTCGGATCCATTGAATACGCATGAATTATAGTGGATGGCCCTTTCGTTTGACCCACCCTGTATATTACACCGAAAAATGTTGACAATTTTTGTTTTGCATTTGTTGTTTTTATTTTTTAAAGGCAAAAACTTAACAGCTTTAGCGCCAAATTCTACGAGTACTCGACAACGACTAATCGTACCAAAAAATTACAGGACACCTGATTTGTTGTACAGAATTCTCATAGCTTATTTTGATTATATACCATTTGAATAACAAAATTTAACATCTAGAGGGCTGTGAAATCTTAATGTCACGTTGAAACTTTACGGATGCTGTTATACTCCACAGCCCTCTTGATGTCAAATTTTGTTGTTCGAATGGGTTAAGTGTTTTGACAAGTTTTGGTCGTAAAGTCAATAGAAACGGAGATATACTATTAAAAAAATCCTAAAGTTCCTAACTAAAAAATCGGTGGCAGTTGAAATTGACGGCCTTGAAGCGGTGACATTAGAATAGCTGGCATAGCTGAAAAAGGTAAACAAATGTCAATAACTTCAAAACTACGTGACTTCGGTATAGGACCACCATAGATGGATAGGATGATAATCGATTGGCATAAAACGAAAGTGGGTGGTCGTTCCATTTAAAAAAATGATTTCCAATTGGTTTTCCCCATAAAAATATTATCTAATTTTGAAAATGTCTCAAAGGAATCTCTTACTGCTGATTATTTCCATCATCTGTCAAATTTACAGAAACAACCAATCAAATGCAAACTCTCAACCAATGAACAAGGTTTATCTCGGATAAATTTTATTGTCCTCTGGGGTCGTCATAGCGACGAGACGACACTGATTAAATTTTGACGTTTCTCTTGACATCTTTAGCTTAACATGTGTAAATTACTCGAAATTATGCTCGCTTTCGCAATGTTCAGGGTATTTAGACAAAATATTGTTGGATAGGGGAATTAAATCCAATAGTTTTGAAATTTGGCATACTTATTCTGTGTGGCTTGCTGATAAATGTAGAAAAAGTCCCCAACCGGGGGTGGTGCGCTTGAGCCTCTAGCGCATAAAATAGGCGCACGAGTAGTCTTTTGCTTTTATCTTTAAAACCGTTGACGCTATCGTTATTGTAGTGGTAATAGAATTTGAAGCTTATAAAATTCTCTACAAAAAATATGGAGTGACTTTTTTTCGTATATGCAATCATTGTGCCGTAATTTGACTATAATACAGGGTGTTTCCTAAAAATGCGGCAAAAATTTAATGGGTGATTCCTTAGGTATTTTTATGAAGAAAAGTTCACATAAACATTTGCCGAAAATGCTTCCTAAGGGAGGTACGCCCCTTCAAATGGGGCACCCTGAAGACGGTCTTTCCTCTATATTTCCGAAACCGTTCATACTGAAATTATGAAATTTGGTATATTGCATAAACTTTTGGCGCTGAATCAGAATCTGAGCCCACAATTTCAAACTTTTAATCAGAAGCAAGCCCCCAAACACCGAGGCCCAACAAAAAAAATATGTTTTAAGTTGAATATTTGACAAACAATGGCTTCTTCCGAAAAAATGTATTATATCTTTTTTATGCGAAATTAAATAAGCTTTAATTTTTGTTATTACTATGAAATCGATATTATTAATAGTTATCGAAATAAAAGTGAAAAACCGTCGGCGCGCTCCATTTCGTGACACTAAGGGCCGGAGCGTAACACCTACAGTCGGGGACTTTTAGTATGTTAAATCACAGACTATTTCAATTATGTATCGCGATTTTTCAAAACTATTGGAATTAATTCCACTATTTTTCCTAAGTATCCTGAACTATATACCTTACCATCCATTGTGAAAATTGTAAGTTATTCCGTCAACAATAATATCGGTCCCTAATGTAAAACTGAAATTTCAGGGCAAGCTATTATTAATGCGTCCTCCGTCAAAACGTCGAAAGGTTCAGACCATCGAACTATTATGTGGATCGGTTTGAAGATATTGAGTTCAAGCGATAGCTTTCGATATTTACTTACCTATGGATTATGGGTCCGTGAAGTTGACCCCTAGAGTCGAGCTATATCGAAAAATGTTATGACAATAATTAGTGCTTCATTTGTGCTCATTTGTGCACATATTTATTTAATTTGTACTCCACTACTTGACAAGTTATTTAAGAAAAAACGTTTCGGGGCCAACTTATCGGAAGCCCCTAGTAGTGCAAAACTTTTGCCAAATTTTATATCTCGCAATTAGTGCCCTATTTGAGCTTAATTGTGCCCAGGTTAGATTTGTTTGTACCCTTAGCGATATTGTTAATTTTAAAAAAAGAGTACTGGGGGCCTACTTCCCGGTAGCCGCCCGAAATTGTACTTTCCAAAAAATTGTGATGGCAAACATTAGTGCCTCATTTGTACTAATTTGTGCTTCACATAAAGCAATTAGTGCCCTAAGTTACTTTCTAGGATAAAGAAAATAACTTTTCGATAACCTCCAAAAATTATATACTTTCCTATTTTTTGCTATGCCAGAGCCTTTAGTGACCCATTTGTACTGATTTGTGCTCAAGTCAAATCTATCTGACACCATTGCACTCAGAAAGAAACAGAAAATCGCTTTTTTTGAAAAAAATCTTTCTTACAGTTGATGCTATTTAAATGAAACTTGGAACTTTTATACTTTTGACAGCTGTCAATTAAATGGCGTTGACAGAAATTTTCTAGGCCTTCCAGATATCGAGCAACGACAGTCAACTTTTCTTTTTCTTATGGCCGCCATATTAGATACCTACACAAAAAATTGGCTTTTCAAAAAGACAAAAAGAAAATAATGTGCATTGTAGAGAATTCCTATACTAATTTAAATAGAATAGAATAGCTTTAGCTTTAGCTTTAGCAAAGTTAACGTCACTTCAAAAAGTTTGTAATAGGTTAGCGTTTTTAGTGCCGTAGCAGAATGCGGAGGTACTGAAGTGTTAGTGAAATCGCTCGCTCGGCGGCTCGACAGGCCGACCACCTACCCCGAAAATCTCGGCGGGGATTGTTTTTGGGCCATATCGAACCATAGTAGTCGAAGTTACGGATGAAAAACCGAAAGAAATTGCAATTTTCGACGTTTGATCGCAAACGCTGCCTCAACGCTTGAAGATAGATCAAAAGTTTGAAAGGAGGAATCGGCGGCATTGAAAAGGTCTACAAAAAAGTCCGGGACGGCCTATAGCTATCTACGATGGGTAGCTACACCGTGATCGTTTTTGTGTTTTAATTTTTGACGAAAATGGCTTCGGTCGCTTATTGTCGACTATCCGTAACAGATATTTATATGCTGTCGCGGACTTTTTTGTAGGTCTATTCCTTGTCTACATTTCTTCCTTATACGATTTTAATCCATCTTCAAGCGTTTAGGCAGCGTACGCAGTCGAATCGCGGGAAGCTGCGTTTCTTTCTCGGGAGCGAAAAATTATTAATTGTAATAACTCGAGAACGAGTGGAGGTATCTTACTGAAACTTGGTTTTCGAGTTCTACCATCAAGTCTGCTGAAGGTGAAGGGGTGCCAATTTTGGGGGATGAAATTTAGGTGTTGAAAATCACAAAAATACGAAAACCACTCAAATGTTGCACGTGGAGGTGTGGAATCCAACACACAGTTAGAAATAAACTCACCCCTATAAATCAGTGGTGAAGTAATGAGGGGATGAAAAGACTAAATTACCGCAATTTTTCAATGAATTGGATTAGGGTGGTCTTTATGCACTTCGCTGATGAGGGTCAAATAATCCGAATCCGGTCCGAAGTTTTTGATTGGCGGCGAGAAAGATTCAGATGTTTAAATTTATTTGTCGCGGCTGGCAATTTGAAGGTCACTGCAAAGTGTCCTCGCTTTTCTTGTGCTCACTTGACCATCCTTCCGGTAGAGGGTGTCAAAACTTTCTGTCACTTCTTCATTTAGATTATATGTTTTGCCGTTTTCACTTTTTCGACCCCCTTCGCAATATTTCAATCCCCCAAGCGCTGATGTAACTGGATTATTTTCGTGTTGTTTTGTGTAATTCTATACTTAACAGCAGTTAATTTTTATACCCTTTGACTTTTCATCCCCCTTTACGATTTTACAACCCCCTATCTGTTTATTTTGCTAAATTAGCGTAATTTCGTTATTCTTCGGTTATAAATTGAACTCATTTAGAAGATGTTTACCCTTTTCACTTTTTTCAACCCCCTTCGCAATTTTTCGACTGTCGAAACCCTAATTTACATAATTTGGTTATTTTGGTATTATTTTCTGTAATTTTTTTATCCCCCTTTACGATTTTTCAACCCCTTAATAAGGGCTAATTTTGCAACATCCGCGTAATTTCTAGAACTAGTGGAACTTAAAGAAATATCTATTTGCATTTAGAACAAATACCGATCGGTAAAAGTACTAGTACAATATACCTACCTAAAACCATAAAACAAACATCTGGCTTGTTGGGCGTACCTAAGGGTATCATCATAAATCGAGCAACAAACTCAAAATTGCTTCCCAGACTTCCGGCCAGATTTTCCAAAAAGGCGCTGCCCCAACACAAAAAAAATAGTAAAAACACGTTTCTGCAATAGCGAGCAGTGCTATTTGCATTTGCATAGGTCCATGGTTGTCCGGAATGATTTGCCTCAAAATTCTGCGAAGGCGATAATCAATCGGTTATAACGCAGCAGTTAGTTAAGTACCTACATGTTACAAAGATTAAAGATGACTGAACCTCACATGCAACGCATATCATCGACAAATCGTTGAAAAATTAGGGTTTTTTAAAAATATGCAAAAGATACGTCAACTTTATTTTTTAACCTCCTCAACTCCATCACAATTTTAAAAAAATGGGACGTTACTACAATCACTAAAATTTTCGAATTTGAGATAGCACCAGATCTTCACGTTTTGGGGTCTCAGGAACCCAAAAAAGCGGTTTTCAGAATGTGTCTGTGTGTGTGTACGTACGTACGTACGTACGTTTGTAAACACGCCACAGCCAAAACTACTGGACCGATTTAGCTGAAATTTGGTGCGTAGGCATCTCATAACCCAACTTAGATCTGAAAAGCTTTTGGAGCCAATCGAGCAACTAGAAATGCCATTTTGGCACATCAACTTTTTAATTTTAAATGCAAACCCCCATTTTTCACGTCACGATAGGAAAGGCCTTCAAATTCTGCTTCTAAAAATATATTCACTCTCAGTGCCCTTTTGACCAAAAATTAGAAAAAAATTGATTTTTATCGGACTTTAAAATCGCGGTACAGCCCAAGCCCCTGAACCGATTTAGCTGAAATTTTGCACATGGGGATTGTATTGCACGTCGAAGAGCTGAACAAATTTTGGATTTAATCGGCCCACGGAAAGTGCCGTTTTGGCACACCAATGTCCAACTTTAAATTATTCACTTATTTAACCACCCAAGACAAGTTTTTGAAAGATTTATTGTCACCATCAGAAAGGTCTTCAAATTCTGGTTTAAAAAAAAATGCAGCAGTGAAGCGGCTGGAACCTCCCCAGCGCGTGGATCTTTGACTTGTGTTTCTAGCCGAATTAGCACAGAAATTGTATAAGACTGGTTTCAGCGACGGTTTTAGAACTGCCTAAAAAGGACTTACTTATACCTACTTTTCTCTAATCAATGTTTCAATTTGTTTGTTCTAAAAAAGTTCTAAAACCATCATGGAAACCAGTCATACATTTTCTTTGCTAATTCGACTAGAAACCCAAGTCAAAGATCCACGCGATGGGGAGGTTCCAGCCGCTTCACTGCTGTATTTTTTTGATAGAAATTCAACTGTCCAATTAGGTACATTTTGTTAGATTCTTTTTGTTGTTTTCTTTCTTCAATTTTCGCAATCAGACAAAATTGCAACAAGAACTTTAATAAATATATGATTGAATTTGTATTAAAACAAATATTATAAAAAAATTGCAAACTTACGGAGTTACAGAGAATTTTATAAGTATAATTAGATACCTACCCTTTAAGATGATGTATCACCATGATGGGCTTAAATATAATTTAAAATTGATCGGAAAGGTGTGGGCGGAAACAGAAGCATAGCTTGATGTGAGAAAAAATTTAGAGAGCACATTTATTGTAGTGCAATAGTTTTTGTTTGAAGAGCTTACGAGTCAAATAGATTATTTTGAGTTGAGCACAGATCAGTAGGTACAAATGGTAGAGTAAAAGCTGGCATAGCAAAAAATAGAAAAGTATAATTTTTGGAGGTTATCGAAAAGTTATTTTCTTTACCCTAGAAAGTAGCTTAGGGCACTAATTGTTTTAAGTCAAGCACAAATTAGCACAAATGAGGCACTAATGTTTGCCATCACAATTTTTTGGAAAGTACAATTTCGAGCGGCTACCAGGAAGTAGGCCCCCAGTAATATTTTTTTTTAATTAACAATATTGTTAAGGGTACAAATAAATCTAGCATGGGCACAATTAAGCTCAAATAGGGCACTAATCGTGAGATATAAAATTTGGCAAAAGTTTGCATTACTAGGGGCTTCCGATAAGTTGGCCCCGAAACGGATTTTTTTAAATAACTTGCCAAGTATTGGAGCACAAATTAAATAAATATGTGCACAAATGAGCACAAATGAAGCACTAATTATTGTCATAACATTTATCGCCATAGCTCGAACCTAGGGGCCAACTTCACGGACCCATGGATTATCCATTTGGCTAAGTGCATGGAAAACTAAACCCTTAGCAAAATATAAATAAACTCAAACAGCTAAAAATCATCAAAATAGGTAACTATACGATTATATTATGCATATTGAGCAGATAAATGTAAATGTCAAAATGAACAAACAGGATTCTGGAAATAATCTTAGCAAATATAACGCGACCATTGATTTTTTATCGGCAAAATTTTCTAAAGTCAGGCTCTAAACTTTTGCTCGTTGAATTTGGACATTCATATTCGGAGATTAAAGCCCTCGAGCTAAAGCACTCGGGCTCTAATCAGAATATAAATGCCCAATTCAACTCGCAAAATCATCAAACGAAAGTTTATCGTCACTTTGGAAAATTTATCCGATAAAAAATCAAGGTCTTGTTATATCTCCTTTTAAACCAATCAATTAGACTCATTTTTAAATTTCTATCCAATCAAGTTCATTTAAGAGTGATTAATGCATTTTATCGGTGTTTGCACGAGTCATTTAATCGTTTCCGATGACCACTTGATTTTAAACACAATTTGTTCACTGCTGAAAATCACCACTTAAACAAAATTATGGGAAATAAAGGTCCACAAATACGACCACCAAACACAAGTCTTTCCAAAAACCATATTTTAGGTGTTTTTGGACATAAAGAACGCTGATTTCTTCTGGATATATCCTAAAAACTCAATAACATTTTGTTTGCACGGTTCCTAACCTCAAACGTCATTAATGTCAATGAGCTATAAAGGCTCGTTCGCAACATCATATTGGGCTTTTGAGTATAGGCAACCCCGGTTTAAAAAATCATAATTTTATCAAAACAAGAGTTTAATTTGTGAAATAATCTTACCGAATACCACTCGTGCATCGCTATTGCAATCGGTTAAATTTTAGAAATAATTACTCAAGCTTTGTTGCCGTATAGGTAAAACAATTCGAACTAAATTGCCATTTATTATCAAAGATTAAAGCCCTCGAGCTAAAGCTCTCGGGCTTTAATCAGATAATAAATGACAATTTAGTTCTCATTATTTTACCACCGGCAACAAGCTTTCGTAATCATTTTCAAAATTTAACCGATTAAATAGCATGCACTTGTGGTATTATAAGCGATAAAATTTGAACGTCCTACCCCTTTTATTACGGAAATTAACAATTTTTAAGCAGAACGACCTTTTCCTCTGTCAAAATAAAAAATAACCTTTTGTTCCAAAACCCTCTAACGTTTAGCTATCGGGGGTGTCTGATTTAAAATAAGCGGAAGTAATGCCATCTTAAAAATATTTTCTTTCGATTCAGAATTTGCTGTGAGAAACTTTCGCGGCTGAGATACCAAAATTTCCCAAGATACCTACCTCTAACTGTTACAGACAAAATACAGAATAGCCGCGAAGCCAGATATTATATTATTACCTGTTACCCATACCTAGGTACCTAATAATTAACATTTTTATTAATTATAGTCTTCCGGTGAAAAGAGAAATGGATTTTCTAAATTTAGACAACCAGCAACTGCAAGCATCCCCCTCAATAATTTCTGCCCGCTTCCCGAATGTAACATTCAGCGAGACTTTGGGTCGCTTCCCTTTAGATCTCACAACCTTAAACAGCCTCAACCATTTATGTAAACTCGAATTAGTCAAGAATGAAACTCCTTACGTCGTTAACTATAAGCTAGAAGACGGAAAACACATAAAAGTATGGCAGTGTAAAACTTGTAAGTATTCTTGAAGTTTCTCAATATAGCTTCAGTTGAAATCTTTTAAGGTTTGAAAGAATTTGGGCACCAGTATACTCTAATGCGACATTTGCCGACACATACGGACGAGAGGAAATTTCAGTGCAATACCTGCGGCAAAGGTGAGTACCTTTTCAACGAGGAAAAAGAGACACAAAGTCTTGCCACTATTTATTAAAAATCTTAAAAAGGTTGAAACTTTAGCGACATGTTTCGACCTACGAGGTCATCTTCAGGCTAAAAAGGGGGCTACCTAGCTGTGTTAACAAAAATCTATAGCTTATACCTAAGAATGAGATTCACATGGCAAGATTTCGAGGTTAAATTATTAAAAACTTAAAAATTACTTGATGAAAACTGGAAAGTTTTTAATAATTTAATTAAGCTATATATATATAATTAAGCTATAGATTTTTGTTAAAATAACCAGGTATCCCCCTTTTTTAGCCTCGTAGGTCGAAACATGTCGCTAAAGTTCCAACCTTTTTAAGATTTTTAATAAATAGTGGCAAGACTTTGTGTCTCTTTTTCCTCGTTGAATAATCATACGAGCCCACTTTGTGAAAATGGATCTATACTTCAGACTTAAGTACCTGTTTTTACCCGATTTAATAGAAAAATCTTGTCTTCAGCATTTCGTCAAATGTCCACTCTGTCACAACATCGCGCAATTCACTCGCATGAAAGACCCTACGTTTGTGAAGTTTGCCAGAAGACTTTCAATAGAGTTTCTACTTTGATTTCGCATAGGAAAACTCACACGGGCGTTAAACCACATCAGTGTCATCTATGTAGCAAAGCCTTCCATCAAAAAGGTTTGTTGTTTAGGTACTTAACATTTTACTCACTAACAGTCTTTTTTTAGGAAATCTTAGAAATCACATTTTCACTCACACTAATGAAAGACCGTATAAATGTGATGACTGTGGGAAAGGATTTAATCAAATGTCTAATTTGATGTGCCATAAGCTCAAGGTAAGCATTGCTGGTAGATCAAGGGGGCTTTGGAACTGGAAGCCGTGTCTTTGATTCTGTCAGAATCTTCCATCGTTTTACAAAATAACTGACATATCAAAAAACAAACAATCAACGACGTGCCTTTCATTTCCATGCAAAACCCACTGAGGATGAGTTTTTTTTTGTAGATCGCTTGGTTCAAGTTTTCATTTTAACTTTCAGTCACACCAACGAGTTGATAAGCCGAAGCATTGCTGTCAAATTTGCAGCAGAAGTTTCAGCAAACGTACGGCACTGAGAAACCACGAACAATACGAGCATAAAGACTCAGACGTGACCACTGCCATTGACTCTCTGCTAAATGATGAACAAAGGTATTTACGCACTACACACACAATTTGATTAACTAAATTTTAAATTGGGGTTGGTGAATTAATCTTGGAACTCATTCTTCTCAAAAATGTTTTATTTTGCTGACTAGTTTCGAGATCAGTCGCATCTTCAGAGATTAACTAATAACAAATATTGCTCTTACAACGTTTAGCTCAGTCAACCAAGTGAAAATAGAAACAAAAATTACTGCAGTTTTGCAAATTGGAGGAAGTTGTAGTTTGAACCATTCTATTGAACATACTAAAAGTCCCCAAAGATGGGATGCGAGCTCGAGCCACCATCATGGCGAAGAGGTGCGTTTTTGTTAACTTTGCAAATATCTCATGAAATATTGATTCCATCGAAAAATTAGTAATATAATAAATTGAAGAGCGTACAATTTTCTAGAAAAAAGTTTATATACATTTTTATCTGACACTAAAATTTAATCGCTAAATCGGCTAATGCAGTCTATTGGTCCAACGATGTCATCCCTCTGAATTTGGGCAGGTTTATGCCAAAACCGAAATTAAAAATAAAGGGTGTCCCAGAAAAAACCGAACGATTTATTTTTGGCTATAGCTTTGTTATTATTGAACCGATTTTGCCCCATTTTGTACCCTAACGTAGTCAAAAGATGAGGCTTTTAGAGTTAACCGTCATTTTTCAGATGGCGCCACCAATAATTTTTTTGTTGGTATTTATTAACAGGCCTTTTTTGATTGGCTGGAGTTGAAACATCTGCGAATCGTTCAAAATAAAAATAGTGTAAGGTTAAAGCTGATGCTTTTCTCTTTCAAAGCAATTTTACAAAATTTTATTCTGAATGTTCTTGATTAATTTACAATTTTTTTTGTGATGCTCTAAAACATGGATTTTTCAAATTTATTATTTATTTCTCTATCGATCTTGGCTAAATTTTCCGGATCTTTAGTAGGGTGGGTGGAGCGTCATTTCGAATTTAGAAATTTCAAAATGCCTGTGCGCGAAAAAGTTGTTAATTGTTAATATTATTTTATTACGTTAATGAAAATTTTTTATTGGTTTGCGTTTTCCACCTCCCCAAGGCCAGAATGTCTACGACGTAAAGAATCGCTCTGGGGGGGTTGAAAATGAAATGCAACGATTTTTTTTACTTAAATAAAAGGCTTATATTTCCTTTTAGCAACTTTTTGGCGGTCAAGCATTTTCAATTTCCAAAAAAAACAGAATATCATAGGAAAATTATGTAATATGCATGCAAGTATTTTTGTGTTGTAACTTAATAGGGAACATAAATTTCTCGTTTATGTACAGTAAAAAATATTAGATTCGATGAGAAACTGCTAGAACTTTTCGTAGACAATATTGATCAATATTAACAGCATCAAAAGCACACCTATGATGCAGGATGCAGTTCTGCACCGCCAAACTGACCAACTTGAAACAAGCGCACTATTTCAGCTCAAGAAGCATTAATAACGCGTTGTTAAACTCAAAACACGCGATCTGATTCTAATCAGCATCAAAGCGCGCGATCTGAACTTAAGCAGAGGAAAAGAGACATTTCTCTCAATGATCTGATCTGAAAACGCATGATTTCAAATTAAACTATTCCAAAAGACAATTTTGAGCTCAGGATACACGATTTGAGGTAAAACGGTGGGAAAAATACCATTTTGAAATGTTATAAGCTCAAAATGCACGATTTCAGCTTAAGCAGCGTCAAAAACATGTGTTTGCCCTATTCTGAGTTCAAGTGGCACCATTCGAGCTTAAAGCGACGTCAAGAGAATACGTAATAAGAGAAATACGTATTTGCCCTGTCAACAGCTTCAAAAACTCGATTTTGCATTGTTGTAAACCTAAAACGCACGATTTGATCTTAAGCATAGACTCAGAACCAACAATGCCAACATTTTAAGCTACGAAAAGTTTCAATTCATTAACGATACATCTTCCTCCACAGATAAAAATATTTTATTGTTTAACGCCTTTTTTATGTCTGCTGTAAAATTTTTAAGGCTTATACATGAAATAATTAATAATTTTTTAAATAAAAACAGACATTTGCCACATATGCAGTCCTAAAATAAAATACGTAAGATTTTGTTGGTTAGTGTATTTGCTTCATTTCTTTTTTTTATCCAAATGAAAAGTGTTTTTATAATAAAGTAATGGGTGTTTCACAAAAAAATTAAGTAAATATAACTTTTTGACATCATGAAGCATTTTTTTACTTTTTTTGAATTTGCAAATTTTTGAAGGCTTTGTGGGGGTGGAAGGGGTTTGCGAAAAATTTCAAAAAAAATACAGTTGACTTCTCTTATTGAGAGACAACTTTTATGAGGACAGGCGTTTTCATTTTTGCAAAAAAAAAAACCTCCACCTATAGCGACGCTCCACCCTAATCTTTAGTGATACTATAAATCTTTCGCAAAATAACGTTGCTTTACAGGTGTTTAACTCAATTGCTGTAGTTACGAAGTATTAAAAATAACTTTTTTGCAAGATTGGTAGCAACATAAAAAATAGACTTTAAAAAATCCTTGTTTAACAGTACCGCAAAAAAAATTGTAAAAAAATAAAGTAGGCCCAGAATAAGATTTTATAAAGTTCCTTTGGAAGAGGAAAGCTTTAGCCTTCATCCTACACAAATTTCATTTTGATCGGTACACAAATGATTGAACTCCAGCCAATCAAAAAATGGCTTTGTAAAAAACTGCCAACAAAAATTTATTAGTGGCGCCATCTGGAAAATGATTGCTAATTCTAAAAGCCTAATCTTTTGGCTACGTCCTGTGCAAAATTTGGGAGAATAGGTAAAATAATAATAAAGTTATAAGCAAAAATAAATCGTTCGGTTTTTTTTGGGACACCCGTTATATTAATATTTAGTTAAGTTCCTATAAAACTGTCAGGCGCATCTTTTGACGTTAATATTTTTTTTTACTTTACGTCACGGAGTGATATGATTTCATCGACATTTTTCTTAATAACGAAATAGTTCTAGTTTGGTGTCATTATAAAGGGGATTTTTTTCTCTATGATGCGCAAAATATTGGAGACTTTTTTAACTGATAATAACTTTTTTCTTTTTTTTGCATATATTTCGTAAAATAATGACTTTATGAAAAAAGCCGTTAAGTAATGAATTGAAGAGTATAAAATTTTCTATAAAAAATGTCTATTCATTTTTCTCCTACCATCAATATTTATATACCGGGTGTCAACGAAACCAGGCTCAACCCTCTTTTTTCCGCACTTATTAAAATACTTCAATGAAAGCTGGCAAACAAATATTATACGATAAACTATGCACCCTTTGACATTTAGAGGCATTTTGAATCACTTCCGGTTACAGGGAAAATGGGCCTACCATTGAATTTTTAAATGGGACACCCTGTATATCTTAATATTTTCGAGTTCTGTACCTGTCATACCTGAGTATGACAGAATTTTTTTTTTCAAACTTTTGCTAAATCTTTATCTAGAATGCTATGTATGACCCCTCAAAAACTAGAAGCACCAAACACCTCATCAACATTTATTTTAGGCTTCTGTTTCTATCTGTCATTTATCCTGATTCGTTTAAAAGGTTGAAACGCAGTTTTTTCCAAAGGGATAAAGAATTAAATTCTTGTTTTTTGAGTTAACCATTAGGCATAAATCGTAGTAGTAAAATAAAAACAAAAGCCATCTAATTTGGTTCTGTTTTAACCCACAGGTCCTTCATCCATTCGAAGAAAATGAGTAATTTGGAAGTTATTATTGGGATTAGTATGAGATGACGTAGCACTCTAGATGAACAAATAAAAAATTAAGTTTTTCGTAAATATGAAATCGAAACTTTGAAAAATATGTTCTGTCATATTCAGAATTTAATGCAGAACCCGAAAATTTTAAGATATACAGGGTATTCCATTTAAAAATTCAATGGTAGGTCCATTTTCGCTGTAACCGGAAGTGATTCAAAATGCCGTTAAATATCAAAGGGTGCAGTTTATCGTATAATATTTGTTTGCCAAATTTCATTGAAGTATTTTAATATGTGCGGAAAAAAGGGGGTAGTGAGTCTGGTTTCGTTGACACCCGGTATATAAATATTGGTGTTAGGTGAAAAATTAATAGGACCTTTTTTTTGGAGAATTTTATACTCTTCAATTCATTTCACGAGATATGCAAAAAAAAGAAAAAAGTTATTATCAGTTAAAAAAGTCTCCAATATTTCGCGCGTCATAAAGAGAAAAAATTCCCCTTTTCAATGACACCAAACTCGAACTATTTCGCTATTAGGAAAAATATCGATGAAATCATATCACTCTGCGACGTAAAGCAAAAAAAAAATCATTAAAGAAAAAGATGCGTCTAATAGTCGTATTCAAGTTTTATAGGAACCGTTTTTCGATAATGTCAATAGTTAGTCAAATAAACTACCCGTTCCCTACTTTTGGTTAAAGCACAGTAGTTAAGGTACGGTTTCGTTCAGGCTGCTGACGGTCGTGTCTGGAAGTCGCTGCCAGACGCGCACCACTGCTTATACGTAACCTTAGATACGTAACAACGTGTATGCGGTTTCGTAGAAGCTGCTGAAAATTCGGACGCGACCGTCGGAAGCGCGCGTCCGCGTCTCGACTGCTACAGTGGGCAGTCTAGACGCGGACGCGCTGTCACATTTTCAAAAAAATGGCGCCTAAATTCAGTAAATTCGGGCAATATTGGAGACTTCACAGCATTGGTGCTCATTTTCTTTAGATCGCCTTGAATTATGTTCAATACGAAATAAAACTGCTCTTTATTTAATCTAAAGAACTCTCAAAATTTTTCTTCATTGAATAATTTGTTCACCTTCTGTCTTTCGGTCAACAGATAGTTTACCATAAAAACGTCTTCTTCTTCTTCATCTTCTATTAAAAGAGCTGCGACAATTTCCGAGTTAATTTTTCTGGTACAATCTTTGTGGATACCGTCAATAAAATCAGCTGATCGCTGTCGGACGCACTTGCCAAACGCGTCAACGAAACCATAACAATGCCGCGTTCGGCGGTCGCGTCGGGCGGCGACTTCCAGACGCGACCGTCAGCAGCCTGAACGAAACCGTACCTTTACACTGTACAGTTTTGTTGTAGAGATTTTTTTTCAAAACTTTTTGAATTTAATTAGTCACTACTTGACTAAATACTAATATATTTTTAATTTCGGATATTTTCAATTTCGGTTTTGGCATAAACCTGCCCAAATTCAGAGGGATGACGTCGTTGGACCAAGATTGTTTAGCTGCCGATTTACCAATTAAATTTTAGTGTCACAAAAAAAAAATAAACATTTTTCCAGAGAATTTTACTCTCTTCAATTTGTTATATCACAAAATTTTCGATAGAATAAATATTTCATGAGATATTTGCAAAGTTAACAAAAACTGTACCTCTTAGTCTTAGCCATTGGGACTTTTAGTATGTTCAATACAATGGTTCAAGTTACAACTTCGGCCAATTTGCAGAACCGCAGTAATTTTTATTCTATTTGCCAAATTCAGGTCTTTATTGACTGGGCTAATTTTCGTATCCATTTTCACTCGGATGCGAAAATGCTATAAGAGCAATATTGTTATTCGTTATTTAGCATTTCACATTTTAGAGAAGATTAAATCCTCAACTTCAGCCTCAAAAGCAGGTTTTCGAGTGTTAACAAAACTTAACTTCTAGTAAGCCGTGAGAGGTAAGCGGCACGTCGAGAATGTATTGATACAGTGTTATGTCTATCATTACTATCATTATTCATTATAATCAGACGTTACTCTGTGGGTATCAGTCAAGTCTCTACGTGCCGTTCAATTTCCACAGCTTTCTTGATATTAAATTTTATTGATCACACCGTACTTTTTTAGTACAATTGATAGTGCCATTTATGTGGAACCAATCAAGACGAAAGCGATGCAGTTGGCCATCGAATCCAATCAGATACCCTTCGCGTTATTGAGACCCCTAACAGGAATTCCGGTATTGGTCAGGGTCCTGCCAGCTGGCAATGAAAAACAAATGCTGATCCCAGCCAGTGCCGAAGATCTCAAAAAACACGGCCAAATTTCCGTAACACCAAAAACTAATCCAAATGCCGACGATGAAGGTGGTAAACTTGTGTAGCGTAAAGAAAATTATAATTTCGATTTTTAGTGACTCAAAACGTGGTTGGCAGTACGGTTCAAATTAAAATTCCAGTTGTCGCAACGGTTATTCAACAAAGTGGAGAAGGGGGGCAGTTGTCAATGTCGGTAATTAGTCCAGGACCGGCCGATCAAAATTGCACTCAAACAAGTGAAGATGTTAGTACTTACATACTGGGGACCGAAAAAACAATTGCCGGTAATGGTAAGAGTACGTCGGTGCAAACTAAACTTTGTCCTGTACAGGATGTCCCACCACATAACTAAAACTACCCCCCCCCAAGTGCGACCATTCGCTTGGTCGACTGAATCTTTGCATTTCTACACCTTTTCCAGTAGTAGTTCAGAAAGCGTCAATTGAATTTCAGAATAGTCAGTTGAATTTCAGAATCCGTCAATTGTAGTTCAGATTAATCAATTCAAATTCAGAATGCGTCAGTTGTTTTTCAGAATAGTCAAATGAATTTCAGAATACGTCAATTGAATTTCAGAAAGCATCAATTGAAATTCAGAATCAGTCAATTACAATTGCATTTGATGCTTTCTGAAATTCAATTGACGTATTCTGAAATTCATTTGACTATTTTGAAATACAATTGACACTCTCTGAATTTGAATTGACTAATCTGAACTACAATTGACGGATTCTGAAATAACAATTCCTTATTTCATAAAAAAACATTTTTCTCGAGTGCTTTTCGCAAGATAATTTTTTGACAAAAATATTATTGGACCTATTTTTCTTGCATTAATAGTAGCTATGTACCATTGCTCGGTAGGCTAATATTAAACGTTTAATGGAGAAATATTCTGCAGTGAAATGTACCTAATCCTTAAATGTTTACATACTGGCCTTAAAGAATCAAAAGTCTTCATGTGGCGGGATTTCAGACTAGCAAACGCTGACGCATATCAGCATATCCTATTAAAGTATAAGCATTTCATTATTAATACAGAACTAAGGATTACCTTTTGCTGAAACCTTTTACTAATCAGCAAAACCTTTTCCTTGTAAGCATTTGCTTATTAGCATTACCTTATTTTTATTAATATGACCCATTAAGATTCTATGCGCTTTCGTATACTATAATTTGTGAAAAAAATTTTGACTTGATACCTGCATTTTTTAAATGCTGCTATCATCAGTTTCGCCTATACAGGCTGGTGCAACAGTGCGTCGCACTTCCGTAGCGCCTAAACCATCCGAGTTAGGAATTTCGTTCAAGCGGATACTTAAACTATACATGAAGACTCATTTCAATAAAATATTTTTGGACATACAGGCTGGTTCAAAAAAATTTGACAAGTCAAAGGTTTCTTTTTTTAAATGGAATGCCCGGTATATTTTAGCATATTTAAAATCCCCTTAATTGGCGATTCTAGCTAAGGAGAACGCCCTCTGATGTGTGACGTCACACATGTAGTGCTGCGGATAGAGCTCTGAAATGTGTCGAAAAAATTTTTTGAGAGTATAAAAATATGGGACCTGCGGGATGTTGTTAAGGACAATTTGGACCATCGAAATCTCTTTTTACGACTTTTTTCGGTGGTATCGAAAAAAGTTACGGTCGATGAAACTCATAAAATTGATATTTCTTCGCGGCACGAGATTGTACAAATTTAATTTTTTTTCACAAAGCCTAAAACAGATAGAAAACTCATTCCTTTTCTGGTCGATAGAGAATTTTTCGTAGAATAACGTGATATTTATGTGTTAAAATAATACAATCGATTTCATTCCAGATAGAGCTTTTTTTTAAACGAAACATGACGAAATTGGTAAATGTCTGAGTTTAATAATCCATAACTTTTGTTTTCACGATATCGATTTCATTTTTTCTAGTACCAATGGACGCGCTGAAGTCTTAGCAACATTTCATCTCTCATAACTATATGTCGCGTTTCAAAAATAAACTTTTTACAGCCATTTTAAGGAAACTGTGACACTCGCGCTGATCGCGTCGAGAGAGAGACAGCTTACTACAAACGTGTCGCGCTAAACGAAGAGCGCGAACACATTACAAAGCGCCACTCCTATAGTTTACCATATTTTGTATTATCTTAAGCCTTTCTGGTTTCTGGGTCCGCAATATCAATATTTCAACATTGTACTTTTTGTAATGCACATATATGACATCAATTACAGCTGTTAATTATTAGGCGCTGCAGCAAACATTTTGATGGAGGTGCAAAGAATGGCCGTAGTGTTTAGTATTTTAGACCAGTGATCTTAGATAAAGGTAATTAGTTATTTACGCAATTAGTTATGAAAAGCCCTATATTGTTTGGACGAGCCGTAATATTTGCCAAAACGAGCGATAGCGAGTTTTGCAAAATTATGCGAGTCAAACAACTTAACGTATTATTATTATTACGTACAACATTTTACCTAATTGCGTTTTGAAAAGTTGGATTTTACACAATTAGGTAAAATGTTGTACGGAATACGTTATGAAAAGCCTAAATTGTTTGACTCGCAAACGTAAACGTAAATAACTATTACATACCTAATTGCGTAAAATTCAACTTTTCAACATGCAATTAGGTAATAGTTATTTGCGAGTCAAACAATCTAGGCTTTTCATAACCTATTCCCTACAACATTTTACATAATTGTGTAAAATCCAACTTTTCAAAACGCAATTAATAAAGTCCGTTCATTTTCTATAGCAGAGCTAAAATTTTTCAGGAACTGTACAACCCTAATTTGTAACGGCGTGTACTTTTGACAATTTGATCGAAATTTGGCGGCAAAGCAGAAACATGACAAGCCAAATCTTCTAGGGTTTATTTTTATTGTTAGCAGCAGTGTCACATATAAACGTACCTGACGCCTTTTCATGAATATTTTTCTTTGCACTTTGCTCAAAACTGCACGCACACAAAGGCCATTTTGGGCAAATTCAGAGCAATTGCAAAATTTTGACATTTGTCATGTTTTCTGACGTACCGCATTGAAATCAGTTCAACCAACTCACCTGTTAGTAAAATTCCTTGCAAAATTTCCTCATACCAACCTAAAATTCAAATTTTGACGTTCTGTCACTTCAATAGAAAATGAATGGAGAGTAGGTAAAATCAAGTTTGCCGATTATTATTTAAGATTGAGGAGCTAGGCTGTTTGTACAAAGTTTCTACAAAATGCCTGGCCATATTTACGGCATCATCCCTCTCTCTGAAAAAGCGAAATTTTGTAGATTTGATAAAAAAAACTAACCATGAATCGAAATTTATTTGTTGAAGTTGTACCTACTGTGCCGTTTGCAAAAATATTTGCTTTTTCCTCAAGAATGTGTGATTCGAAATAAAGTAACAAAACTTGACATCTGGGTCGTCGGATTTTATAATCAAATCATCTACGCGTTTTTAGCTTCTTAAAGAAGATATGTATTCTCTCGAAAGATTTCAGCGACACTTTTTTGTCGTAACGGTCAAATAAAATAACGACATTTTTTATATTTTAAAGTGTTCCTTAAATGCAGTACTTTTTGCAAAACTGTATTCCCAAGGTCGTTAAATGTTCTTCTTTTTTCATTGATTTCCTGGAGCATCGCCATTCCATCATCTATCAGAATGCTTTGTACGTCTTTAGGATATTCGTAAGAAATAGAAGCAGAATCCTCCAATTTTGACTTTAAGTCACTTTTAACAGTCTTTAGCATTGCTCCGCTTTCATGAAATATCCTAGTTATTTTATCACGTAGCTTGGGAGGAGGAGCGCATTCTAATGAGTTCGCGGTCCTCGTTCAGCGCGTACGTTCGTAATAAGCTGCCTCTCTCTCGACGCGATCAGGGGCTAGTGTCACAGTTTCCTTAAAATGGATGTAAAAAGTTTATTTTTGAAACGCGACATATAGTTATGCGAGATCAAATGTTGCTAAAACTTCAGCGCATCTATTGGTACTAGAAAAAATAAAATCGATATCGTGAAAACAAAAGTTATGGATTATTAAACTAAGACATTTACCAATTTCGTCATGGTTCGTTTAAGAAAAAGCTCTGTGTGGAATGAAATAGATTGTATTATTTTAACACATAAATATCACGTTATTCTACGAAAAATTCTCTATAAAACAGAAGAAGAATGAGTTTGATATCTGTTTTAGGCTTTGAGAAAAAAAATTAAATTTGTACAATCTCGCGCCGCGAAGAAATATCAATTTTACGTGTTTCATCGGCTATAACTTTTTTCGATACCACCCAAAAAAGTCGTAAAAAGAGATATTGGTGGCCCAAAGGGTCCCTAACAAGATGGCACAAGTCCCATATTTTTATACTCCTAAAAAATGTTCTGCCTTAAATAAGCGTCTTTCAAGCGTCTATCCGCAGCACTAATGGGGAATTGTGGGAACCCAACCAATGAAGCGCGCTGAAATATAATGACAGTCATTTTTGGTGACATTTGACGCTTTCAACAAATTATTCCTATGTGTGACGTCACAAAGTTAATTTGAATCGCGAATAGCTCTTACTCGCCCCTAAAATGTTATGGCTCGTGAATTTTTGGTTGGTAAGAACAAAATTATTTTTGAAAAAAATTGCAGTTTACATCACTCCACTTAAAAATTCGCCATTGACGCGAATCCAGTTTTTATAAGAAAATAAAACGAGGACCTTGTAGAGGCTGGAAGGAAGCTCTGATTCAATTTTAGTTGTCGCCCCATGTATAGTGTTCAAAATTAATCTTCAAAATTTAAGAAATTTGAAGTTGTATTTCTCAAGTTTCTCAAATGGAACACCCTGTATATTTTTATCTAGTGTAATGTAGAATTCATAGACAAACATTTTTTTGTCCTACAAATACATATATTACTTATTTTCATCCGTTTTCGAGTTATTCGCAAATATTACAAATTTTCTTGCTTGCAGACAAGTGTTAAGCACATACAAGAAAAATAAATGTTCAAAATGTTCTCTATTTTGGTTCATGAACCATTTAATTGGTTCTTGAAAAGACATTTCTATTACTTTTAACAGTTAGTATAAAAATAATGTGCCTACTCTTACAAACAAAAATACCAAAATTTCAAATGAAGTCGTCAAGGAAGGGTAGTGTAAATGTCTTCATGAACAAATTAAAGTGTTCATAGTACTATACACTATACAGTACTGGTCTGAATGCTTATGTTGCGAGTTTAGAAATTAAAATTGTCTGATGCATACAAGAAAACTTGTAATTTTTCCGAATAACTCGAAAATGGATGAAAATAAGTAATGTTTGTATTACAAAAAACATTCGCTTATAAATTCTACATTACACAAGCTAAAAATATACAGGGTGTTCCATTTGAAAAAGTTGAGAAAAACAACTTCAAATTTCTCAAATTTTGAGAATTAATTTTGAACACACTGTTCATAGGGTGACAACTTAAATCGGATCAGAGCTTCCTTCTAGCCTCTATAGCAAGATCCTCACCTAATTTTCTTATAAAACCTGCATCCGCGTAAATGGCAAATTTTTAAGTGGAGTGATGTAAACTGCAATTTTTTTTTTAAATAATTTTTTTCTTGGCAATCAAAGATTCAAGAGCCGTAACATTTTAGGGACGAATAAAGGCTATTAAAGGGATTGTAAATATGCTAAAATATACCGGGCGTTCCATTTAAAAAAAAGTTACCTTTGACTTGTGATTTTTTTTTGAACCATCCTATATGATCAAAAGTATTTTATTGCAATGCGTCTTCATTTATAGTTTAAGAATCCACTTGAACGAAAGTCCTAATTTGGATGGTTTAGGCGCTATAGAAACCCGACGCACTGTTGCACCACCCTGTATAGTCCAAACAGCGAAAAAATGTACCTTTCTGAGCAAAAATTACCAACTTCCGGTCGGAATTTTTTTGTGCAAGACAATCCTTAAAATGTACACCTAAATAAACCATTTCATTTAAACACAAAAATCGCGCTTATGAGAATTAACGCATTTTTAGGGCAAATTTATGTCTCTGCCGACTGGCCTAAAACCCACTGAAGATGATTTTTTTTGAACGGCTTGATATTAAAAATCGCAATTTTCAGTTCCCAGTTGGTCTAACAGTGGAGTGGATAAGCAAATTGAAAATTTCATTGACTGTAATTTAGTGGAGGAAAATGTGGAAAATGATATTAACAAACCAAATGTTGGCCAAATTATCGATTGTGATATTTAAATGCAACAGTGGAGATGCTTTTGTCTTCCAGTTGAGTTCAATATTTTGAATTGAGATTTTAAATGTGAATGCTAGTTACCTATATTATTATTTGTTAGTCGTTGCTGTGCAAAGTGTTTTTGAAGATTTTAATAAATTGTAAATTAACCGTAGGTTTAATATTTTAAGCAATAATTATAGAATAATTAGGCGAAGCGTTTAATTCTACTTTGTGTTATTTTTGTTCTCTTCCGTCTTATTTGTAGATGTATAACGCCAGCTTATGGATGCATGTGTGTAAAAATTTTTGTTAAGTACAGAAAAGTAAAATGTAGTAATTAATCCAACATAACTTATTTTATTAACCAAAAAATCGACTACTTATAGAGCCCAGACTTTAACACTTTCAATCTGTAGAGCCAAGTCATCAGTTGCCCACGAATCTTCCCAATCGGACCGTTGGATGAAAAACTTCTTCATTTGGTTCCTTTCAATGTTTTTCCATGGTTTTACTTTGGCACCCGATTTGTAGTTGTCCGGAAAATCGTGAATACCACCCACTCCAACACCAATTATGATTTTGAACTAAAATATAAAAGTTACTCAAAATTTTTCATGGTAATAACCGCACCAAATCTCCATCGGCAAATCCCGCGTTATTGATTTCGCTTTCTGAAAGAGTTCCATAACGAACTCCGTCTAAAAATAATTCTATTTCGTCTAAAACTTAAAAGGTGATATCGCTCGTCTTTGGGACAACTTTACCCTCAGTCCAGTTTAAGAGGTAAGTGTGAAAATTGGCGTAGAAAGGCTGTTCGCTTCTTTTACTCTTTAAATATGTACTTCTGGAAGGCTCCGTTGGGTCATTTATTAATCCGCCAAACAACAAACGGCTTCCTATATCGTCGTTTGAAGTACCTATCAATTTATCATTACCTCTGCTATATGCCAGTACGATCTTCTGGACGGGATTTGAAACGCGTTCAAGATAGATTTCTAAAAATTAAAAAATTAGTCCTTGGTCGATTTGAAGCTGAGAAAAACCTGGATAAATCCAATCTCCTGCAGGCAATTTAGCTTTTATTTCTATTTTGCCAAATCTGAAACTAACGGTTGAGACTAGTTTTGCAGACACTATAGGAGGAGCAATAAAAGCACCCCCAAGATATTCGAAGAAACATTCCTCTGGGTTAGTCCTAGTACATCTAGGAAATCGGAGTTTTATTTGTTGATTTGATAAAGAATTAGTGCAATTCATACCCGTCTCTTAGATCTAGATTTCTTCTTGTGTCCTCTGGCGTCTCTACAATTTTAGGTTTTACGTACAGCTTATTTCCCAAGGAAAAACTAACGTCTGAAACCTTTTGATAGGACACATATTCAAAATCCTAAAAATAAGAATAAGAGAAAATTGTGAGGATTACTTATTACGTACTTACAGGTGCTTGAGGAATGTATTGCTGTAGATTCCAATTTCTATTATCTATGGAGGTGAAAGCATCCTCCAAAATTACACTGCCCTGGCACACTTGAGATTTGCCAGATACTACACTTTTACTTAGCTCACAGTTGGTTTCTTGCACATCCACCAATTCTGTTTCAAGTAAAAAAAATTGCCATTATAAAGTGTGATCAAAAACTTTTCTGATCTGGTAACTCTTGACGTGAGAGACGTAGGGCGCAGACAGCGGAAATTGTATGAAAACGTCACTGTCAGATTTCGCCTTGAATGATAATTTCAACGGTCTACGCCCTACGTCTCTCACGGCAAGGTAAAACTTTTTGTTCACACGTTATATATTTAAGTTAATTGTTTACCTTCGACCTTCCAGGTTCTGTTGTCTAACCTGTAGCCCAATTTATCATATTGAATGAAAATCCAGTAATTTATTTCGTCTCCTGGTTTCAACTGAAGGTCCGGGTTGAAGTATGTGAATTGGTTGTTTTCAGCAGTTGCGGTGTTTTTTTGATAATCTCCATTATCGACTTGTAAAAGTGGTTTGTTAACATTTCCATGGAACTCAAATAATTGGATTCCTTTTGAGGCTGAAAATGGATGTTGTATAATTTAAGTTTCGAATCAATCATTTTTTCCTAAATTATAATTATAATTAGTCTAATTTTAATCTCGAAGTATTTGTAAAGGCACTCTTGTCCGTCTTATCAATAATTCGTTCGTTCACTCCGTAAATTAGGTGCAGCATACATAGCTCGCGGGAGAATTGATATATCGGAGTGACACTGACGCTTATCCAAATCTAGGGGGCGGGAGTGAGGGGCGAAAACCAATTTATTGACATAACTCTAGAACCCGTCGAACGTGGAACTTGCAACCAATTTACATTCGTCCTTCATTTTAGAACGCTTTCAACTACCTGTCTTCTGATGGTTGAAGCTCCATTAATGATGAAAAAGTTTAAATGTTTGTTCATTTTAACGGCCTACAACCCTATCCACATAAAAAAAAATAAAACTTGAAAGCCAATGATAGTACAGACGTATAAGAATTTGTTTTATGCAAATGTGGAAATAATTAGAAGACAATAGTTTTTTGCGCTAAGATGTTCTACTTTATGTACTGTTTAACATACTAAAAGTCCTGACAAATCCTGCATGTGCGTGAGCCGCAATCTTCAAAAAATGGTGGAGGACGTGGGTCTCACCCAGAGCTGGGTAAAATACTTTTCAAAAGTAGTTAACTACTAGCTACTAACTACTTCATCAAAAAGTAGTTATGACTACAAAGTTATAATTAACTACTCGTTGGAAAAATTAGTTAGAATAATGAGTACCACTCAAGAAGACAAAAGAATATTTTTTTAACTACTTCTTAAAATGCAAGTGAAACTCGGAAGACTTTAAGCCAAGGAAAAAAGAGCTTTAATCGGAGAGAAAGAAAAAGAGAAGGGGTGCGTTTTTCAAAAATATTTATTTTTCGCCGATTTCTTCGGTGTTTTTGAAAATCTAGAGTGATCGTGACTGCACTTCAGCTCAAGTATGATAATTGTTTCTAACTCACAAAAATTCGTAATTCCGAATCCGTTGAACAAAAAATGGTTTTTATTTAAAAAAGTAAAAATAATGGCCAGTGGTCGGAAGTAATGCATTACTGTAATGAAATTACTTTAGCTGGTAATGAGTAATTGTAATGCATTACTTTTTTTAAATAGTAATGGGTAATTGTAATGCATTACATTTTTTGAGTAATTGTAATGGAAAACCATTACTTTTTCCATTACTTTTTTCACCCTTAATTGATAAACGCAAAAATAAAACTTTTATGAAAAATGTAATTCTGTGAAATGAAATAATCACCACAGGAAGTAGCTAGGTACTACTGGTATCAGAGTTAACCCTAACCCAGCGGGGTTGTTTACCTACCGCCTCCCAAGCAAACATTGATGCATTCTGAAGAGGTTTTCCTGCTATTTTTAAGTAGCGATATTCTCTGCAATTACTCCGGATTAAATATTTCTACAGAATTGAAATAATTTCCCAGCTGAAGAAAATAAAACTAACTTCAGCCATCTCAAGCAGTGGTAAATTTTGAAACGCAATTGTTATTCAAATTAAATTAAAATTAAATAATAAATTTACTGTTTTAAAATAATACACCTACAGACCTACAGTTTTTTTATAACGTTGCATTTTTTAAAATTCCAATAATTAGAGTTGGCCGTGTCTGAAATGACGTATGTTTCAATTTACTCCAGATCTCAAAATCTGTCAGCTACAATCAGAAATTTAAGAAATGTCACGTTAAAAGTAATGTATAAAGTAATGCATTACATTTATTAAGTAATTGTAATTGTAATGCATTACAATTTCGACGAAGTAATGTGTAATGGTAATGTTCCGACCACTGATAATGGCCATCTCCGACTAGCACGCGTGCGATATTAAGTAAATTCTTCGAATTACTTTTGTTCGTGATTTCTCCGAGTTTTATAAAAGGGTAATTGACGAAGTAGTTTGGTTGATTTTTTAAAATTCATGCGATTTTTTTCAATTTCTCTGCAATAGAACTTGTGTGTATTAGTGAACTAGAAAATATATTTATAGTAGGTATTCTCAACAAAACTTCCGTAGCACGTCATCAATAGAATTTTCGATTTGCATATTTATCTAATTTCAAGTTTCAACCCTTAATCTGCCTTGTTCGATCTTGGTGAAAATTTGTCCATCCGCCTGCAATGTCACTGAAAATGAACACACCAAATTCTGCCTTGATACGTTGAATAGTTTTTGAGTTCTCGTATTTTTGTGTTTTTACATGTTAGGGGTTGTAGCGCCTTTAAGAGTGTTTTCTCAAATATAATTGGCATCTTTTTTGAATCATTAATGGAAAGCTATCGAATTACGCCAATTTCGACCAACACTACTCATCAAGCGGAATTTCGAGTTGCATCCCCTAATTTCCACCCCATCCGTTCGATTTTACGAAAAACGCATCCCCCGCAAGATTTCACCGAGTACGTAGAGTTTCCAACAGCTGCGTGCAACCCTTGCGGAGTTATCATATTTTTTGTTGTTTTCATCCCCTAAATTTCATCCCCCGAAATTAGCACCCCTTCACCTTCACTTGAGGGTCGAACGTGCATATCAAGTTTCAGCAAGATACCTCCACTAGTTCTCGAGTTATTGCAATTAATAATTTTTCGGTTTCTCACCCCTAACTCCTACCCCCGTGGTCCGATTTGGCCCAAAAGCAACCCCCACCTTACTTTTCAGGAGAGGAAGTTGCCTACCAAGTTTCAGCTCGAAATCTCAATCCGTTCTCAAGTTATCCGACGGACAGACTGAGGAGCGAGCGAGCGAGCGAATAAGCTAGAACAAGAGTGCCTCGCATTCTGCTAACTAAAGACAATCAGGGCGACACACTTAATTTTCCCTACATTTTTGGAGATAGTGTTATTTTGTACACAGATAATAAAAAATTACGAATTTTACTTTTATTCCGTGTGGTTTGCGCCCCCTTTTCCCCCCTAAATGCATAATAGTAGAGTGCAAAGCAGCTCGTATCTTTCACTATTCGAACACCTTAAAGTAAAAATGTATGACCTAGCCAGAATTGTAGGTTATGCCCTAACCCTAAGAGCTTATTCACAACCACTTTACGTACGTAACGTAACAAACTTTAACAATGGTCAACAATTGTTCATGACAGCTTCTGACTTTTCTAGTAATTGTTGACGATTGTTAAACTTTGTTATGTCACGTACGTAAAGTGGTTGTGAATGAGGTTTAAGGATCAAAAAGCCGTAAGTTGTCCAAAAATCGTCCAGTGCCTAAGGGCACTATCCAAAAAATTCGAGTTAAGTGCAAAATCAGAAAGAGGACATCAAGTTTTACCTACTGTTAAAATTTCAAACTGATCTCTGTACAATTTGTATTTTTTTAAATTATCAAAATATATTAGTTGCACGGGCGTATTAGTAGGGACGCTCTTGGGCTGTGCCCTGCACTTTATGATTAAGGGCTGGTACTTTGCACACTTCTTACCTAGATGCCAAAGGTCACTTTTTGAGGTGTTGCCAAGTTTGGCGGCCACTTGCTCTGGCAGGTTGCCTATCTCCGGGGCCTATACTTTCCGGAATTTTAATTTAAAATGCAAACCCCCATTTTTCACGTCACCATAAGAAAGGCTGTCAAATTCTGCTTCTAAAGATGTATTCACTCTTAGTGCCTTTTTGACGAAAAATCAAATAATCGAGATTTTTTAATGTATTTTAAAAACGCGATACAGCCGAAACCAAAGGACCGATTTAGCTGAAATTTTGCATATGGAGATTGTATTACAGCTGAAATTTTTTTGGAGGCAATCGACACACGGAAAGTGCCGTTTTGGCACATCAATTTTCAAATCTAAACATACTCTCATTTTCCCATCTTAATGAGTTTTTGAAAATTTTATTGTCACCATCAGAAAGGTCTTCAAATTCTGGTTTTGAATAAGACAAAATTCATTCGCATTTAGTGCCCTTCGGATAAAAAAATCGAAATTTGGTAACAACATTAAATAGTATATTATTGACGAAGGTAGATAATAACTATTTTAGCCCAAGCGGCAAGATTGTAACCTCGAGGTGCGAAGCACCGAGGGTTACAAGACGCGAGGGCTAAAATAGTCTTATCTACCGTGGTGAATATAGTACTTTTTTCACTTATTAGCAAAAGAAACTGAATTCTCAGTTCAAAGATAAGTCAATAATGGGACGTTTTAAGGCTATTAGTGAAAAAAATACACTATAGCCCAAACTACTGAATCGATTTGGCTGAAATTTGGTACATGGAGATTGGGTTGAAGAGCCTTGAAAGCGAAAAAAGCTGGCTAAATAGGCGATTCCAAGAGTACGCCCTAGAGATAGGCAATCCGCCAAAGCAAGTGACCGCATAGGCTTCAAATTTGGCAACACAGAATTACTGACAGTGACAATTAATTTTTGTCTTCATGTCAAAAGCATCAGCTTGCTTTTATTGCTCGTGCGAAAACTGCAACAAAGAGTGGTTGCATGTTAGTCCAGTCATTATAGAATTTTACTTCGGAAAAATTATCAGAGGGCTGAATTATTGTACACACGTTCCTTTGATAGTCCTAAATGAAAAATGAAAAATCTACCATTTGACAAGTAGTGCATCCATGCGAACTCAACAAGGCAACCGAAGAGACTACGAATCGTATTATGCAGAACAAAATAAAGGTTTCTGTTAATGCATAGACATTCAATTCAGAATTGGCATTACGACAACCATGCAATTTTTGAATTTGTGATGTAGTAGTGCCAAAGTTTAGTTTTCTTTCAGTGCATCCAAATACAATGGCAACCAAATGAAAATGTTTCCGTGGGCATATAAGCGATTTGTTCTTGTTTTTTTAGTTGCCACATTCCAAACTGAAAATTCGAGTTTCCATCCCTAACTTTCATCCTCTTCGATAAATTTCTCTTAAAATTCACTCTTCCTTTCTCAAAGATGCAGTGTGTAAGATCTCATAGTTTCGCAGAAGATATTGTTTCTCTGTGTCACATTATAGGGCTTCATGGACGTTTCAACCCCTAAACTCCAACCCCTATTTCACCACCCCACATGTTTTAAAGGAAGTTGTGTTTTCAATTCCACCACCCTAACCCAATTCGTTGAAAAATTGCGGTGATTTAAAGATACATGTTTTCAACTCCTCATGATTTCACCCCTTTATGGTTTACAGGGGTGAGTTTATTTTTTCGGTGTTGCTTATTTATTGACTTCAGTTGTTCATAATAAAATCAATAGGGTTTCAGAAGAAATAAATAAAATATATTTATCCGCTTGCCAAGAGTTAGGGTTGGTTTTAGGTTGAAAACTCATAAGACCTTTTTTCAATAGTTGGCCGAAATCTATCGAACCCCGGAATTTTGTGTCACCATTTACTTGAAGAAATTTCAAGTTTCAACCCTTAAATTGCACCCCCCTTGTTAGATGATAATGAAAATTGACATACCAAATCCTGCCAAGTTTCAGCAAGATACGTCCACTAGTTCTCGAGTTATTGCAATTAATAATTTCCCCACCCCCACCCCCGTGGTCCGATATGGCCCAAAAGCAATCCCCTCCGAGATTTTCCGGGTATCCACCCGTTTACAAAATTTTAGCTTGGTACATATCTGCTTTTGTTCTCAAGTTATCCGTTGCACAGACTTGAGGAGCGAACGAGCGAGCGAGCGAATAAGCTAAAACAAGAGTGCCTCGCATTCTGCTACGGCACTAAAATCGAAAACAAATTTGTTGACTATTCGCGATTCTTGCTAAGGAGAACGCCCTCTGGTGTGTGACGTCACACATGGGGAATTGTGAGAACCCAACCAATAAGGAGCGCTGAAATATAATGACAGTCATTTTTGGTGACATTTAATTGGACGGTTTCAACAAAATATTCCTGTGTGACGTCACAAAGTTAATTTGAATCGCAATACTCCTAACTTCGTGGTCGTGGCGAATGAAATCAAAATAACTCAGAATGTTTGAACCATATGCAAGTATGCCATTGTTGCCGGATAGCCCAAATTACCACAAGAAATGTGTAAATTTCGGAAGAAAAAGCTGTAAATTTACACCAAAACTGTAAATTTAGAGAAAAACTGTAAATTTACAAAAAAACTGTAAATTTGCAGCAAAACTTGCAGCACCCACTCACGTTCACCTCCCGTTCCGCGCGGTGGCCGTTGTTTGGCGGGAATTTTAAAAATGTTTGTGTAAATTGACAGTTTTTGTGTAAAACAGTTTTTGTGTAAATTGACAGTTTTTTTGTAAAACAGTTTTTGTGTAAATTGACAGTTTTTGTGTAAATTGACAGTTTTTGTGTAAATACAGTTTTTGTGTAAATTTACAGTTTTTATGTTTTACAGTTTTTTTAGAGATGGGCAGCGGTTTGCACCCCTTTGCACCCATTGCACCCTAAATGGGTTTATTCCCTGGGTGCAAATATTTTTTTTTAATTTCGCCCCATTTACACGATATGTTAACTTGGTGATTTTAGTTCCTTTCCAAATAAATGTGAAATTATTTGACGGCTGTTTGACATTTGCAATAACCGGCAAGAACCGCCACCCATTCTGTCTCTGTGCGGGAACCGTGGTGCGGCAACAGAGTCTTTGTGTCGAGTAACAAACAGTACAGTCCCTATTTGTGAGGCATATTATAATTATGGTTTCCAATTAAAAGAGATAGACGATTTTTAGGCAAAATTTGACATAGCCCGGTATGCAAAAGTCTGTCATTGTCAAAAATGACGTCACGAAATAGAGAGAGACTTACAAGATTGGAAACCTTCATTATAAACCAATTTTTAAGGATATGTATTAACTTTTCCCAATTGCATTTTGGTATCAAAATTTTAAAACTATTCTATTTTCAATGATAAGTTCAAAACTATGGCTTAATACTTTAATTTATTATTCAAAAAGTAGGTAGGCAAACGATCGTTTCCACCCAAAAGTGAATTCACCGGGTGAAAATGAATATCCATATTTTGACAATAACTAAGGCTTCAATGTACGTGTATTTGGTATTAAAAGAATTGTTTTGCGATGACGAATGCAAATTTAAGTAAAAACTGAATGCACCGGGTGCAATCGGGTGCAAACGAATGTTTCCTCCCAAAAAATGAATGCACCGGGTGATTTCCCATCTCTAAGTTTTTTATTTCGAACACATTTTTTGTGGTAATTTGGAAATAAAAAAAGAAAAAAATGTGGTACTTCTACGTTTCCGTAGGATCGAGCTTCCCATAGTATCAGGGCTCCCTAGTCTCCCCTAAGTACCCCAACATTTAAGGCTTGATATGTTAATATTAAAAAAACATAATTTCATATTATCATTTTGAAAGGCAGGAAATAAACGTCCACATCTATGATAATCAATAGTAATACGACGAGTAGTCTCTTGATTGCCGCGGGTTTTGACGTCCGAATGGTTGTCAACTACGGGTCAAAATTGTAGATTTTTTTAGGCGGAAAATATCTACCATTTGACAAGTAGTGCATCCATGAGGACTCAACAAGGCAACCAAGAGACTACGAATCGTATTTTGCAGATTATTTTATAAATTAAAGGATTGAGTAAATAGTGTCAAGTTGACGTTGTAGTATTATCACTGTAATCAGGATTTGATTGGTTACTGGTACCTATACTAAATGCTGATTTGGATTGGTTCAATACTTGATGTATAAAATAATCAACGAGATCGACTTAATCGAATTTCGCGGCTTTCTTGTAGGTCAGCTCAACATATTCACTGACAAAGGTTAGAATAATTATTGTAATTGATTAGAAAATGTAGAATAAAATTTATCTCTCACTATTAACTTATTTTGAACCGTTTAGTAAGTAAAGTTAAGGATAATATATAGTTGAAAAATTCACCTGGGATTGAAGCCTTAAATCCTTTCGGCTTGAATGCTTGTAAAGTCACGGTTGGAATCTTAAATTCTCCAGCACAGTTTGGTAAATAATGAAAAATAATCAACACAAATATTGGATAAAAGTCTTTTAACATATTGAAATCTAACTAGCAGGCGGCCAATAACCACGCGCATCTACCACTTAAGCCATACTCAACGCACGTTGCACATATTCTCATTATTGATTACCAGATATTTGTGGATCTTCAAAGATTTGACCTTGGCGTTGAAACTGGTTTTGTTTACAGTGATTAAACTGAAAAATATTAACTTATCTTTTGATGGTTCTATGGACATGATTAAAATAAAAGCGCCGAGAATTTGTGTTAAAAGTAGGTAAGTACTGGTATATTTTCATAAACTATAACATTGATTCGATTTCCTTTTCTTATTTCGGTCCCAAGAACCGAAATTTAGCGTCCATTTTGCGCATCACCGTGGATATTCAGCGATTGCAGTAAACTCATATTATCCATTTCGTCATAATTTGGCTCCAAAGAGATTGGGGCAAGATCCGGAATAAGCGCGTCATCGCCCGTTGCATCGTTGTTAAAATTTGGTTCTGCCAAATCGGAGAACAAGTTTGATTCCATGTCAATTACTTCTTCTGCGTCCTCTATTTCTTGATTATCGTCCTCTTGTTCGACCTGCAATTCATCGATAATATTCTGAAAATAGCTATTTATGTAACAAGTGGGAAAAGTACATCATTTCCTTTTCGGCTTCGCCTCGTTCTGTAATAAGCACTCGCGTAAGGAAATGATGTACTTTTCCCACTTGTTACATAAATAGCTATTTCATAATCCCCGTGCGAAAAATGATATTTTTCCCACTAATTTCAGTTAGGAAATGCATCATATTTCCGCACTATTGCGAAAAATGAATTACAGTGCGAAAAGTGAATTCATTTTCGCAGTAGTGCGAAAAGTAATTATGTTAATATAATTTCTTTAATTTGCTCAATCAGCACGATCCACATGATCATCACTAAACGTTTCATGCAAGTTATAGTCCAGTCATATTAGATCTAAAAAAGACGAATAGAAGAAATAATTTATATATTTTTGAAATTTTGGCTACGGACTCCTGTTGGCACCTGAAATGAAGGGCCGAAAAGTTCCCACTACCCAAGTGTGCGCTTCATCCCTTATTTGGAGAAAACCACCTCCAAACGTGACATGGCGCTAGTTTTTAGCATTTTTCCGAGAAACTATCCATCTGACAAAAAAATTATTCTAGTCAAAAGTATTTCTTATGAAATTCTGCATTAAAAAAATCCTTTTGATTATTTTGCTTATCCCCATCTAATTGTCGCAAACTACGTCCGAAGTTGTAGAAAAGTCAAATTAGATTTTTTAGTAGAACATATTTATGAAATTTTTGCTACGGACTGCTGATGGGCCCTGAAATGAAGGACCGCAAACTTAACACCTCCCAAGTGTAAGCTTCATCCCTCTTTTGGCAAAAATCTACTCCCAGCGTGGACATGGCGCTAGTTTTTAGCATTTTTCGGCTAAACTATCAAACGGACAAAAAATTACTCTAATCAGGAATATTCCTCATTAAATTCTGCATTAAAAAGTCCTTTTCATCATTTTGTTTATCTCAACATAATTCTTGCAAACGACGTCCAAAGTTGAAGGTACTGCTAGATTGATTTTTGGTACGAGCGAAAAACAACCCTCAAGTTCGGACGTCGTTTGCAAGAATTAGGTGAGGATAAGCAAAATGATGAAAAGGACTTTTTAATGCAGAATTTCACGAGGAATATTCTTGATTAGAGTAATTTTTTGTCCGTTTAATAGTTTAGCCGAAAAATGCTAAAAACTAGCGCAATGTCCACTTTTGGGAGTACGTTTTCGCCAAAAGAGGGATGAAGCTTACACTTGGAGGGTGTTAAGTTTGCGGCCTTTCATTTCAAGGCCCATCAGCAGTCCGTAGCCAAAATTTCATAAACACATAAGTAAGTTCTACTCAAAAATCTACAGGGTGAGTCTGAAAGACTCCACATCCTTTATACCACAGAATCTACTGTTCAAATGATGAAGCTTGTTGCAAAAATTATTGGTCAATTGTGATTCCTCTTGATGCCAAAGATCTTCATTTTTAAACGTTCTTTTTAAATATCTTTCGAAAGGTGTATCGTAGGATTTTGAATTTTTACACAAGCATTGATTGTTACAGACCCGATGTTATTTGCCCTTGAACTTTTTATGTTTGAAAATATTGCTAATTTGCTTATGCGGCCGTATTCCCCGTTCAATTTTAAAACTTTTTTGGCTTTTACAATTTTTCGAAAAACTAGCCACTCACGAGAAAAATTGAAAAAACCGAAAACATGATGCAGGTAATCACCTTAAAACCAATGATGATGTTTTTTCTTCAGTTGTGAGCAATGGTTCTGAGCACAGAAGGACACCTTCAATGCAAAAAAACAGTTGAAATGTGATGCGTGTCAACGTTCACTTTGATTTTTATTGAAATTGTAGGTTTATCACGATGATCATGTTTTCGGTTTTTTCAATTTTCCTTGTGAGTGGTTATTTTTTTGGAAAAATTTTAAGAGCCAAAAAAGTTTTATAATTGAACGGGGAATACTTCCGCATAGGCAAATTAGCAATATTTTCAAACATAAAAAAGTTCAAGGGCAAATAACATAGGGGCCACCCTTTATAACAGGGATCCGCTTTTTGGATAATGTCTTAAGTATCATCAGCAGTTGCTTCTTGGTCTGTAACAATGCTGTGCAGAAATTCAAAATCCTACGATACACCTTTCGACAGATATTTAAAAAGAACGTTTAAAAATGAAGATCGTTGGCGGCTTATAACATCAACAGGAATCACAATTGACCAATAATTTTTGCACCAAGCTTCATCATTTGAACAGTAGATTCTGTGGTATAATGGATGTGGAGTCTTTCAGACTCACCCTTTATTTTGACTGTTCAACAATTTCGGACGTCGTTTGCGAGAATTAGGACGTTTTTAATCCAGAATTTCATAAGGAATGTTTTTGATTAGAATAATTTTTTTGTCAAATGGATAGTTTCGCCGAAAAATGCTAAAAACCAGCGCCATGCCACGTTTGGGGGTGGTTTTCGCCAAATCAGGGATCAAGCGCACAATTGGGGGGTGGGAACTTTTCGGCATTTCATTTCAGGTGCCATCAGGAGTCCGTAGCCAAAATTTCAAAAATATTTCTTCTAGAAAATCTAACTTGACTGGACTATTATGAAAAAACACCAAATCTTTTTCAGTGCTTCGCCAATTATAGTTTCTGAATGTCTCGATCGGGATTACGAAAATGGATTTTTCCTTACTACTGGAGTGGTTGACTTATATTGAAAGGCACCATTAGAAAGGTCAACTTCAACTGGAAATAGGGCTGGCCCCGAAAGCAGTTTTGTCGCTTGCAGGTGGATCTCTGACAAGCCTTTGATTAATTTGGCAAGGTGCCCTCCAAGGGACTGAACGTGCTTGTTGTCCAAAAGCTCCATTTTCACTAAAACGTCCGAGCGAAGCTTTGCGAATCTAGTTCTAGCTAATTGTCTACAGCGAAGTATCAATCTATATTCATAATTTCCTGTTTCCACTCGGTACAAAGGCTCTTGAAGTGCTGCATAGCTACATTCCTCATCATCCATTTCCTTCACTTTCAAGCAATAGGCCAAGTATTCGAATTTAGCATCCGCGTATTTTTTTACAGTTAAGCGGGTGTCTGGAATAGCTTTATAGAGGTAAGTTCCCATATCTGATAGCACCTGAAATAGTTAAACTAAGAATACGTTTTTTTTTCTCTGAGATACTCACTGGTTTGACTTTTTTTATCATGTCTTGACTTAATTTTTCCACAGTTCTATGCTGTTCTCCAAAGAGTCGAAAGGTTTCGCTGGCTCTTTTTTGTGGTTCTCTCACGGCAAGATTTACGAAGACATCTCCCATGGCTTTGACTGTTTGATGAAGTTCCATGTGGGCCTGAAATTACATTAAAGCTGTTTCTGCAATTAGTCCAGGCAATGAATGATTTTGAATGGAAAAAATTCAACCAAGAACATTTTTTGTTGGAATGGTTAGATTTCAGGGCCACGATAAACATATTAAAAACTCGCCCTCCGCCCCAGCTTAGAACCCCCCTAAAATCTGCAAATTATGCACAAGGCGCAAGTTTTTGCCTCATAACTCGCTTCTCCTTCATCTTACAAAAAATATAAACGTATACAATATTGAAGGCTAATAAATTCACTACAAGAAAGTTTCTATGCACTTTTCACCTGAGAGCAACGCTTTGGCCGCAGGAGTCGCTCAAAATTGAGCAAATTTTTCGAAACGCGACCATAATAAAAGAGGTTACCAAACCAATACTATAGATTTTGATCCCAGATTATCGCTTTGCACGATGATAGTGTGAACCATAGAGAACAATTTAAGAAGGGGAAAAAAAAAAATTACAAAATTGGCTCTCCCTATCTTCGATCCTAACTGAAATTTCGAGGGAGTCTCGATCTCAAATTGTTCTTTATTTGTGACACTATCATTTTGCAAAGTGGCATTTTATGATATAGAATACACCCCGAACGTCAATTTTAGGGTAGAAGAACACGTTCTTGTGGAGAACATAAGGGTGTATTGGAAAATTTAAAAATAACAAAGCCGCTTGTTGTGTTAAAAAATCTCATTTTAAGCTCATGATGTGCAAAATTTGGGGGTATTCCAGGTTGGGGCAGAGGGCGAGTTTTTAGTATGTTTTTCGTGGCCCTGAAATCTAACCATTTAAACAAAACAATTCTCTGTTTAATTTTTTCTATTCAAAAATACCCACCCCCCGATAATTCATTGTTTTTTTTCAATTTATTCACAAAATACAATTGATAGGAACCTGCAATTTACAACATAGTGTCGTAATGTAAAGGGCTTCCTTCTAATTTTTTTTCAAATTTTTACTTTCACCAGAGCTGTGTATTCTTGGGAGGGCTTTGCATATTTTCCACCTGAATTTTTCTTTAATCGTTTTCCGCAGAAAATAATATGAAAATCATAATTATCTATCCATGGTACACAAAAAAGGTGCTCTTAGTCAAAGTCGCTACAGCTCACCGATTTCGAATAAAACGTCTCTGATTTGTTTGGAGAGCGAAAATTTTTGACGAAAGATTTTATTTTATCCGCTTAATTATTGAAATAAGTATATAGAACGATTCCCTGCATCATTCTAAGAAGAAAAGTTCATATGGACATGTGGCGAAAAATGCTTCCTAAGGGAACTGTGGCACCTCAAAAAAAATGTTTTCCTGGGCCTCAATGAAAGGGCTATCTTTAAACCCTAGGGAAATTTCTAGTCGGTCCCCATCTCAAATTGTTCTCTATGGTTCACACTATCATCGTGTAAAGCGATAATCCGCGATCAAAATTTGTAGTATTGTTTTGGTAACCTCTTGCATAATGGTCGCGTTTCGAAAAACTCGCTCAATTTTGAGCGATTCCTGCGGCCAAACCGTTGCTCTCAGGTGAAAAGTGCTTAGAAACTTTCTTGTAGAGAATTTATTAGTCTTCAATATTGTATACGTGTATATTTTTTGTACGATGAAGGAAAAGCGAGTTATGGGGCAAAAACTTCCGCCTTGCGCATAATTTGCAGATTTTAGGGGGGTTCCAGGCTGGGGCGGAGGGTGAGTTTTTAGTATCCCAGATAGAACAAACACATACAATGAATAAACAATGGATATTCATCCATGAATATGTGAACTTAGTCTGTATATACACACTTTACATTGTGAATGACCCTTGAACATTCTGTGGTTCCTGGTAGCATCAAAATACATCCACTTGAGTTTTATATGAATATCAATTTGATATACCTGTGAAGCACATATGGATATAAGATAAATAAGTTCCTTGCATGTAAATACCAAGTATATCCATAGAATGCCCATTTTATTACATGAATATACAGGGACATTCATGCACAATCCTGTAATGTTCAGCTGCTTAAGCAATTTGATGCTATGTATATTCCATGAATATACGGAGGATATTTATCGCATAAGTACTCTGAAGTACCCCACTTCAAGAAGGCCTCAGGATACGATACGCTACCAGAGACAACTTCCCACCGTGTCATGAGTTATGGTATGTGGTTTCTACTGAAATCCCTTGGTATTAGACCACATGAGACCACATTATTGGACAACGAGAAACTTGCAGTAGGTTTTATACCACTCAGAGGTATCATAAGTTGTTAGTTGTATCATACGCGCCATCTATCTACTGAAAATTTAACCTGGATATCATGAATATTCATTGCATATACACTGGATATGCACCGTAATAAGAGCCATGTGGGCTACACTGAACGTTCAGGCGAACTCCATATGTGAATAACACATTTAATTACATGCAAAACGTTAATGTGAAAATATGGCGAAACAACTCCAGGAATATTCACATATTCATATGACATACAGATGTATTTTAGAATATTCCTGGAGATGATCTGAACTTAGTCCTCCGGCGTCGGAATATTCTATGAAAATACAATGAATCTTCGGTATATTGTGGATATAAAATGTACATTTTCTGAATATTCAGGGAATAGTTTGTGCTATCTGGGATGTTTTTCGTGGCTCTGAAATCTGACCATTCCAACAAAAAAAGTTCTTGGTTGAATTTTTTCCATTTCTCGATCGATTTTTCGCCTGGACTAAATGTAAGAAAACTTTACATGTAAGACTCGTTTGCAATGGTCCACAAGCCCTCTGTACATCAATTCGATATGCTGAAGTTCCTGCAGCTTCTTGACTAAGGTGTCATTGCAGAGGATAGCCCTGGAAAGACCCAACGCATCCGCAGTTGAAGAACTCATATTTTCCACCAATCGATGTTTCATTTTTTTCAAAACGATGTCGAGGCTTTTACCTTGCTGGGGATCAGCATGAAGCTTATTGTAATTGATAACAACTTCATCCTAATAGGAAAAGGAATAAAAAGTACGATAAAACAGAATAATTTACTTTAGCTGCCTGAATCATTTTGGCCACTTCAACTTTGGTTTTTCCTTTAACAGATTGTGCATTGACTGAAACCAGCTCATCGCCTGATTGCAGAGTGCCATCTCGACTGGCAGCTGTATTGTCAAATATTTGGACAATGTAAAGGCAAGGGCAAAGAGGTGATCCACCACCAATGCTTATACCGATTAAGTTATTGGCATCTTTTTCAATGGTAACGCTGCCAGATGTAACCATCATTCCCCTGTTGATTGTAACATAAAAAGGTTAACGATCACGTAACTATTATACAATCGAGAATTTTAACTTAGTTGCTAAGTTTTTAAGGATAAGTTTAACTAAGCGCTTTTGGTATTTGTGGGCTCCTAATGGTGTCGGGGAATTCTACACTACAGCTATCGGTGAAATGTGAGGGAATTTTCTAAGGTGCGGCACATCGGTGCTCCTGCAAGAATAAAATAAAATCAGGCACTCGGTTAGTGCGAATTTCACTTTTCAAATATGATTGTGGTGAAGTGAAATATTCAAAAGTCAATAAATCGCATTGATATGTCTTCTTAAAGTCATTACAGGGTCAAGGTGGGGTCAGACGTTTTTTTCTGTGGTATGTCAAACCGGCTTTAGTTTACGTCAAGTTCCCGTTTTAGTAAGTACCATTCGTACAACAAAATTTTAGATCAAGAGGGCAGAGAAATTTTGTAGATACTCGCAGTCTCAATAAAATAATGTTGTTCACATGGTATAAATGTTTGGACGATCATATCATTGTCGTTAATTTATTGTTGTCCATTATCCCTGAGACATTGACACTGACAGGAATTTTGACGTAAATCCATTTTACAGCACAACAGAAAAAAGTCTGACATGGTCTTTGTGTCCTTTAAAAAAATGATGCGACATAAGTACTTAACTCAGTATTGACAATATAGTGATAGAATGACTTCAATTGACATGCTGTTCTTACAGTGGTAGAACTACTAATAGACCGCTCTCGATACACGATAATAATATAATACATTTTTTCTAATAATATAATACATTTTTTCTACGACCACTATTAAAAACACTTGTTTTAACGTTTGTTGACCATTTTTAAAAATGCCGTTTTCAGTATTAAAAGTCATTTACTTTTGACACTGGTGTTAAAAGTGATTTATTTTAACACTCAGTGTTAAAAATGACAATGCAACAACAATTAAACAAGCAACAAATTGTCACTATACCCTAGTTACGGCGAATTTCATGGACGTTTTCAGTTAAAATTTGAAATCTTCTAACACTTATATCATAATAGTTACCAACATAACAAAATAAAATCACTTTTAACACGCATACCATACACTATTTTTTCTACAAACATGATTAAAAGCAAAAGTTTTCATATTATTAATAGAAAACGTCCATGAAATTCGCTGTAACTAAGGTATAATGACAGTTTGTTGCCGCGGCTTGTTTAATTGTTGTGGCATTGTCACTTTTAACACTGAGTGTTAAAAGTAAATCACTTTTAATATAAATGTTAAAAGTAAATGACTTTTAATACTGGTATTTATAAAATGTCATTTTTAACAATTATCAACAAACGCTAAAACAACTGTTTTTAATAGTGTTTGTAGAAAAATAACATTTCAGGAGAACGTAGCTTTTTAAAATAACGAACAGAAAAGCAGTTTTAAATATTAAATTCTCAGAGGCGGCAACTTTTCATTTTAGAATGTGGTCCTCAGTATCTCCTGATGACGGGTAGAGGGAGGGTGTAGGCAGAGCACATTGTTAAAAATATAAAATTTTAAAATATTGAATTTCTAATAGAGGCCAAAAATACTCATTTTTAGGGTTGGGCAAAAGCATGTTTGCATGTTTTTCCTAAAGGCTCATATTAAACCCACAGCATAATATAGCATTTATCAAGGTTTCACGGCATGCAGCATACGTTACGGTATATTTGGGTACATTACAGCATGCAGCTGCATGTTTTCGGCTGTTTAAGGTTGCTCTCCGGAATATTTCTAGAAAATCTAAATTATCCTGTTACCCTGATTAAGAAACAATTTGTAGGGACTGCCTCGAGGATTATAGACGGTGTCTTCTAACTTGCGTACGTCCAACTTGCATACAAGGATTATTTCTTCCAATTTGCGTACACGGGTCGGGTCGCGCTGCGAGTCAGGTAAAAGTGTAACGATACATATTCCAACTTGCCGTACACAAACTGTCTTGCGGTAAATTTATTTAAACTTTCCTTCGCACTTTTTCTACATACTTATTCGTATGTGTGCTGTAAACGGAAACTTTAACAGTTCTACGATTATTTCGTTGATCAGTGGCTGCAAAATAAGAAGAGAAGGAAAAAAACATCAATTTGGACCGTCCGTCGGATTACTAAAATATTAGAGGCATATACAAAAACTAAAGACATTAAAAAATGCGTAAGATCTCTAGCTTATGTGGCAAAGTTGGAGTAAAAGACTGTACATACCATCTGCATTTTGTAAATATTCTGTAAATTATACTCTGTCCGGGATCCACACGACCCTATTTCCATGGTAAAGCATTGTTGTCAACAATGTTTCGCCATGGAAATCGCGTTACGTGGATCTCGGACAGAGTACACCTTGTAAATAGTAACTTGTTAACGTAAATTTCAAATTTGACGCAGGAAATATTTTCTTTGCGAAAACAAAAACTTTTAAACACGCCAGCAAATCGCTGCTAGTCCTAAGCCTGGAAAAAGTATGAAAGAAAGTTTAAATAAATTTACCGCAAGGTGGAATATGTATCGTTACACTTTTACCTGATTTGCGGCGCGACGACCCGTGTACGCAAATTGGAAGAAATAATCTTTGTACGCAAGTTGGACGTACGCAAGTTGGCTATATTCTTATAGACTGACCGCTATTTACGATTTTATGTGCTTTCTTCGAAAAGGATTGGCCAACAATTCTTAATTCTAACATGGTTAGAATAGCTAATTTTTTCATCCCCTTCCACTTGTCTATTCTATATGTATTTATGTTCTGGAGCTTTTTAAGAGCAACAAATAAGTATTTCAATTACATAAACTATATTAAAACGCATTTTTCTGACATACTTGATATTTTCTTCTCGATACAAAAAACTTCTTGGTTGAAAATGTTGAACAATACATGATTATTTATCTGTTATTTATTGCAATAAATTTTAAATAAACCTGAAATGTGCATTCTGTATTTTTTCCTGTCCTTTTACTGTGTACCTATTGATATTTTTCCATGTAGCTATGTATGATTGTATAATACCTAATTTAGTAATAAAATGTATATTGAAAATCAATGTTATTTCATTAATATATTATAAAGAAACTCCCAATAGAAAAAATGACTACTTTTAGTTTATTTTACGGCATATATTAGGGCATATATGCTTGAAGATTGCAGCATGTTTAGAGCATACATATATTTGAAGATTTTTATGGAGTATTTAAGTATATATGCTTCATCTTTACTGCATACTTGCCCAAATGCCCAACCCTACTCATTTTGTTGATTTTTCACTTTTTGCCAGCATAGCCAGATACAGTCCGCTTCAGTTTGTAGAATATTTGAAAAATTAGGCCTAAAAAAATTTATTTTGTGGACGCTGGAATTTTGCGTATGGTGCTATAGTTGCCGCCGCTGGATTCTTGAATAAAAAACTCAAAGTCTTGGCACTAACATTAGAAAAACATCGTTAAAAATAAAAGAACAAAATAAAATTCATCATCGAGGCCCGAAATTTGTAGTTCCACCACTGATCCTACAGGTATCATACTCACACAAAATTTTAATACTTGACTTGAGCTAGTAGCTATAGTTTCAAATGATTAAAATTTGGAGCGAGTAGTGTACCTACTTTGGGCGATAATTCGAATGTAAACTTTCATTCTAAATTATGATATGTGGTTAATGAATAGGCTCAAAAACTGATAAAAAATAAAATGTGTTCACTTACAGGGTGTTTTCTCTGACGATTGTCCCAGGAGCCATATCAAACAGTAATTCTTCCATTTCAGGATTCTCATGTTCTTTGGTTCGAACATTTTCTTGGTGGCAGGTGGCAACGTTTAGTTCCACGCCATTTGCCTCGCCTATGTCTGATGGTTTGCTTTAATTTAAGGATTGTTTAGGATCAGAGTTAACCCTGGGGTGTTATATAGTTATCTACCGCTTTTGCTCCTAGGAGATTCAGAATATTTTATAAGGAAAAGTGCAAAAGTGATTATTGTTAATCATTCATACTTATCAAGAAATCAATAGGTAATACAGATAATCATCATACCTAGGTAGCTTATACATCTTTCTTAATACCGAACACAAAATTAAACCGAATGAATTTAGCGAACCTAACGGAAACACATGATGGAAGCGCGGAAGTTAATATCACAATAATAATACTGATAAGAAATGAGGACGGTATACTGTATAGGTACTGCTGATAACTTTATTTTTTCTTTTGTTCCTATTGTAAAATTCACTTTCATTTGCTAATGTTTAGGTTGGTATACAAAGATATTGTTTTATGCGATCCTGTAGAAAGCGAAGAAGAATTGACGACATCCAAAGAGACTAATAAAAGAAGGCAAACAGCAGATTCTCTGTTCTTCAATGATATTTTATTTTGCAAAAAATGAAAGGACCCTATACGATAGTGGCCCAGGAAAAAAATTGATCTAGACGATACTGAACTTTGATTTCTGGTGTGGAGGTATAATAGAGTGTACTTATATCATTGAATACAAAAATATAGAAATTCTCCCAAGCGGTCATATTTTTATGCGGCTCTAAACATGTTTAGGCCTCAATCTAAAATTTGGTAGAGATTGGCCCAAGCGGTTGCCTTATTGTATAGGGTCCTTTTGAAATCAGTTTCCTAGTACTTAGGTACCTTTTTAAATTAGTCGCTTGACTTCATTGATTCTTAAAACAAAATAGGAAATAGGTATGTTTGTGCATAATTTTCGCCCTAAACAAAACGCAGGCGCAAACAAATAGCTGCTGATATGGGATGAATAAAATCAATACTAGTGAAATAAAAGACCTCATGATAACTCACATTTTATCCTCTTCTAAAAAGTAATCGTATTCAAGGTCCAGCATGTTTGAATCTGTTCCAGTTGCTGTGTTAGTAACACTTTCAACCTTTACTCTGTCTGTGAACTATTATGAATAAAATTTGATCAACAAGTGGTGGTAGGCATATAGCACCACTGCTGAGAGCTTTGGCGTCGGCGTCGCGTCGCGTCGGCTCAGGCGCCCAGCACGGGATCAATTCCACCAAAGAGAGGGAAATTTGAATTTTAATAAAACTGCCTCCACACTTCCTGTTCTCATCAATTTTACTTAAACTTTCACTTAAATCGACCACAATTTGACAAACTATTGAAATGACGTGGTGGATGACGTTTATCTAGGTCATTTAAACGATTGAGCCCTAAAAAATTCATACAAAGGGGTGTATGGATTATAACTTGGACATGGGCCATCCAGTTCTCAAAATACCGCACATGCCATTTTGGCATATATGATACTCTAGAACACGTAAGGAAACTATGCACAAAAAATCACGTGTGCGGTATTTTGAAAACACTGTTGGAAATAAGACAAAATTGAACATTTATTCTTAATTGAACTTTATTTAAGTGCAGTAACCCTTTAAACTTCAATACCCTCTATGGGTTTTCTTCTTCATTGTACCCCTATGTTCATTCTTTTTTTTGTCAATATGACTTTGCCGGTGTAATATTTCATTTAACCTGATATGTATTTGGCCCAAAATAGTGGCTTATCCCATGCACTCCTTTCCATTGTTAAATTACTACAAAATCTTGTATAATTCGAGATATTTTTTATCACTCGGATGCCTAATTTTAATAGCGAACATAAACATCAAACATATTAAGAAGTAGGCGAATTCACTTTTGCGATTGATTTAAGAATAATTTATCTCTAGCTGGTCACTTAAATCGCCGTGACAAGTAGTCCGTGGACTAGACGACCGGTAACGGTTGTCTATATCTAGCCGGTAAATTATAAATGACGTGATCGATGCTTTCGATGGCATAGTGGCACATCACTGTTACTTTGGCTGCCAATTTGAGTAAAACAACATGCTAATGCCGCCCTCTAATGTAGGACCGACTTGCATTATTTCTCAATCGAAATTGTAGATGTTGAAGGAAAGATAAGGTTTTAATTTTTTTCATGTAAAAATAGATATTCTTACCAAGGCAGTTACTCAATGTTCGGTCGACCTAAAGTGGTGCAGGAAAATACATTACATCTAGGGATGTTTTAGCATCAGACTGCATGTTAGCAGAGTTTTGGTTAAGTTACATTTGAGTGTCACATGTAAAATTTAGCCTTTTGCGTAATTGTGCCAATAATGGCACACGTAAGGTGATTCTGTGATGGCATATGGGTAGCGCCATAGGTTGCTGTAAACTTATACCTACCTACCTACCTTCCACTACTTAAGTACATATTGTTTTGGTTTTACCTATATCTAGTAGGATGGCATCAAAAGAAACACGGAATAGTCAAGAATGGGGTGCACCAAAAACGAAATGTTTATTTGCGAATTCACTTTTTTATAATACATATTTTTGTTTAATAAAGTTTTTGTCATGATTCTGCATAGGTCCTATGATGGCATCTTCGTCCAATTCTTCTAAATACTCATATTTTTTCGAAAATGAGTAAATTTAGAGTTTTCTTTGCATATTATTGCAGAACATACCTATAACAATCATATATATTTTTGTAATAAAGCAAAAATGTTAAAATTTCTAATTTTTATTAAAATAAATTGTTAGGGGTGCCGTTGTAGGCACACTGCCCCTAATTAAGGATGTTTGAGACGTAGGATTAGGTATGCCAATCTCGAATTGAAAATTAATTACTATACAGGTGATTCACGAAGACCGTTCATTAGAAAATTTTGGGGGTCTACATGTAGTAGAATTTTGAAATTTAGTACTATACCATAATCGCCTACGCACACCAAAAATAAAATATTTCCAACCCCCCAGCACTTTCGGTTTTACCGGAAATGGCCGCCATCTTTGTTATTTTGATTGGAAGACCCTCGTTTTGATATTGGATTCGGCTTCGTCTCTTAATTGCCAGTTTATCGCACCCAATTTTTGCCCACCTAACTGTCACCGTTTTTGACGTATGTATGTCAAAATAAGTATCAAGAAATTGATTTTGCAATCCGCAATAGAAAAATTTATATCTTCCGAACGGTTGAAGATTAAGGGAACCAAATTAAGAGGGTTGAAACTAGAAGGCTTGAGCTTTCTTTTGATTACTCAGTTGTTCTTGTTGACGTAACGATATTGCGGAAATTAATTTTTAAAAATGGGGGAAACAAATTGTCCACAACTCCATTTTTCCAAATGGGAGTACCACAATCTTATGCAATGAAAAGATGCTAAATTAAATTTCCTTTCGACTGCCTATTTTCAATATTTTCAAAAATATTAAAAATTAAGGCGTTTTTTAGATTTAAACAATGTAACTTTAGGGGCGCTGGAAAAAAAGAAATGTTCAAAAAGACTTTCGCATCTTTCAAAAATTCACTTTTCTTCACTTCTGGCAATTTTTAGGAAAGGTAAGCCCCCTTTGAACACCTAATTCTTTCAGAGTTGCTGAAAGCATGTACAAATAAAAACAAATTATAGCTTGTTGTCGATCTGTAAAACGAACTATTGCTAATTGTTGACCCAAAGCTTGCTGGGAATATATTCTTTAAATCGCACAAATAAATTTATCCCAAATATTTTCAAAAATATTGAAAATTGGTCAGGGAGTGCAAATACTAGTCGAAAGGAAATTTAATTTCACATCTTTTAGCCACATAAAATTATGGTATTCCTATTTAAAAAAATGCAGCAGAGAAGCGACTGGAACCTCCCCATCGCGTGGATCTTTATATTCTGTGTAGATAGTAGTCAATTCAACAGAATTTTTTTAATCCTTGACTAATTTCGCAATTTTCTGACAAATACCGACGTGACCTCGGACATCACCCATCACGTTTGACAATATGTTCCTTTTAAGGTTAATCTTTTGCCACCTTTTTGACAATAACTGCCACTTTATGTCATCCACTGTCAGCTCGCTCCCTTTTAATGAGAAAGAATTTTTTCTCTATTTTCCACTGAAATGGCAGAAACTGTGAACACATTTTTAGAACCAGAATTTGATCGCCTTTCTAATGGCGACATAAAAAAGGAGGTCTTGTTTTTAAAATTTTAAGTAGATATTCTTAAATGGGACTTCCCGTGGGCCAATTGCTTTCAAAAGCCTTTTAGGTCTTCAACGGATCACCCAATCTCCATGTACCAAATTTCAGCCAAATCGATTCAGTAATTTGGGCTATAATGTATTTTTACTGTTATTATAAAATTTCGATTTTTTGAACCAAACAGCGCTAAATGCGAATTTAATTTGGCTTATTTAAAACCAGAATTTGAAAACCTTTCTGATGGTGACAATAAATCTTTCAAAAACTTGTTTTTAATGGTCAAATGAGAGAATAATTTTAAATTTGGATATTGGTGTGCCAAAACGGCACTTTCCGTGAGTCGATTGAATTCAAAATTTGTTCAGCTATTCCACGTGTAATAGAATCCCCATGTGCAAAATTTCAGCCAAATCGGTTCAGGGGCTAGGGCTGTACCGCGATTTTAAAGTCCGATAAAAATCAATTTTTTTTAAATTTTTGGTCAAAAGGGCACTAAGAATGAATACACTTTTAGAAGCAGAATTTGAAGGTCTTCCTAATGGTGACGTGAAAAATGGGGGTTTGCATTTAAAATTTAAAAGTTGATGTGCCACAATGGCATTTCCGGTTGCACGATTGGCTCCAAAAGCTTTTCAGATCTAAGTTAGGTTACGAGATGCCTATGTTCCAAATTTCAGCCAAATCGGTCTAGTAGTTTTGGCTGTGGCGTGATTACAAACGAACGTACATACGAACGTACAAACGTACGTACGTACATACACACAGACACATTTTAAAAACCCCTTTTTTGGGTTCCTGAGACCTCAAAACGTAGAGATCTGGTCTTATCTCGAATTCGTTTAGTGATTGCAGTAACCTCCCATTTTTCTTAAATTGTGATGGGGTTGGGGAGGTTAAAAATTAAGTTGTGGACAATTCCTCTATACCACAGCGAAAAATGATATTGAAATTACATATTCCAAGGCAGTGTACTATAGACAATAGTTATTTGTGTATCGAGGTCCAAAGGAACGGCTTTGCTGGGCGATCCTAGAATTTGCGAGACGAGCAAAGCGAGTTGAGCATCAGGCGAGGGCAGCAAAGTCGTATTTTGGCCGAGGTGCACATACAATTTTTTAGTCGACGAATTGATGTTATCATTTTATTAATTGAAAACTTTCAGTACGCAAATGCGTACCGACACTTTCGGATATAGTCGACCTAAAATTTATATATTTGGTGTTGTATGCATTATGCATCAACTTTTCTATGATTACCCGTGCTTGAGAATAGAAATGAAGACATGGTTTTAGCGTGTATCGAAAAAAAAGAATTTTGGAATTTCGTTTTGTAATAGTCGCCAAAACTTGCCTTTTACTATCCTGAAAAGAAAGTTTATTTAAGGTTTTGCTATAGTTGAACGTTTTCAGCCCTCTACCGCCCCTTAAATGTTATGTTATTTTGAAATCTCAAGTTTACAACGAAAATTTTTTTGAAATGCAACGTTTATTGTTTTTCTGTCACTACTAGGCTCGGAGTAGATTTTAAAGATCACTAACAGCCGTTTTTTAATCTCTAGTTAAATTTAGCTACCTACTAGATGGCCATTGCCATAAGTTTCAAATACAATTAACTCTAAATCAATCAAGTTGATGGTGCATCATGACAGAACTTATGTATGACAGTACTGGTTGACGTCTAAAGTTCAAACGTTAAATTTTTGTGCGTTTTTTAGTCTTCGAAGGCCCACCAAATATAGGCCACTCGAAACAATTTCTAGTGTAAATTGCCTTTAAAATATTCTTATTAACTCGAAAGGGAAGCACAGAAATTCAAATAAAAAACGCACGAAAATATAACGTCTTAACTTTAGACGTCAACCAGTAGTGTCATAAGTTCTGTCATGCATGCACCAGCAACTTGATTAATTAGAGTTAACGGCCTTTAGTAGTCTTTAAAATCTACTCCGAGCCTACTACTGATAGAAAAACATTAAATAATGAATTTAGAAAATTTATTTGTTGTAGAGGGCTAAATATGTTGAACTATAGCAAAACCTTAAATAAACTTTCTTCTTAGGATAGTAAAAGGTAAGTTTTGACGACTATTACAGAACAAAATTCCCAAATTCTTTTTTTTCGATACACCGTAATGGTTATGCATTCCACACATTTTATTAGTCACTGGTAGTTACAATATGACGTCAAACTGTGCAAAATTACATGGCGCAAGATATCCTTTTTTGACAGGTCAGCAGTATTCAACCGATGTTTTCGTATAGGGTTGGTTCTGGGAATGCCTAAGCACCTCTATACGAACCAAGTGATTACCTACCTATAATTTATGTAGATATTTTTAGTTAATGGTAATAACCATACAATCAAGTAAAAATAAACAGTAATTTCCGGGTATATGTATGGATCTTAAGTACTTATTTGAATGACATATTCAATTTCGACGTCAGATTTCTCACCCCACCCTCACCTCACTCTAACTAGATTATGTCGATCACGCTTCCAACTTTGATTTCATTACAATAACGAATTGTGGAAAACAAAGTAGAGGAAGTCGACGAGGTCAGTTGATATTGAATTTTCCGCTGTTTTGAATTCACGCCTTTCATTCCCATTTACTCGACCATCCTAAAGTGATTGTGATTATCTACTACTAGACCATCAATTTTTGCAGCTTTTTCCGAAAATTAACTTTGGAGTGGGCGGCATAATGGTTAAATTTATAGGTATTATGACAGAAATGTTGATCATTCAAAGGGGGTGAGATTGAAAATTGTCTGGACTCCGGAACGACAAAGAGGGAAAGCCAAGCATATCGATCGACGCTTGATGACGTCGGCCAGGGAGGGGGAAAACGGTGACGTCACGACGTCTTCGTACTAGCTCCACTAAATGTCGAACAGCTAGAGAGGCATCAATACCGCATTTTTTTAAATCGGTGTGTATAGTGGTGTTAGCAGACTTTTTGTATGAGTTGGGACAATAAGATACACGAAAATGTATCAAAACTGTGGAATTGTTTGGTGTCTTATCGTAATGGGTACTTTTGTCATAAAATGTAAGTAAAGTGATCATTTCACTGCAGTGCCCTAATAAGAGGGTTTTACCGCTCCTTAGTTGCATAATCGCCTGTTTGTCCTTTAATAGGAATTCACCCCTTAGGATTCCGGGCTTACATAACACGTTTTTGTCGGCATTTTCTGTACGCCACAGAATCGATTTATTAAAACATTTTGCCGTTTGTGTTGTAAGGGAAGGTCGATTTTTGCAACAATTTTTACTTAAATCAACGATATTTTTAACTACAAACTGCCTTTTCATGCTTTGCTTTGTTTTTAAAAAGCAATTATTATATTCAAAGATTTCGAAAATATTCGAAATAATTAACTAATCACTAATTGTAGGTACTATTTTTAATCCTACAGATTGAACGTAAGAAATATTGACAATTTCAAATCCAAATCAATATTTATTAATCACGCAATTCGCATCCCCTGTAGCATAATCTACTTTACGAGGCCCTAAAAGAAAATTATCCGTGGCTTCCCACCAATAAATAACGATAAACGTGATTCCACCGTCTTCATTAATTCTATTCGGATTGATATAATAGAAAATTAGTTGAAGGGGTTGAGGTTGAGGCGATGGTGACACATTTCCATTTGACCAAGAAGTTCGCGACTTTCTGGCGTCAGCACAAAATCAGTGGCTGTTGCCCTTATACAGGCTGTTCCTAAATTCATAGTCCTAACTCCGGGACGTTATTTCTTACGTCATTCTAGGAGGAAACGTTCCTATGGACATAAGCCCAGAAATGCTTTATAGGGGAGCTGCGCCTACTTACTCAAAAAAGGCAGCAGAGAAGCGGCTGGAACCTCCCCAACGCATGGGTCTTTGATTTCCGTGACTTATTGTGTTTAAGATTTTAAAGTTGATATGCCTAAGTGGCACTTCCCGTGGACCAATTGCTCCCAAAAGCCTTTCAGCTCTTCAATGGGTTACCTAACCTCCATGTACCAAATTTCGGACAAATTGATCCAGTAGTTTGGGCTATAACGTGGTTTCAGTGTTATTACAAAATTTCGATTTTTCTACCCGAAGGGTACTAAATGCGAATAAATTTTATCTCATTTAAAACCAGAATTTGAAGACCTTTCTGATGATAACAATAAATCTTTCAAAAAGTTGTTTTTGATGGGTGAATGAGAGAATAATTTTAAGTTTCGAAATTGGTGTGCCAAAACGGCACTTTCCGTGGGTCGATTGAATCCAAAATTTGTTCAGCTCTTCGACGTGTAATACAATCCCCATGTGCAAAATTTCAGCCAAATCGGTTGAGGGACTTGGGCTGTACCGCGATTTTAAAGTCCGATAAAAATCAATTTTTTTTAAATTGTTGGTCAAAAGGGCACTAAGAATGAATACATTTTTAGATGCAGAATTTGAACGTCTTTCTTATGGTGACGTGAAAAATGGGGGTTTGCATTTAAAATTTAAAAGTTGATGTGCCAAAATGGCACTTCTGGTTGCACGATTGGCTCCATGCACACGTACCAAATTTCAGCCAAATCGGTCGAGTAGTTTGGGCTGTGGCGTGTTTACGAACGTACGTACGTACGTACGTACGCACGAACGTACGTTCATACATACAGACACATTTTAAAAACCACTTTTTTGGGTTCCTGAGACCTCAAAACGTATAGATCCGGTCTTATCTCGAATTCGAAAATTTTAGTGATTGCAGTAACCTCCCTTTTTTTTAAATGGTGAAGTGGAGTGGGGAGGTTAAAATTAGTTTTCTGAAAATTTCTCGAAAAATATGAAGAATAGGATTTTGAAACTCAGAGCAATGGTTAGTGCTATAAAAAGCTTTCCTTCACTTTTTTTCAGATTTTTAATAACATTAGAGGTGTGCGTTCTTGGGGGGCCTTACACATTTTTTTTACATTTTCTTCTGTTGTGGGCCTCTTTTTTGCCAAATAATAATAAAATCATAATCTCTGGTCTATTCCACATAAAAAAGGTGCTCTTGTTGAATGTAGCTAAGTCGCACCATTTTCGAATAAAATTATACCAGTTGTTTACTGGGCGAAAATTTGTGACTAGCACTTTGTTTTATCTACCTAATTAGTGAAAATAAAGATAGAGAATGATTTCCTACATCATTTTAGGAAAAAAAGTTCATATTAAGATACGGCAGAAAATGTTTCCTAAAAGAGCTATGGTTTTTCGAATGGAGTCTCGGAAAACATATTATTCGAAGGACCATAACCCCCTTAGGAATTATTTACTGCCACATGTCCATATGAACTTTTCTTTCTAAAATGATGTAAGAAATCATATTCTGAGTTTATTTTCACTAATTAGGTAGAACGGGGAAAGGTTAAGCAATCTGGCGGCGGCACTAAACACGGAGATAAGTAGTACGAAGTTCAAACATAAATACACACGCAAATATTGATTCAGACCATTTTCTAGTAATAGCCAAGTGCAGGATTAAAGCACAAGGAAAATTAAAGAGAAAGACAAATAGAAAGTGGAATTTGGCGAAATTGGAAGAAGAAGATGCACAAGAAAAATATAGACAAGAAATAGGTAAAGGAATGCAGTTTGAAGGTCATGGTATAGAAGAAAATTTAAGAAAAATAAAGGATGGAATAATCATAGCCGCAGAGACAGAAGTAGGTTTACAGGAAATTTAAGGAAAAATGAATGGTTTGATAGCGAATGTGAGCAAGACCACTGTACAATTACCTAAAAATGGGGGAAAAGAAAAACGAAGACAATGGCAATACAGAATTATACGCAGAACCAGATATAGCGAATCAACAAACGGAAATAACGTAGGCACCAGAAGGTGAAGAAGAGTACGAAGGGCTGAGATACGAGGAAGTGGTAAAAAGTATAAAACAGTTAAAGAATAGAAAAGCAGCAGGTAGCGATGGCATATGTGGAGAATTAATAAGATTTGGTAGAGAGGCGTTGTACGAAAAGATGTATGAATTATTATCGAATATTTGGAGGGAAGAAGCAATGCCGGAGGAATAGAAGACAGGGATAATAGTGCCAATACCAAAACAAGGAGACCAGTCGTTATGTAAAAACTACCGAGGCATAACGTTATTGAATGTGGCATGTAAAGTAATGACTAGAATAATAAAAGAGTGACTAACACAACATACCGAAAAAATTACAGGAAATTACCAATATGGATTTAGGAAGGAAAAGTCAACAATACTAAAAAAACAACACGTACTAAGGCAAATAATGGAAAAAACGTACGAACATAATTATTGACACGCACATTTTGTTTGTCGACTTTATACAAGCCTTTGATACATTGAGAAGAAGAAAGATGTTGGAAGACCTAAGAAATAGCGAAATACCCGAAAAATGTATTAGAATAATAGAGATGGAGATGACTATGAGCGACTCACAAGCAATTGTTAATACAGGAAAGGAAATGACAGAAAAAATTCATGCAAAGAAAGGCGTAAGGCAAGGCGACGCTCTGTCAGCGGTATTATTTATAAAATCGTTAGATCGCATTTAAAAAGGTAACAAACGGAGGGACAATAAATAAAAATGCAATTCAAATAATAGCGTATGCAGACGACGTAACAATTGTAGCACGAGACAAAAGGGATCCAGGAAAAATCTTTCAAGAAATTGAGTCTGAAGCAAAACAAAGGGGTTTAGAGACAAATAAAGAAAAGACAAAATATATGCATTGCAGCAAAAACAAGAAGACACAATTAGCAGGAATGGCGAGTAATGGATATCTTTTTGAAGAAGTTGAAGCGTTTAAGTAGGAGTGTTTATTAGTAGAACAAACGAAAGGATAGAGTGCAAGTAGAGACTACAAGCCGGAAATAGAGGCTTCTATAGAAACAAAAAATTGCTTAAAGACAAGAAACTCAGCAGAACCACGAAGATGAAGATCTATAAAACAACTATAAGGCCCGTCGTAATGTACGCAGCAGAAACGATGTGTTTGACAAAAAAAGAAGAGGAACAGCTAAAAATTTTTGAGAGAAGGATAGTTAGAAGTATAGTAGGACCGAAGGTTGAAAATGGGAATGAGGTAAGGAGCTGGATCAACCATGAAATAGAAAAATGGATGAAGAACGATAACATAGTGAGAGCAATAAAAGCACAGCGTATAAGATGGTACGGGCACATAGGAAGGAGAGACAAAGAAAACCCAGTAAGAGTGATGACAGATTGGACTCCCGCAGAGCCCAGAGCACGAGGAAGGCCGCAAATAGAATGGAAAGTTGAAAATTATATAAGAGCGATGAAAATAGAAAACTGGAGAGGGAAAATAGAAGACAGAAAAGTTTGGAGGAGAATAGTGGAAATAGCTAAAACGCACCAAAAGTTATAGAGGGAAGAGGCACAAGCAGAAAATATGGACTGATCCGCCATGTGATAACAGGATTTAAAGAGTGTAAAAACGCTGTAAACTTCTTCGGGAGTGTAAAGCTTTATAATAATTAGGTAGATTATTTTATTCATTATGTATTGAACCAATCCAAAGCAGCATTTAGTATACCTGTAACCAATCAAATCGTGATTACAGTGATAATACTACAACGTCAACTTGACACTACTTACTTAATACTTTAATTTATAAAATAATCTGCAAAATACGATTCGTAGTCTCTTGGTTGCCTTGTTGAGTCCTCATGGATGCACTACTTGTCAAATGGTAGATTTTTTTTCGGCCAAAGAGGACGAGAGCAAGCTCTCGTCCTCTTTTGAGCCTAAAAAAATCTACCATTTTTGACTCGTAGTTGACAGCCATTCGGGCGTCAAAACCCCCGGCAATCAGGAGACTACTCGTCGTATTACTATTGATAAAATAAATCTTACAACAGAAATTTTCGCGCTCTAAACGAATCAAAGTCACTTTAATCGAAAAGGGTGTGTTTTAGCGGCATTCAACAAGAGCCTCTTTTCTGGGTAGAGTCGACCACCGTTTAAGATTTTATTATTATTTGGTGAGAAAAATGACTACAACAAAAGAAAATGCAAAAAAATATTTAAGACCCTCCAAGAACGCACGCCTGAGATGTTGAGTTTAAAAAAATGACTTTTGGAGTACCCCTTTGAAGGGGCGTAACTGCCCTATAAAGCATTTCCGGGCATATGTCCATAGGAACGTTTCTTCCTAGAATGACGTAAGGAATAATTTCCCGAAGTTAGGACTATGAATTTAGGAACAGCCTGTATAGTCTTGTCTTCAATGTTTCTTTTTTCAGGTGATGCAAGACATGGAATCGAGCATACTTTACATCAAATAAAGGACAAATCTATTTCATGCTATGAGTGTAATTCCGAATATGATCCTAGATGTGCGGATCCGTTTGATCCTTATACTATTGGCGTAGTGAATTGTTCAAAGAAGAGGCCTCTAGATCATATTAAATGGAAACCAACACTGTGTAGAAAAACTGTCCAAAGAAGTAAGTAATTCTAGCAATAGGATATACAGATCGTCTTGGTGTAGTTTGTAATCTTGTTGTAAAATTGGTGGAGGCGCCGGGATAGAATTTCTTGTTAGCTGGGGATTCCTTAACGATTCTCTGGATCTGTACCAACTTTAGAGAAAAAAAATTGAGCCAGTCGACCTGGCACCCTGGTTGTGTAGAGCGGAGTCCTTCACTGAGGATGATTTGTGCAGGAGGTGACCGCTCCCAGAGAAAGTTAAATAACTTGGTTTTCTGCCTCTTGAACCTAGTGATTTTTTTTTGGAATTTTGTTTCTACAAAGGTTTGTGCCCGAGGGGGCAACCACTACGTTAGTCCGCGGTACAGTCTTGGATTTTGGATTTTGGATTCAGTCCTATTTAGTCTCATTTAGTCCAGTTTAGTCCGATTTAGTCAAGAGCTTAGTGAATTTAGTCCGATTTATAGCAATTATAGCAAATAAGATTATGTAAAATTCGATGTAAAATTGCTGGAAATTGAAAAATTTATAATTTGTTTATGAGCGTCTACATTTTGTAATGAAAAATAATATTATGAAATTAGAAAAACGTTTTAGCAACTGTAAAGTTTAAGAAGGTTGACGTTGGCCTTCGGTGTGAGATTGGCCACTTTCGAGAATTTGTTAGTGGCGCTGTGTAAAATTTAGATTTTCATTATTTGGCATTTTAGAATATTGTAGCATGCAGAGCTGTGGGAGTCTCTAGGTTACTTAGTAACTAGTTACTTTTTTCCTCCCTGCGAAAAGTAACTATATCTAGTTACTGTACTGCAGTAACTTGTAACTAGTTACTTTTGGTAAGTATCTAAAGATATAAAAAAGTAACTGGTTACTTTTCATGTATTTAGTTACTTTCCAAAGTAACTAGTTACTTTTTATGCAAATTAGATACTTTTCCAATAATATAACAATTTTCAGAAAAGTTGCAGGTGTAGGCAATATCCGTCAGTTTTAATTACATTTTACGACATTGTTCTCAGTATTTCTAGGCTGAGTAAAACAAAATTTTTTGATGCAAATTCATCTGCCCATTGACGTACACTTTCTTTTTATTTTCTTTTGAGATTTTGATTGTAAGGTAAGAGAAAATTTGATAGAAATAAGAGAAATCAAAAAATGAAATTGCTCAGGTTTTGCCTCAAAACAACTAACTTCTTCGATATTTTTGAAAATCTAAGGTGGCTGTGACTGCACTTCCGGTCAAGTATGATACATGTTTCTAACTCAAAAAAAATCGTACATTCCGAATCCGTTGAGAAAAAGGTGTCACTCCATTTGAAAAAACAAAGTTAAGGTCATTTCCGGTTAAACCAATATTTTTAACAAGTGTCCCACTCCGTACGGGATTGCCCAGCTTTTATTTCAATTCAATATCTTTATTATATCCAAAGATAATCAAGGTGCGAAGTTTTAAAAATAATACCCTGTTTGCTGTATGTATGTACCTACATACCATGAGATCGTCAAGATTTATAATTATAGTGGACCATGATCTTTATTCTTTGGTTAGTTGTAACGCAACGCAATGAAACTGGCTTGCTCTAATTATTATAAATCTAGATGAACTTATGGTATAAAAGAATTTTAATGGTATAACATACAAAGCGCAAAATATGAGTAGCTACCAGCTAGCTACAGATTTAAAAAAATTATCCTCCGCCGAAATTGTCGAGGTATTTACTAAAATTTAAACCCAATCCCAACCGTTTCTATAACATGAGTGAAAGTAGTTTAGTTTAGGGGAGGTTAATATATAATGGATCGAAAACTCACAACTTAAAATCTTAAGCGGATAATAATTTGTCTTACAAAAGAATTTATTGTAGCGTGCAAAGGATCCACAAATATTATGAATAGAGCATTATTATCCATAAGGGAATATAAAACAGTTTAGTCGCGTGTTACTTAATTATGCTACTTTTTCCAATATTATTTTACACTAAATTTAGAAAGGTAGGTAATTTTGAAATATATAACTCAAAACTTATATAAACGTTGCGAGAGGCGGTGATCCATTTTACTCGAAGTGGGCTAAGTATTTAAATCGAAGAGGAGCTTCGACTTTGAGTTTGAATTTTCATTCCTCTTCGGTTTCAAAACTTATAGTTAAGTATACTTACAAAAAAAACAAAAAGTTAATTTGTTTATTGCGAGAGATTACACAATTTTCGGATTATCACAAGCCATGATTTTGAAGTGTTCGACGCGGCAAAAGCGACAGCCTTCGCAGCAAATATCATCATTTTTACCTAACAAATAGGTAGCTATTGTTTAATTGATTTTCACAAAAAACACTTACCGTGAGATCCAACACTGGATCTAATGAAAACCGAATTCGAGTGGGTGATAGAATAATAAGCTAAGTTGGCTAAACTGACTCAAGAATAAAATTAGAGTATAGAATGTTAAGTGTTTGTTCTCTACAGCTTTATTTCATCTTTATCTATTGTCAAAAAGTGCACGCACACGCACACCCATAACTCGAGCTACTAAGATCGGTACTTTTACAACAGCGTTCCGTGAGAATTTGCATAGAAATCGAATGGGGAGACTATATTCCCAAAGGCTAATACCGCTGGAAACTTCGTGCAAAGTACCTACCGATTTAAGCTCGAGCTAAGTGTGCACTAAGAGACTTTTGGTTTCCCTTAAAGGCACCTTAATCACCCTAAAGGTTTTTTTCAAAAAGTAAAATATCTAATTAAGTATTAAATAAATTTCAAAAAGCGTTCGCCCCTGCCTTTTCCTACAAGCTAAAATGCCCTTCATACAGCCGGGTAAGCTTTACAACATTCTTAGAGGATTTCGACAAAATACAAAAACGACATTCAAAAGCCACCAATGTTTCTCGATTTAACCTCAACTGAATACATCTAAACCTACCTGAATGATTAAAAATGTTTCTTTATTTATCATAGGCTAAAGGTCTAATATTTCTGATTATCAAAAATGACTGCCATCTTAATTTTTGTGTTCTCCAGTATTATTGTGAGGTAATGACAATAACGTTACTTACTATTTACGATATCCTCCAGATCCAGACGCACATTAGTCACGTGCCTCACGTGTTTATTACTAACGTGCGAAGAGACATGATCAATCCGTTCTAATTAAAATTTCCTTTCAGTTGAAGGACGTACAAGAATAATCCGAGGATGCGGTTACATCCCTGACAAACGAGACGACAAGGAGTGCATGGTTAGGACAGGAACCCACGACGTGCACGTGCAATATTGTTCCTGCACGCGCAGTCTATGCAATTCCGGGCTACAAGTTCATCCCTCAAGACTTATTTTAGGAATTATCATTTTGGCGACTACGAGACTAAAACTAATTGCCTAATTAAGGAGCATTGTTAAGGAACATTCTTGGTTAAATTTTTGTACACTCATCCTCTAAAAATAACAATTGTTGTCGACCTCTCGTCTTGCTGGTACCGACTCTGATGATCAAGCTTTGTTCCTTAAGAATGTTAACAATCCTTCTTGGGCTAAGCTTTGTAGGAATTTTAATTAAAGGCTACAAACACTTAGAAGGATACACACAGACGGTCTTCTTATGAAGCAGAATTGTCCAGATAGAAGAATAGTTTGATTTTAAGTAAATTCTACTTTAAATTAAAAGCAATTTAGACTGCCGACTGGGTCGAAAAAGTGAGACGCCTATAGGATATGTAAAAAATTAAATTACATCATGAAGGACATATCCAATTTCACACTGCAGAAATGTGACAAGCGGTCAGGGAGCAACTTTCTTTTATTATCGTTATTATTACTATTTTTATTTAAGTGCCGAGTGATTCAAAAAGCGCCGTTATACAGTGTGTCTCATTTTAGACGGCAACACCCCTGTATATTTGTTGTTTTATGGAATATCGCAAGATTTTTTTTTCTTGAATTTAGACCTCAGTAAGCTGTGTTTTTGGAGCAGTTAACATTTTTTCAAAAATATAACCACAGCCTACGAAGACCAAAAACAAATACCATAAATCCGAAAAACCTATTAGGCATTTTTTTATCGAAAAATTTTATTAAGAAAAGTTGCTCAGAATAACCCCAAATGGGTAAGTCCGGAGTTTCAGGCCAAAATAAAAATGTTGAATTTCTGTAGGAAATAATGAAAAATATCGAAAACTTCAATATTTTTACAACAAAAGGGTTGCTGCGTGATAGAAAACAATTGAAATGAGTTTGTTTGACAGTTGCTGTTAGCTATGGCTCGGCAAAATTGAACAATCGCAGAAAAAGTTGAAATTACATAATTATTAAGATTTTTGATGATAGCTTATACAGGGTGTTTTCTAACCGCGTGTAAGCTTTTTAACCTCAGATTGCCCATCGAAAATGGTGACGATTGTCACAAAATTTTTTAGGTCAAAGTCATCTCCTAAGGAAGTTACAGGACTTCAAAAGTGAGCTATCGTTAGCATGTTTTCTTAATTATCTCAGCAACGGATCAACGGGTTTGAATGAAATTTGGAGAAAGCTAATATCCATTGAATATACATCTACACTGTGAATTTCGTTGGATTATGACCACGGTATCCTCAGAAAACGGAGACACCTTTGACACTTTTCTTCCGGAAAGTGTTTGAAGGTCACGGGTTTTAAAAATGGTGGTGTCTGTTAGAAAGGGCAATTCAAACTGCAACTTTTACTATACTTAGTATTTTTTGATTTAATGAGTGGTTTTAGAGATATCCGTTCCTGAGGCAACTGGAAAATTTTTCAAGGTCACGCATCTAAAAAATTGTGGTGCCTGTTGTAAAGAGCAGCTTAAACTGCAACTTTTACTATTCTTGGTATTTTTTTATTTAGTGAGTTATTTTAGAGATATCCAAATAAGAAAAACTGCTCCCTATTGTAAAGCCCTAACTTCCTTAGGAGACGACTTCGACCTAAAAAATTTTGTGCCAATCGTTACCATTTTCGATGGACAATCTGAGGTTAAAAAACTTACAAGCGGTTAGAAAACACCCTGTATAGTTTCAACTTTTTCTGTGATTGTTAAATTTTGGCCAGCAATAGCTAACAACAAATGTCAAACAAACTCATTTCAATTGCTTTTTATTACGCAGCAACCCTTTTGTTGCAAGAATATTGAAGTTGTCGAAGTTTTCGCCTTTTTCCTTCAGAAATTCAACATTTTTATTTTGGCCTGAAACTCCGGACTTGTCCATCTGGGCTCATCCTGAGCAACTTTTCTTAATAAAATTTTTTGATAAAAAAATGCCTAATAGGTTTTTCGGATTTTTGGTATTTGTCTTTGGTCTTAGTAGGCTGTGGTTATATTTTTTGAAAAACAGTTAACTACTCCAAAAATAACTTTCTGAGGTCTACATACAAGAAAAAAAATTGTTACGATATTCCATAAAACAACAAAGATACAGGGGTGTTACCGTCTAAAGAGAGACACACTGTACATGAAGAAATTAACATTTTTGTTGTATTTTTTTTTGTTTTTGTTTTTCAAAGTTGCTCTCTGACCGTTACGTGCAATAAGTACGATGCTTTCCAACTCCAGTTTTGTTACCATACTCACTTGTACTCACCTGAATGTTGTAAGTTTTTCATGTACCTAACTCATAAAACGGCAAAGAATGTTTTAATATGCGTGAAACACTGCCAGTTTTGGCCTGAAGTGCCATTCTAGTCATTGCTTGTTCGCTGTATAAGTTAAGTGTTATAAATTAGTTATTGATAAGAGCACTAGTCTATATTAATCGTTGATATTATCCAGATTATGTTGGGACACTTATTTACTCACTCATTTCACTACAATTAGTCCATTACAATAAATAATGTTCCAACATACTCTTAATTCTGCCTTTGAGAAATGCTGATTTCTGTGAAGCGAGTACAAACGGACATGTATGACTGTAAATAAGAGAATCTAAACATTGCATGCTGTGAATACAAGGTCTCCCTCTTCAGCGCTAAGAAAAAAGTTCCATATTTTAACATAAATGATGTTTAAATGTGTTTCTCGTGGAAACTGAATATACGGTGTATATAAAAATAACAATTGGATCTATTTTGGGTCATATTTTAAAAGTCGTTTGTTTGTTTATGTCGAAAATGCTATGCACGCCGCTATCTGTCATTGTACATGTTCTGTATGTGAAATAGTTTGAACAGAAAATAAATTCGTTTCAATCAATTTCTTGGGTTTCACTCGGGGGCAAAGGAACGAGAGGGTTAAGTTTAGGCATGTTTATTTTACAATCACAAAATTTTATAAATATTGCTATTTGTCAAGACTTAAAAAAATTCTTGTACAGATAATAACAGTGTTTTCTAATAGCATAGAAAACTTCGTAAGATATTTTCATATGTACAATTTGAGCTAAATGCTATCTTCACTTTCATTTATAACAAAAACATTCACTCGATCTACATCTTTAACACACAATAACATCCAAATTAAACCGGAAGATAACATAATGGCTGGCAGGTATAAAATATATAAAATATGAAAAATGTACATATAAAGGAATATACAATATACACATAATTACAATAATAGCATGGAAATGAGCAAAAATAATAGAAAGCAATGTTATTGCCACACTTAAGTACGTAAAGAAAGCAAATTGTATTTATGGAAATTGAGATAAATCGTTGAAAAATATACATTTTTCGTGAATATACAAAAAATATCTTTGGTATTTATATTTATATTTTTCATTCATAACAAGATCTTTCAACAATTTCTTAAAAAAAGCGCGGCCACTTTAGTTAACAAAATAATCTGGAATGAAAAAAAGAACACAGACATCTTTTACATATTATCTGGAAGCTCATAGATGATTAACATTTTCACAAGTGTTTACATAACGGGAAAAAAGTTTATCTAGACAACAGAATTTCGTAGACACTGAAATTTCGAAATAGTGTAAGAATTGACATGTTAAACTCCCGGGTCGATCCCAGTCGACTGTGATATGTACACTAATCTAATCGAACCTGCTTCATGGAATACAAGTAAAAAATATTATTGCACGATGATTGCAATCTCTCCTAATTTGATATCAATATGATATGCTCCGGTTCTCTCACTTGCATGAAAATTTTGCGCGTTGGAATGAAGACAGGTTTTTAAAGGTTTTCACCCTTCGACGACGCTTAGGTAATTTCTTAGTTTAGCTAGAAGTAAAATTATAATCCACTGCATATCACATTTTTAACTTAATTCAAAATAAGTGCATTGAGAAGGACGGCAAATGATTTCTCGAACCACTTATATAGATTGGCTCTTAAAAACTTCTAGAATTACCAAACAAATAGCTTTCAGTTTTTTGTTATTTTGCACCGATAATTTCGATTTTAAACTGAATCATTGCATACAAGATGAAAGGGGGTTTCGAGGAGGGGTCACCTGACCTCTCGTGCCATTTATTGTTTTTACTTGAAATGTGAGTTAGCATGGTTTTCTCACTCAGTTACCTACACTTCAAATTTCAAAGCTAAACGCCGGGGAAAGGGTGAACTTTTGACCAGCAATGTATACCCACGATAATAAAAACTGAAAAGCAAAAAACGTGGCCGTTCTATTTTCCTAATTTTGTTATTTTGCTCCTTACATCAAAATCAACTACCTTTGTTATAGCGTTTTTTTGTGTAGCTGTACAGATTTGCAGGAAAAATGGCTTCAAATGTCTAATTTCATGTATATAAACAATAAAAGTAAACCGAAAATTAGGAGTAATGACGAAGTGTACTTAATAAATTTATTAACCTATTTATAGGTGTTTTTTGCACAAATGAAAAATGAAACATTTCATAAGTCTCTTTAAGTATGTTTATCTCAAAAAACATTTTACGAAAACGGAAGTTTGCCATAAATCTTGTGGGACAGGGGCTAATGGCGGCCATTTTAATTTTTAAAAAATTGACATCTCGAAAACGGTAACAGATACGAAATTTTATTAAATTTGAAAAAGTTGTATTTTTTAGTGTAGATTAAGAATCTGAAAAGAAATCTAAGATATCTAGATTAGTTACTGAAATATACTAAAAAGACTGAAAATTGACCACGTGTTATAACTTGGTTACTAATCGGCAGATCGTTATGAAATTTGCTTCCATTACATTACCTTGCACGAAGAATAAAATGAGGCGACAAAAACTTTTCTAAGCCTTCTAGATTAAAATATGACATTTTTCAGTTTTTTCCAGTATATTTCAGGAACCAAACCAGATATCTTCAATTTCTTTCCAGATTCTTCATCTACACTGAAAAACAATTTTTTTTCTAATTTAATAAAATTTCGTATCTTCCACGGTATCCGAGTTGTCAATTTTTGAGCAATTAAAATGGCGGCCATTAGCCCCTGTCCCGCAAGATATACGGCAGACTTTTGTTTTAGTAATCTACAGCATGAAAATTACTAGAAAATAGCTAAATCAAGTTCGCTGAAATGACATACCAAAAATGGTCACTGCCTCGGACTATTTTAGATATTTTTTTCTTTTTTGGTTTAACCGGAAATAATCTTAATAGCGGTTTGTCTAATTGAAATTAACGTATTTTTCTCGACAAATTATTAAGAAACAATATTAGGGCCATTTCCAGCTAAACCAGAAGTAGGAAGAACATCTCAGATATGCATGAAAAAATTTAAGTCAACTTATCCAAGGACTTTTTCGAAATATGTTTCACTATAAAAAGCTCTTTTACTTTTGCAACACAGTGATAGGTAGGGGAGAGTCGTGTACCTTGCAACAGCATGTACCTCGGGACAGAATAAAAATTGTACTTAAACGACTTAGCAGGTCTTAAAGGAACCTGTAACATTTTAGATTACAGCCAACAGATGTCACTAAATGTAAAAATTAAGTTAAAAAAGTTAATATGTAATAATGGTTACAGCGTTTTGCTATAAGTGAATGGTCTCGAAACTTACGCAGTGAGATATCGTGTGCTATAAATGCGGTAAATTTTCAGGATAAGTCCATTTCTTTTGTAACATTACTATAACTATTTAATGTCGATTGTCACACTATCATTGAAGTTCGCCTAAATCCAAAAAAAAAATTTGTGTTTTTGTGTACCTTGGGACAGCAAAATGAACCTTGGGACGTACTTCTTATACGTAAATGGGTAAACATTCGACAAAACAGCACTAAACTTTCTCTGATTGGCTAATCGCCATTGTTTCATTACGAATGTCATTTATAGCTAGCAAAAGGCGAGGGGGTAAATTTTAAATCACTCTCAAATTGCAAAATAAAATGCCAAATTCTTTGAATTTACGAGATGTTTAACGTTTTCTATTATTCTCCAAACCGGTGGAACAAGGACAATTTGCGTTTACCGTTGACTTATCCACATATAATATGGGTTTAGACTGAAAAGTGTTAAGTCCCAAGATTAAACGGTGTGAAGACGGCTCAACGCCATCTAGAGGTCTTTACCAACACTTACGGCGGATTTCTCGTCAACAAAGTTGACATCGAAAACCAAAGTGTGGTTGACCACCGTGCTATGGCAGCACGGTGCCATCTTTAAGTCCCAAGGTACAATAAGGTACGTTTCAAGGTACACTACTAATTTGTACCTAACATTTTGCATCTTGTTAGAAAAAAATATGTTGTTCCGTCTTTCAATAATATTGTTTGATTTTATTGTTCTTGAAAGTACTCTAATAAACACTAGTTCGCACGACGCCGTTCAGGTTTCCATATTTTTATTAGAAAAAAAGATATTTAATTTTTTGTAAATTTTGTCTCAAGGTACACGACTCTCCCCTAAGTGATGGGGGTGAAGAAACATTTTTTCGTCCATTTGTTATATGAAATAGATATACATATAGAAAAAAATATAAACAAATCGATTATTACACCTAATTATTGGTTTTACTTACTTTAGATTAGGATTTACACCCTGTACCACCACACGAAAATGGCAACCATAAAAGTTGTTGTTTTTGGTCAAAGTACCAAAATAATAGGAAAATCGAACGGTGCCTGAAATCCCTTGTAGGTACCACTATCATGTCTTTTGGGCATATCAAGCGATCCAAAACTCATGTCATTGATTATTTCTTTGTGACATGTGATCGTTTGTAAAACAACTATATTTTGACAGAATACTTTATATTTCCACTTTTCAAATTACTCTCAGTAAGTGAAAGAAGGACGAAGGACGCAAACCCTTTGATTCTCAGTACTTTTGCAGCTTTTAAAAGTGTTTGCATCCTTTTCCGGCTTACTGAGAGGTAATTTGCAAAAGTAAAATAAGGGGTGTCCCAAAAAAATTGAACGGTTTATTTTTGGTTAGAACTTTATTATTATTTTACTGATTTTCCCAAAATTTGTACAGGACGTAGCCAAAAGATGACGCTTTAACAATTGACAATCATTTTCCAGATGGCGCCACTAACAATTTTTTTTGCGGTTTTTTACAAATCCATTTTTTGATTGGCTGGAGTTCAATCGTTTGTGTACCGATCAAAATGAAATTTGTGTAGAATGAAAGCTAATGCTTTCCTCTTCCAAAAGAACCTTATAAAATCTTATTGTGGGCGTTCTTTATTTTTTTGCGGTACTGTTAAACACGGATTTTTTATGTTGCTACCAATCTTGGAAAAAAGTTATTTTTAATACTTCGTAACAACAGCACTTGAGTTAAAAACCTGTAAAGCAACGTTATTTTGTGAAAGATATATAGTATCACTAAAGATCCGGAAAATTTTGCCAAGATCGGTAGAGAAATAAATAATAAATTTTAAAAATCCATGTTTTAGAGCTTCACAACAAAAATTGTAAATTATTCAAGAACGTTCAGAATAAAATTTTGTAAAGTTGCTTTGGAAGAGAAAAGTATCAGCTTTAAACTTACACTATTTTTATTTTGAACGGTTCACAGATGGCTTTAACTCCAGCCAATCAAAAAATGGCCTTGTAATAAATGCTAACAAAAAAGTTGCTGGTGGCGCCATCTGGAAAATGATGGCTGATTCTAAAAGCTTCATCTTTTGACTACGGCCGGTACAACATTGGGCAAAATCGGTTCAATAATAACCAAGCCATAGCCAAAAATAAATCGTTCAGTTTTTTCTGGGACACCCATACTTCAACCTGGTTGGTTGCCATGCAACAAACTGAAGAACCGCCTGCAAAATGACTTATTGCTTACACTGCTTGGTTGCTAAGCGACAAATTGTGGTGAGGATTTGGTATAGGCTTTGTATTGCGTTGGAAATGAAATTTAAAACATATCTAACGAGTTAAATAAAAGTAATGTTTTACAAATGTGTTAGTTTCCAATTTAGAAGTAATAAGATCTTTGCTCAACAATTTCAGGTCATACTTGCGGCAATGAAAAGATGGCCTAGTGCAATTTATCGTCGTCGAAGGGTTTCCATGTTTACGTGTGATTAACTTTTAATCATCTTTAATTCGGTCAATTAATTTAATTGTCTATAAAAATTGAAACTTCGGCGTAAAAATATCTACCAAAAACAGATAAATCGGAAAAATTCGATTGATATAGGAATCAGTCTTTTAATTTCAAAATGTTGTATCACTAAAGTCTGCACACTATTATACGTGCGTCGCCATAGTACCTCTTTTAATCGTTGCCATATTCGAATTTGGAATTATGTACTGGCTCGTGGGCGAGTTGGGCAATCGCGTTACCTGCGGCACCGAACCATTAGCACCATTTGACACCACTGTATTTACAATACTGGCACTGGCAGTCATCATCGCACTAGAACTAGCTATTCTTGAACTGTCTCTCGAGTATGGCGGAGGCGCAGGCGTGGCCGCCGGATTGGCCGTGTTAGGAGTGGGGAGGCCAATGCTGGGGTTCCTCAAGTACGGATTACCGTACGTTGCGCTAAATCGCGGATCGATGGAACCCATCCCCGGCAGGGTACCATTAGGGATGTTTTGATTTGTCACTATGTGGAGGTCGGACAAATCGTTTAAAGGAAGATTTGCGCAAGACACGGGAATCTGGTGGCCCTGCAGCGAATTTAACTGAAGACGCGTCGACTGCAAACTCTCCCTTCCGGGGTCCAACGAGGAAGAGATCGGGGGTTGCATTATGGGAGGGTTGTAATCTCTGGAGTAGTCGACGTACGGCACGTATCCGTTATTATTTTGGCCGTCCTAAAATCGAACATTAGTAAATTTAAGCTACTCTCCGTTCATTTTCTACTGAAGTGACAGAACGTCAAAATTTGAATTTTAGGTTGGTATGAGGAAATTTTGCGAGGAATTTTACTAACAGGTGAGTTGGTAGAAGCGACTTCAATGCGTCAGAAAACATGACAAATGTCAAAATTTTGAAATTGCTGAAGTGGCCCAAAAAGGGCTTTGTGTGCGTGCAGTTTTACGGAAGCGTAGAAGTGCAACATTTTTCTTTTTTTATCTCCAAATTATCACAAAAAAATGGGTAAATTTCATAAGAAAAAACTGTGAATTTACACAAAAACAGTAAATTGACCCTAAAACTGTAAATTTGCAAAAAAACGTAAAACACAAAAACTGTAAATGGAAAAGTGATCTCGGTGGATTTGGCTGAATTTTTGATATGTTTCAATGCAGATCAAAAAATGTTAAGGCCAAATCATATTCTATGACCAATTTTTCCGTTAGAGGTCGCCAAGTTCAAGATTTTTCGATATTTTTCTCTTCGACATTCACTTACACTTTTTGTTAGAGGCCATCTTTAAAGTATATACCAGCTTATCTTCGATTCTAAAGAGTCAGTTGAAGATATTTTGATGATCCATGGGTGACTCGTTCGGGAGGGGCGCCGGATTTTTTCTTAAGGTATATTTACCGGACTGTAAAAGTCGCTCGGAATGAGAATCCAGACTTTCACTTCATATGTCAATGTACAGGGTGTTATTTTAAAGAAAAAATTGAATATTAAACCGACTGTTGACTTTTCAATAGCAGAATTTTTCCACAGCACCCCTTAAATAATTGTTGCGAGATTAGACATGATTACATACAGGCTGTCCCATAATTAGGCTGCAATATTTTACCAGTACATTCTACTATCAAAATTAAGACTAAAAGTTTAGTAAACATTTTTCGAAAAATCCATCCTAAGCTCGGAGCTAGGGCCCCTCAAAGGGGGTAAAAAAAATAGTTATTTCTTCAATTTCTGAGGAACGGCTTACGATAGGGTCACGAAATTTTGAACTTTGTCGTAGATTTTTGTGCTGAACAACACTGATGTAATGGTTTTTGGCACAAGTTTCAGGGACGTGCGTGAATGGAGGCCGCGGACATTTTTTTATCGAACTTTTTTGTACGACATCTTGGGTCAATTATGAACACAAATTTGAATTCCTTGTACATTTTTACGTAAAAAAGGTGCTCTAGTTAAAACTCGATAGCTCAGGCCGTTTTTGAGGAAAATCGATTTGAAGTTCCTTTTCCACGCCGAAAATGTGCAAAATTGATGGGATAGAGTATGGAAAATCTATTTTCTTGTGATTTTCTTTGGAATTTCAAGCATGTTAGATGCAAATAGGTTAAACTTGTTTGTATTTTGCTGATCACGCAGCATCTGATAATTTTAGGTATTTTGAGTGCCACAGTTACCCACTTTTATACCACGAAATTGAACTTTCAAATCGATTTTCCCCGAAAACGGCTTGAGCTATCGAGTTTCAACTAGAGCACCTTTTTTACGTAAAAATGTACGGGGAATTCAAATTTGTGCTCACAATTGACCCAAGGTGTCGTACAAAAACGTTCTATACAAAAATGTCCGCGACCCCTCCACTCAAGCACGTCCCTGAAGCTTTTGCCAAAAACCATTACATTATTCTTGTTCAGCACAAAAATCTGCGACAAAGTTCAAAATTTCGTGACCCTATCGTAAGCCGTTCCTTAGACATTGAAGAAATAATTATTTTTTTTACTCCACTTGAGGGGCCCTAGCTCTCTTAGAATGGATTTTTCGAAAAATGTTTACTAAACTTTTAGTCTTAATTTTAATCGTAGAACGCACTGGTAAAATATTGCAGCCTAATTACCGGACAGCCTGTATCTCATTAGTCGTTAAGTAGTAACAAAACGATGGTTGTGAAAAGAAAGAGAAGCAATCGCAATCTTTGAATAAAAATCTGTGAACAAGGAAGCTTTAGAATGTTTTTTTCAAATGTTATAACATTTTTTATTTTGGACTCAGTCGGTTTGATATTCAATTTTTTCTTTAAAATAACACCTTGTATTATGACGCTAAGTGAAAGTCTGGATTCTTGTTTCCAGCGACATTTTCAATCCGGAAAACATATACAAGGTAAGTACCTACCTACTTATCTTTAAAAAAAAAATAAGGCGCCCCTCCCGGACGAGTCACCTATGGGTCATCAAAATATCTTCAACTTACTCTTTGGAATAGAAAACAAGCTGCTATACACTTCAAATGTTGCCTCTAACAAAAAGTGTATAACTGAATGTCGAGGAGAAAAATAACGAAAAATCGCGATTTTGGCGACCTCTAACGGAAAAACTAGTCAGAGGATATGGTTTGGTCTTAACATTTTCTGTTCAGAATTGAATGGGCTACACTACAGGGTGTCTGGAAATTGGAGGATAAATATCTTAAGGGCGTATTGTGCGATCAAAAAGACGGAGAAAAGTTTTAGTAAGCATGGGTCGAAAAATGCCCCCTAAAGGGGAGCTCGGGCCCCTAAAGGGAACACTATGAAAGTGGTTTTTTCTAAATTTCTTCAAAACGGTTAAGGATAACACAGTGCGTTTTCCGCCATATGACCATACTAACCATACCTAAAATAACACAAGGAATCAACCCCTGAACTCATTTTTGATAATTTGGTAAATAACTAAATAAAATCTGACAAATTTTCGTGCTCTAAAACAACTAGGGTCAATTTATTCGAAAACGGTGCGCCCTAGCGATTTCGAACAAGACCACCATTTTTACGTACAAAACTTCAATCGTTCACATTCTGATGCTAAATTTGAGAAAAAGCAACTTACAAAAATTATGTGAACAAATTTAGTCCTAAGCCAGGTACAGGACGCTTATGAATGATACTTTAGAATTTTCTCCATGGTAATGAATTCAGCATCAAAGACTTACCAAACATGCTCAATTTCACGTTGTTATTTTTAACCGTTTGAAAAAATTTAAAAAAAACACTTTCAAAGTGACCCCTTCTAAGAGGGGCCCTAGATCACTTAGGGGCATTTTTCGACCCATGTTCATTAAAAATTTTCTTCATATTATTGATCGTAGAATACGTCCTTAAGATATTATCCTCTAATTTCCGGATATCAAAAATATATATATATCAAAAATTCAGCCAAATCCACCGAGACCACTTTTCCATTTAAATCGTGTCAATTTACTTTACTGTCAATTTACAGAAAAACTGTTCTACCAAAAACTGTAAATTTACACAAAAACTGTCAATTTACATACCGTACCCATAGTCCGCTCCGCGCGGTGGAAATTGTTTGGCGGGAATTTTAAAAATCTTTGAGTAAATTTACAGTTTTTGTGTCAATTAACAGTTTTTGTGTAAATTTACAGATTTTGTGTAAATTTACAGTTTTTGTGTTTTACAGTTTTTGTGTAAATCTACAGTTTTTTCTTCCGAAATTTACACATTTTTTGTGATAATTTGGAAATAAAAAAAGAGAAAAATGTGGCACTTCTACGCTTCCGTACAGTTTTGAGTAAAGTGCAAAGAAAAATATTCACGAAAAAGCCTCAGCTACGTTTATCTGTGACACTGCTGCTGACAATAAAAATAAACCCTAGAAGATTTAGGTTTTGTAATGTTGTTGCCTTCCCGCTAAATTTCCATCAAATTGTAAAAAGTACAGGCCCTTACAGATTAGGGTTGCACAGTTCCAGAAAAATTTTAGTTCTGCCATAGAAAATGAACGGAGTTTAAACCGTTGGCTTACCTTTGGTGGAAAACTTGGTTCTGTGTAGTCGGCTGAATATCGGTAGATATCTTGCCCTGAAACATTCACAGGGCCAGCTAAAGGAACACCAATGCGGGTTATAACAGACTCACTTCCTGTTTCTGACTCTCCGGGAATATAATCCATGTCACAATGGACGTTGCTGTTGGAAGAACCCGTTCGCAGATCGAGTTTCAGATCGGAAATATTCGAACTTCTGTCGGATTCTTTGCATTGTTTCTCGATGGTGTTGGCGTCGTCTGAAATTTATGTTTTTTCAATTCCGATATGGGCGAATAAGAATGGAAAACGGGGGTGCAACTTCGCACAAACTGAATTGACTTTATGTGCACTCTGCGGACTACTTCCTTAAAGTATTTACGATACATTAAAGAAATTGCTAAGACCGCACTCTTAGGGATTCATAATTGAAGCTATGTATTTCTTGGTTCAACACGCTAGAACGGATATTTTCTAACTGCAAAGCGGAAAGCTTCATCACGGTTTTGAAGATAGGTTCGATGAACAATCAATTACCTACTTATTTTTTGGGAAGGGTTAAAAACGAGATAACATACTTTGAAAAAATACCAAGAACGGTTAGTTTCTTGAAATTCTGCTGGACCCACTTTTCAACTATAAGGCTAATCCACATGAAGCAAAAGGGATCTCAAATTATTTATACTTTTTGTTATTTTAAATCACCTGCTCTCAGGGATCACCCGGTATATCTTCTAAACTAAAGGGCCTGGGAGATTTTAATAAAGACCAATATGTCCAGGAAAAATTCAGAAAAATCTCGTTTTGGAGTACTATTTTTATTCTTATACAGGGTTTTTCAATGGTTCCGCATAAATTAAGGGGGCGATTCTCTTTCTTACTCTAAGACGAAAACGAAAACTTCATTTCATACCGTTTCAACAACAAAACGTGAGATCAAGAGAGACGTGAAATTTTAATGGCACGTCGAGACTTTACTGATACTCACATAGTTATACCTCACTAACAAAGTTTTACGCAATTACGTCACCCACCTTATATTCTACACGGCTTCAACTAGTATTAGTGAGATATAAATATGTGAGTATCAGTAAAGCCTCGACGTGCGTGCCATTAAAATTTCACGGGTCTCTTGATCTCACGTTTTGTTGTTGAAACGGTATGAAGTTTTCGTTTTCGTTTTAGAGTAAGAAAGAGAATCGCCCCCTTAATTTATGCGGAACCATTGAAAAACCCTGTATAAAAATGCTGCTCAAATTTTATATGGTTTGGACATAATATGTCCAAAAATGTTTCACAGGGGAGTTGCGCCACCTCAAAGGGGTTCTCGAAAATTTAGTTCTTCCCAAAAAATATAAATTGTGCGGTTTTAAAATTTGGAGCAAAGGTTAGTTAGTTATAAACGACCCTCCACTGATTTTTTTTTAGAGTTTTAGTAACATTATAGTATAGGTCTGCGTTCTTGGGCTTGGTACATTTTTTGTATATTTTTCAGTTACGGCCATTTTTCTCACGAAATAGGTATCTAATAATAAAATCTCAGTCAGTGATTTCACTGATTTACCTATTCTACATAAGAAATGCGCTTTTGTTGAATGCCACTAGGACACCGTTTTAAATAAAATGGACCGAAAATTTGTGGTTCTTTACATCGTTTTAATAAGAACTAACAGTATATTCCGTTGAACGGGTTTTCATTAAAAAAGTTATTTAGAACAGGCTGGTTTTTAACAAATTAAAAAAAGACGTACGTGCCTGTTTTTTAAATTCATGGCGCTCTTGCTGAGATATGTTTGTAGACGGATGGCAGCTGTCATTTCCTGTCATTGATTTCGGGAACCGTCTTTAGTTGATCGATTGTATGTAAAGATTGTTTCTGTTATGAAACTATCGGGCTGATTTTGCTTTCTGATCTGGAAATACTAATTTCATTTGGTGGATTTAAATACGATCAAAGAAGTTTATTCCTTCTAAGAAGTGAGCAGAGCTGAGAAATAACTTCCGATTTTAGTTACTTTAAGGAACTTAGTTATATTTAGTAACTAAGGGTGGGATTTCAAAAGATTTTATCTTTAATACCGGCATACCAAACTGAGGGTACCTACCAACCTCACCAATTTATAGCGGGTGATGTGTCTGGAAAGGCGATGAGCCGATGAAAAAACATGGTTGCTTCCTTGATGCCTGATGCCTCAAATGCATGCTAAACGCAGTTGCATTTTGCTAAAAGGGCAGAATTCGATGCATCCTCTAATTTTCGCAAATAATACCACGAGGGACTAATGATAACTAAGTTATCATGATTGTAAGTTACAACCTTATTAAAATCCCGCCCTAAGTTACTATAACTTAGTTACTTTTCACATTAGTTTGAGAAGAACTAGCAACTCAGCTACTGTGGAAAAGTAACTGTAACTTAGTTAGGTACTTTTACTAAGAACTTAGTTCCTTTTGGTAACTAAGTTACTTGAAAGGTAACAAAATTTCTTTTTTAAGCAAGTTACTTTGTCTTCTTTTGGCAAAAATCGACTCATTCCTACGTGTACATTGTACAAGTGAGGGCGTATTATTTGCATTATTCTGACCCCCTTATTGTGTCTTGTGTTTATGTCTTAGTTTTCCCTTCCTTTGCCTCATTTATTCATGCACCAAGAAGACATCGTGTTTTATCTGACAAGAATATTGAAAATTTGGTACTAATGCGCGCCAACAATGCCCTGAAGCAATTTTAGACTCAATAATAAAATAATAAGATTTATGATAAACACGACGTAAGTTTGGATTTTCTATTCCCGTTTATTAACACTAAAAGTGAAAAGTAACTAATTAAAGTAACTGTGTTAGAAGTAACTATAAGTTACTAGTAACTGGAACTAAAGTTACTGTCACGAAAAGTAACTAGTTATTTAGGTAACTTTAGTTAGTTTCTATGAAGTAACTATTAAAAGTTACTTTCTCAGCTCTGGAAGTGAGGTTATGTTATGATTTTAGGAAAAGAAGCATGTTTTGTATTTTTTTTGTTTTTCAACGCCTGCTCCAAATAGAAATATATCTGAAATCTCTTTATTTTATTTTGAACAATCATTGTCGGTTGCATAAAACATTTAACGCTTTACGCTAAGCCCATTACGATCTCATAGAATCAATTGTTGATAACAATTTGTTGCTGAAGAATTTTTGAAGGGTTAAATATTTTATACAATTAACAAAGGCATCTTTTTATGTAGAGAAGATTGCAAATATGAGGATTTTAGTATTATTGGGCAATAAAAATAATTTGGGGGGTTGGGGAGGTTAAAAATTCCCATAAAGAAACGAATATGCAAAAAAATGTGAAAGCCCCGCCCCAAGAACGCACGCTTATGATGTTACTAAAAATATGAAATACAAAATACGAATATGGAACAGCATTTGATTTGGACTTCAGCGAGGTACAGTTACAAGTTTCGGCTCTTACAAAAATTGACCCATGCAGACTATATTAAAATTATTGGTAAGTCTGGGGCACTTCCGGTTATACAGGAAGTATGTTCCAACTTTGAAATTTTAAATAGCAACGCCTATTAGTGCCGTAGCAGAATGCGGAGGTACTCTTGTCTTAGCTTATTCGCTCGCTCGCTCGATCGCTCCTCAGTCTGTCCGTCGGATAACTTGAGAACGGATTGAGATATCGAGCTGAAACTTGGTAGGCAGCTTCGTCTCCCGAAAAGTAAGGCGGGGATTGCTTTTGGGCCATATCGGACCAAGGGGGTGGGAGCTAGGGGTGAAAAACCGAAAAACTACTAATTGCAATAACTCGAGAACTAGTGGAGATATCTTGCTGAAAATTAGTATGCACGTTCGACCTTCAAGTCTGTTGAAAGTGAGGGGGTGCCAATTTCGGGGGATGAAATTTAGGGGATGAAAACCACAAAAAATATGATAACTCCGCAAGGGTTGCACGCAGCTGTCGGAAACTCAACGTACACACATATATCGGTGAAATCTTGTGGGGGATGCGTTTTTTCGTAAAATCGAACAAATCGGGTGGAAGTTAGGGGTAGCAACTCGAAATTCCGCTTAATAAGTACTAGTCGAAATTGGCGTCATTCGATAGCTTTCCATTAATTATTCAAAAAAGGTGTCATTCATATTTTGCGAAGAACCGCCCTTATAGGCGCTACAACCCCTAACATGCAGAAACACAAAAATACGAGAACTCAAAAACTACTCAACGTATCAAGGCAGAATTTGGTTTGTGAATTTCCAGTGACATTATAGGTGGATGGACAAATTTTCAAAAATATCTAACAAAGGGGATGAAATTTAAGGGTTGAAACTTGAAATTTCTTCAAGTAAATGGTAGCCTAAAATTACGGGGTTCGATAGATTTCGGTCAACTATTGAAAAAAGGTCTTATGAGTTTTCAATCTAAAACCAACCCCTGGGCCATTAACCACCCCTAACTCTTTGCACTGAACAACTGAAGTCAGTAAATACGCAAGGAGTTATGTCACACCGGAAAAATAAACTCACCCCTGTAAATCATAAAGGGGTGAAATCATGAGGTGTTGAAAACATGAATCTACAAATTACCTTAATTTTTAAACGAATTGGGTTAGGGAGGTGAAATTGAAAACATAACTTCCTTTAGGGCATGTGGGGGTGGTGAAATAGGGGGTTGGAGTTTAGGGGTAGAAACGTCCATAAAGCCCTGTAATTTGACACAGAGAAGCAATATCTTCTGCGAAACTGTGACATCTTACACACTGCATCTTCGAGAAGGGAAGATCGAGTTTTAGGAGAAAATTATCGAAGGGGATGAAAGTTAGGGGTGGAAACTCGAATTTTCAATGAAGAATGTATAGTTGAAAATATTACCATTCGATAGCTTTCTATTGATGGTACAAAAAAGGTCTTATTCATCATTAGCGAAAAACGACCCTTAAAGGCGGTACAACCCCCTAACATGCCGAAACAAAAAAATGCGAAAACTCAAAAACTGCTCAACGTATCAGGGCTAAATTTGATGTGGTAATTTACAGCGCCACTGTAGGCGGATGGGCAAATTTTCATTAATATCTAACAAGGGGGATGAAATTTAAGGGTTGAAACTGGAAATTTTTTCATGTAAGTGGTGGAATAAAATTATGGGGTTCAATAGATTTCGGTCAACCATTGAAAAAAGTCTTATGAGTCTTCATCCTAAAACCAACCCCTACGCTACTAACAACCCCTAAGCCCTAGCAAGCGGAGTAAATATATTTCATTTATTTTTTTTTTGCTTTCTTCTAATTTGCTATTAATTTAAAGTGATTTTCATTAATTTTTGACCCATCCACAATTTTTCAACCCCTTTCATGATATGTGAACCCTCAAAGAGCAAAATTTACCCAGACCGCTTCTTTTCGGGTGATTTCCGCTGGTTAATTTTGTAAAATTCGCGCAGTTTTGCCTTATGAATTGTTCTTGCCTTTTTCACTTTTTCGACCCCTTCGCAATGTTTCAACCCCCAAAAGTCAAATTTGCATAATTGGCTTATTTTCGTGTTATTTTCTGTAATTCTACTTAATTACGATTAATTCTCATCCCTTTTAACTTTTCATCCCCCTTTACAATTTTTCAACCCCCTAAGTGTTTATTTTGCAAAATTCACATAATTTAGCTTTCCTTCGGTAATAAATTGAACTCAATTGGATTACGTTTATCTTTTTCACTTTTCCAACCCCCTTCGCAACATTTCAACCCCCAAAATCTAAATTTGCATAATTGGTTTACTTTCGTGTTATTTTCTGTAATTCTGCTTAATTACGATTAATTCTCATCCACTTTGACGTTTCATCCCCCTTTACAATTTTTCAACCCCCTAGGTGTTAGTTTTGCCAAATTCGGATATTTTCGTTTTTCTTCTGTAATAAATTGAACCCATTTGGATGATGATTAAATTTTTCACTTTTTTCATCCCCCTTCGCAATGTTCCAAGTCTTCAAATGCTAAATTTACATAATTGGGTTAATTTGGTGTTATTTTCCGTAATTTTACTTAGCCACGTGGTTAATCCTGATACCTTTTGATTTTTCATCCACCTTTACGATTTTTCAACCCCCTAAGTGCTAATTTTGCAAAATTCGCATAATTTCGTTTTTCGACGGTTATAAAATTGAACGCATTTGGGTTTCAGTTTACCTTTTACAATTTTTCAGTTTCCTTCGCAATAGGTAGGTATAAGTGCTTATTTCAACCCCCACAAAAGTTTTAATTGCATAATTTGGTTATTTTAGTGTTTTATTTCGTAATTCTACTTAATCCACACTTCATTTTCATTCCTCTTGACTTTTCATCACCTTTTTTCATTACCTTGGACTTCTCATTCCCTTTTTCAACCCCCTTAGTGCTAATTCTACATACCTACTTCGCAAATATGATGTTTTTTTGTTAACTCTCTACTGTTTAATTATGTACGGCCAATTTTCATAATTTCGTCTTTTTAACACCACTGTGCGTCTGCGGAGGCACTACTACTAGGTGCAGATTTATAAAATCTGCACCCGACTCCACCAGTAAATTCAGCTCGCCCCTACATACACATTAACAAGGTAAACATCTACAGGGACACACATCGCATTGATATACATCTTTCGTTGGCTTTTTTTCATTGCAGATTCGGATAGAGGAAGAAAAATTAAGCCTAAAACACCCAATATGTAACTCGCTTACATCAGCCGCCTAGGTTTTAGTGCCGTAGCAGAATGCGGAGGTACTCTTGTCTTAGCTTATTCGCTCGCTCGCTCGCTCGCTCGCTCCTCAGTCTGTCCGTCGGATAACTTGAGAAGGAAAGCAGATATCCAGCTGAAATTTTGTACACGAGTGTATACCCGGAAAATCTCGGCGGGGATTGCTTTTGGGCCGTATCGGGCCACAGGGGTGGGAGTTAGGGGTGAAAAACCGAAAAACTATTAATTGCAATAACTCGAGAACTAGTGGACGTATCTTTCTGAAACTTGGTATGTACGTTCGACCCTCAAGTCTGTTGAAGCTGAAGGGGCGCTAATTTCGGGGGATGAAATTTAGGGGATGAAAACCACAAAAAATATAATAACTCCGCAAGGGTTGCACGCATCTGTCGGAAACTCAACGTACACACATATATCGGTGAAATCCTACGGGGGAATCGAACAGATGGGGTGGAAATTAGGGGTTGCAACTCGAAATTCCGCTTAATAAGTATTGGTCGAAATTGGCGTCATTCGATAGCTTTCCATTAATGATTCAAAAAAGGTGTCATTCATATTTTGAGAAAAACCACCCTTATAGGCGCTACAACCCCTAACATGCAGAAACACAAAAATACGAGAACTCAAAAACTACTCAACGTACCAAGGCAGAATTTGGTGTATGAATTTCCAGTGACATTGTAGGCGGATGGACAAATTTTTAATAATATCTAACAAGGGGGATGAAATTTAAGGGTTGAAACTTGAAATTTCCCAAGAAGACATTGTTATACATTAAATACTTTTAAAGGCTTTTCAGGTTTTTAACTGATGGTTACCCAATGTCTGTGTACTAAATTTCCGCCAAATTGTTGCAGTAGTTTGGACTTGCGTTTTTAGTATTATTATAAAATTTTGACCTTTTTACCTAAAGGGCAAATTTTCAATTTCAAAAATAGCTTGACAAGTTCGTTGCAATAATATCGAAAAGCAGTTACGTAATGGAGAATAAAAAATATCGGTAAGTATACGTTTCAATATATTTTCATTACCTTGGACTTCTCATTCCCTTTTTCAACCCCCTTAGTGCTAATTCTACATACCTACTTCGCAAATATGATGTTTTTTTGTTAACTCTCTACTGTTTAATTATGTACGGCCAATTTTCATAATTTCGTCTTTTTAACACCACTGTGTGTCTGCGGAGGCACTACTACTAGGTGCAGATTTATAAAATCTGCACCCGACTCCACCAGTAAATTCAGCTCGCCCCTACATGCACATTAACAAGGTAAACATCTACAGGGACACACATCGCATTGATATACATCTTTCGTTGGCTTTTATTAACATTTTTAGAAAAAAAATGCGGAAAGCAGTGCTGTGGACTATAGCTTTTAAACCACGGACAATAAAAAGAAGAATGACACACCGTTATAAAGTAGAAGGACTGTTCTACGTTATGAATGCCAAAAAGTCCTGATTTATAGAATTTGCAATACTGGAAATTTGAAAACCAAATAACATTTTTTTCTTAAATGGCAAGTTTTTCTACATGAATGGGTGCAGAATCGTATCCTCCTTTCAACGGTACCCATAAAGTGTTAAAAAAAGAAACGATTAAAATCGCCTTTTTTCCATAAGAAAAAAATGCTAATTAGGTTTTAAATTTCCAATATTTCAACTTCTTTAAATTGACTTTGAATCAGCTTTCATATGACTTTCTGGCAAGCATCACGTAGAACAGCCCTTCTACTTTACAATGGTGTGTCATTCTTACCATTATCGTCCGTAGTTTAAAAGTTATAGCCATTTTTCCACAGCACTGTTTTGCGCATTTTTTTTTTTTACTAAAAATGTTAATAAAACCTAGACGGCTGGTGTAAGCGAGTTACAAATTAGATGTTTTAGGCTTAATTTTTCTTCCTCTATCCAAATCTGCAATGAAAAATGGAGGTTGCTATTTAAAATTTCAAAGTTGGCCCCCGTTTCTGGTATAACCGGAAGTGCCCCATAGTCGCCAATAGTTTTAATATATTCTGGATGTGTCTTCTATTTATTGTATAATTGAAAGAAAAATAATTTTCGAATACACCTTTGAGAGGGCGAACCATTAACTAACACCCTGTACATGAAAATTATACCAAATGGGAAATGCAAATCAATAAACGGACGGTACCATTTCTTTAAATTCTCGTATCTAGAGCAACTTTTAAACTATCATAACTTTTAAAACGGGCGGTGATCATTTAAAACCTCCACGAGAGCTTTGAAACAGAAACATTAAAAGTTAACAGCGAAATTTTTAGCAATTTTGCACAAACTCTTAAACAATTTGTTTGATAAACTCCATACTTATAGTTCGTAGGCGCGAGTTTGGTGGAAAAAAGGATTTACTTACTTTCTGGAGGCGATTTCTTGCCGCCCTGCCGCTGGCACAGTACTATTATCAAAATCAGGATAATGATGACGATAATGATGCCAGTGACCGCCACAATGATGATGAACAAAGGAAAGGTCTCTGTCGAAAAAAAAAACAATAACAAAAAACAACAAAAGCGAAAGTAATACACATACTTTGTTGCATGAGATTAATTTCGACAACATCGCTTCCATACGGATTAGCCACGCTGCAATTATACATTCCGAAGTGTTTCTCCTGAGACTCTCTTATAATTAATGTAGATTTGATGCCCTCGGGCAGGGAGTCTTCCAAAATTGAGTAATCCTGGTCGTGCAAATTGACTTCCCGTCCATTGAAAGTCCATACCACTCGTTCGGGGGCCGGTATGGAAAATGCCGTGCACTCCACTCGGACATTATCTCCTTCTATGCCGAATTGCGTGCGATGGCTGACTATTGAGGGTGGTCCTTTGACGTAGATTGTGGCTTCCGCACCGATTTCCGGAAAGCCGGGAACATGAGCTTTACAAAAATATCTTCCGGCAGTTTCCTGGTCGACTCTCAATGTCAAGTTCGGGCTAGTGTTGATGACTCTCTTGTGTTTCTCGTCGTACCACGATACGTCCGGGAAAGGATTACCATCAACGTCGCAGCTTAGGGTGACGCTTGTCCCTAAGTCGGCCTGAACTGAGCGGGGCCGCGTTCTGAACTGAGGACCGTCTGAAAAATGGGAAAAAAATCTTTTAGTTTCACTTTTTTTAAATCTTGTACGTTTGGAATTTAATCTCACACCCTTCTAGTAACTATAGTGTCAGTAGTTTTATTCATTGTCTAATGAACAGTAAAATGGGGAAGAATTTTAATTAAACTGAGTTGTCAACCATTGCAAGACTGTTAAACTAGCATAAACGAGACTTAACAAGCTGAGATGAAATTGAACGAATTTAGAAGTTGTTATTCGTAGTGGTCCAACACAAAACCCAACTTATTTGACTACAGAAGCTTTTTACAGTATATGCTTTCCTTTCCAGGAACTTTAGGATTTCACTCCGGAATAATTAAGTACATTGTATAGTGATTACAAGTAACCGGTCAAAAGTCCTCATCGATAGACCCTGTGCGTATTATTTGACAGCTCTTGAAAGTGTTGAGAACTCGGTTTTCCAATCATATCTCCTTTTCTATTAACGTTGCAACCAAAACACTTACCTATATAACAAAATAAAACCACGAAAATTCTCTATAAATAAAGTGTCTTCTTAATTTGTCCTACCATCAGTTGTTTTCCCGGAATATGGCGTTAAAGCTGCTTAAGGGTTTTTGCCAATAAAAAATTAAAACAAACGTTGTCAACATTTTTCCTAACTTATCGTCCTACTTCAAAATGTTTAATCGATGTTCTTATTAGGTTATCGGACTATTGAATACAATAAAACTCTTGAAGTTATAGCCAACGTTTCGGCCTTTATTTAAGGCCTTCTTCCAGGGCAAACTTAACTAATTGGCGAACATTAAAAATTTGTATAAAATGAAAACCACCGAAACCCTGACGGGGTTCCGGGGCGTTATTGATTAGTTACTAAATAAAAGTTAAAAAAAATGTAATTAAAATCTGACGTTAAGCGTACATCTCGGCAGACCACAACATTGTTTCATATAGTCCATTCAAGTCAGATTTTTTAGAAGAAATAATTTATATCTTGTTGAAATTTCGGCTACGGACTCCCGAAAGGGCCTGAAATGAAGTGCCGAAAAGTTCCCACCCCTAAAGTGTAACCTTCATCTTGTGTCCTTAGTCTGTGTGATCATTGATTTGTGCACCATTTGTGATATTATTTATCTACCTTATTTTGACAATCCATGTATTTATTGATGGAAATATATCTATCTATCTATTTGTCAAAGACCACCCCAAAACGTAACATGTCACTGGTTTCTAGCATTTTTTGTAGAAAATTCCACTTTAAAAATTTGATCCAATTACGAACGAGGATTTAAATCTTTACGATGGATTCTGGCCAATCAAGTGAAAATTATATCGGAAATTTTTCTGTCAGGTTCTTACTGTCAGGATTTTGTGCTTAAGTGAAATTTTTTCGCTAAAATAGCAACGATACAGCCACAGAAATTGAATAGAAATCTATTTTTCTATTGGCTAATGATTAGTATCGTGCGATTTTCTCGCTGAATACCACTTGTGATGCCTACAATTTCCGGAAATTTATTTTTGACATTTACTCCAAATTTTTTGCTGGTCTACGACTCGTGATGATTTCCGCTTGGCAAAAATCAGTCGTAAATGTCAAAAAATTTCCGGAAATTTTGGTGTCACTCGTGGCATTATAATTATATACGAAAATTCTGCTCTTTAACTTCATATTATAGCATTGTTCTCGTAGCACGAACCGTTTTTGGTGTATTCGCAGCGTAAGATCGCATCGCGCTAGGTTGATTTTCGGTCGCGAGCCAAAAAAGGACCCTCAACTTCGGACGTCGTTTGTAAGAATAATGTGAAAATAAGCGAAATAATCATAAGGACTTTTTAACGCAGAATTTCATTGAGAATATTTTTGACTTACCTAAATAATGTTTTCAGTCAGATTGATAGTTTCGCAGAACAATGCTAAAAATTAGTGCCATGTCACGTTTTGGGGCTCGCTTTGGGGTGGTCTTTGGCAAATAAGGGATGAAGCTTACACTTTAGGGGTGGGAACTTTTCGGTACTTCATTTCAGGCCCTTTCAGGAGCCCGTAGCCGAAATTTCAACAATACATATATAAATTATTTCTTCTATTCGTCCTTTTTAGATTTAATATACTCTAATGCAACAACCTGCCCACAATACGGGAAAAATATTCAAAAAATATATCGTTTGAAATAACACAGCAAAGAATTTTGTTGTCGAAAATTTGCAGAAATAACTATATGCCCCTAGTTATCAAACGGCTCGATAAAATTTGACAAAAAAATGCAGACATTGTTTGAAGAAGAATCCTCAACTTACAGGATCAACAACTGAATTTTGTTATTTATTTCTGGATTAATCAACGCGAAAATGAGGCTACTTCTTTAATACAGGAACATTAGGATATTACGTGGAAAAATTACAAGAGAGCTAAAAATAAACAACAAAATTCAGTTATTGACCCCGTAAGCTGAAGATACTTCCTCAAACAGTGCCTGAAATTTTTTCTGTAAAATTGTATCCATCCGTTTGGTAGCTATGGGCAGAGCTAATTCCGCAAATTTTCCAGAAAATAATTTTTTGCTGTGTTATTTCAAACGATATGCCTATTTGTTTAATAGCTGTAACAAGTGGGAAAAGTACATCATTTCCTTAGGCGGGTGCTTATTGCAGAACGAGGCGAAGCCGAGTTCTGTAAGCACGCAAGTAAGGAAATGATGCATTTTCTCACGTGTTACATACAAGATTTTTCATAGTCCCAATTGAGACATTCAAAAACTATAATTTGCGAAGCACTGAAAAAGATTTGGTGTTTTTTCATAACTTGCATGAAATGTTTAGTGATTACGTGGATCGTGCTGATTGAAACAAATTAAAGAAATTATATCATCATAATTACTTTTCGCACTAGTGCGGAAATTAATTCACTTTTCGCACTGTAATTCACTTTTCGCACCAGTGCGGAAATATGATGCATTTCCTAACTGAAATTAATGGGAAAATAACATTTTTCGCACGGGATTATGAAAATATTTTTCGCGTATTGGGGGTAGGTTATTGCATTAGAGTACTTGGAAAGATGTTGACAACGCTTGTTTTAATTTTTTAGTGGCAAAAACCCTTAAGCAGCTTTAACGCCAGATTCCGGGAAAACAACTGATCGCAGGAAAAATTAAAATGCAGCAGAGAAGCGGCTGGAACCTCCCCATCGCGTGGATCTTTGTATTCTGTGTAGATAGTAGTCAATTCAACAGAATTTTTTTAATCCTTGACTAATTTCGCAATTATCTGACAAATACCGACGTCACCTCGGACATCACCCATCACGTTTGACAATATGTTCTTTTTAAGGTTAATCTTTTGACACCGTTTTCACAATAACTGCCACTTTATGTCATCCACTGTCAGTCCGCTCCCTTTTAATGAGAAAGAATTTTTTCTCTATTTTCCACTAAAATGGCAGAAACTGTGAACACATTTTTAGAACCAGAATTTGATCGCCTTTCTAATGGCGACATAAAAAAGGAGGCCTTGTGTTCAAAATTTAAAGTTGATATGCTTAAATGGCACTTCCTTTGGACGAATTGCTTCCAAAAGCCTTTCAGGTCTTCAACGGGTCACCTAATCTCCAGGTACCAAATTTCAGCCAAATCGATTCAGTAATTTGGGCTATAATGTATTTTTACTGTTATGATAAAATTTCGATTTTTTCAACCAAACAGCGCTAAATGCGAATTAATTTTGTCCTATTTAAAACCGGAATTTGAAGACCTTTCTGATGGTGACAATAAATCTTTCAACAACTTGTTTTTAATGGTCAAATGAGAGAATAATTTTAAATTTGGAAATTTGTGTGGCAAAACGGCACTTTCCGTGAGTCGATTGAATTCAAAATTTGTTCAGCTCTTCGACGTATAATACAATCACCATGTGCAAAATTTCAGCCAAATCGGTTCAGGGGCTCGGGCTGTACCGCGATTTTAAAGTCCGATAAAAATCAATTTTTTTTAAATTTTTGGTCAAAAGGGCACTAAGAATGAATACACTTTTAGAAGCAGAATTTGAAGGTCTTCCTTATGGTGACGTGAATGGGGGTTAGCATTTAAAATTTAAAAGTTGATGTGCCAAAATGGCATTTCCGGTTGCACGATTGGCTCCAAAAGCTTTTCAGATCTAAGTTAGGCTACGAGATGCCTAAGTTCCAAATTTCAGCCAAATCGGTCTAGTAGTTTTGGCTGTGGCGTGATTACAAACGTACGTACGTACATACACACAGACACATTTTAAAAACCCCTTTTTTGGGTTCCTGAGACCTCAAAACGTGAAGATCTGGTGCTATCTCAAATTCGAAAATTTTAGTGATTGCAGTAACCTCCCATTTTTTTTAAATTATGATGGTGTTGGGGAGGTTAATTTAGAAGATACCTTATTTGTAGAGAATTCTCTTGGCTTTATTAACCTCCCCAACTCCATCACAATTTTAAAAAAATGGGAGGTTACTACAATCACTAAAATTTTCGAATTTGAGATAGCACCAGATCTTCACGTTTTGGGGTCTCAGGAACCCAAAAAAGCGGTTTTCAAAATGTGTCTGTGTGTGTGTACGTACGTACGTACGTACGTTTGTAAACACGCCACAGCCAAAACTACTAGACCGATTTAGCTGAAATTTGGTGCGTACGCATCTCATAACCCAACTTAGATCTGAAAAGCTTTTGGAGCCAATCGCGCAACTAGAAATGCCATTTTGGCACATCAACTTTTTAATTTTAAATGCAAACTCCCATTTTTCACGTCACGATAGGAAAGGCCTTCAAATTCTGCTTCTAAAAATGTATTCACTCTCAGTGCCCTTTTGACCAAAAATTGAAAAAAAATTGATTTTTATCGGACTTTAAAATCGCGGTACAGCCCAAGCCCCTGAACCGATTTAGCTGAAATTTTGCACATGGGGATTGTATTGCACGTCAAAGAGCTGAACAAATTTTGGATTCAATCGGCCCACGGAAAGTGCCGTTTTGGCACACCAATGTCCAACTTTAAATTATTCACTTATTTAACCACCCAAAACAAGTTTTTGAAAGATTTATTGTCACCATCAGAAAGGTCTTCAAATTCTGGTTTCAAAAAAAATGCAGCAGTGAAGCGGCTGGAACTTCCCCATCGCGTGGATCTTTGAATTGTGTTTCTAGCCGAATTAGCACAGAAATTGTATAAGACTGGTTTCAACGACGGTTTTAGAACTGCCTAAAAAGGACTTACTTATACTTACTTTTCTCTAATGAATGTTTCAATTTGTATGTTCTAAAAAAGTTCTAAAACCATTATGGAAACCAGTCATACATTTTCTTTGCTAATTCGACTAGAAACCCAAGGCAAAGATCCACGCGATGGGGAGGTTCCAGCCGCTTCACTGCTGCATTTTCGTGTCGGAGATGTCAGACAATAAGCACAGAGTTTATCGATGGGGGACTTTTGACCGGTTACTTGTAAACACTATGCGAAGGTCTGTACCAATTTTTAGCTTTCTTGTAATTAATCCGAAGTTTTACTGTATTTTTCTCTAATGTTCTTGGACTTACCTTCTACCTGTGACAAAATAATGGGCAAATAATTTCCAAGAACTGGCTCATAAGTCACAATTGAAAGTTGATCTTTTCAAATTCAAACAAATACGATTGGTTTCGTCAACTCGAGGTTTAATAATTTTGAAAAGGTTTACATTCAGCATTGATTTGTGAACTAACCAAAGAAGTTATTTGACCATTAAGTATGTAGCTAGTCACAGACATAAGTTATCGTTATCTAAAATTTGGATGCTAAAAGTTTCCATTAAATTAATTAGGGTAGCAGGAAAAAAGCCAATCTCCACGTAAATCTCTGTCTAGAAATAGCAAACATAGACAGACCTGCTGTATAAAAAAAATGAAATGTTTGTCATAACTCATAATGACCACGAAGCTCTTAAAGTAAATCAATATGTGATACGCTTTTACAAAACGATACCTAAATACTTACTTAATAATTTATGAACGAGCAATATTTCTAAATATCTACTTTATTCTGTCTATCACCTTCAAACAACAAACCTATTTGATATAACAATGTTGATTATTTCAAGGATAATAAGTGATAGTAAATAAATCTCATTTTAGTATCTGAATAAAAATAAATTCATTACAATATTGTGTGTGGTACATTTGCATGTCCAGCATGTCTACATATTTTATGTATTTATAAGTACCGACTTTGTATAAAATAAGTCCAGTGTTCTCTACTATGTCAACTATTTGTTTCCCTGACAGTCAGCTTTCGAGTACTATTTACATACCTAATTAACAGTTATTTCAAAATTTAACATAATTATGTATTAAAAGTACGTTTGCTTTTATAATTATGTATTGGTGTATGTGAAATTATTTTTAACCTTCTTTCTCGTCCGCTTTTATTAAACACCAGGTACAGTCTTTCCTTTTACCCACGCACTAAAGAAATCCGTTTTCGAATTTCGTAGCAAAGGCGCAGTGGTACAGCGGTAAAATTGAATAGCCCAGTCAAATTAGACAAATCAAGTGAAAAAAATCCCGGAGTTTTGAAATTTGGCATGGTTGTTCGCTAGTATCTACAGAACATCATACTAAAAGTACCGGGGAGTGGGGGGTGAGCGCAAGGGGGGGGAGCTGATTGAATGTGCGTTTTCTGCGTTTTTCGTATATATCTCCGTAACTACTAATCCTAGCGAAAATTATTCTATATACAAAATTAAAGCAGACTAAATTTGCTATCAAAACGGTTCTATTCGTTTTTGTCGTAGGATTCATACTTTAAATGTTATAAGCTTGGCAAGTTCTCATATTTACTTGGGTTGGCTCCAGCCAAGGAGTTTAAGGTTTTGACCCGCACAAAAATAAAGTAGTGCTGAAAATTGGCACTTATGCTCTACTGGCAGTCCTGAATGACGTGTCAAAAGTTCCGGAGCCTGCGGTGGCGGCGTCCTATTTTTTTGGTACCGGAAGGCCTTAAGTGATAGTCATACATTATTTTTCGCATAGATTGATTATTTATGAACCGATTTGATCGGGATTGGTCTCAAAATGACCACAACGACCTAATCAATACTGATACTACTGACAGACTCCTGAAATTTTGAGATGAAACATCCTTTTTTTTTCTTGGAGAAAACGTGCTCCAGAATCGGCTTCGTGTTGCTTTTTTGCGATTATTTCTCCAACGGCTTATCGGACGACAAAAATGTATAGGATCTTTTCGTTGCAAATTTTATCCTGAACATTTCAGTTCCTACACATTTTTGTCGTTAGATAAACCATAGAGGAGATAATCGGAAAAAAGCAGCGCGAAGTCCTTTTTCGGAGAAATCGTACTTCAGTACCGACTTCGTGCTGCTTTTCGCGTTGTATTTACAAATGCCGTGAAAAAGTTTCTACCATCTCCGAGATTGCCAATTTTTTCAGTTGTTTTCTTAACCGGGCTTCAATTTAAAGTCGTGTCGCATATTAGCGAACGCGGTGGTTGTGTGTCTCAGGCTTTTTTTCTGTTGGTTTGTAAACGGGATTTCAGTTCTGTCATGGACAATAATTAACAACAAAGATCCCTTTCAACCTCCACTATTACTGTTTATTGACACTGACAGTGAGTGACGGCTGAGATGACGGATGTGAAATCCCGTTTGCAAACCAACAGAAAAAAAAGGCGGTCTCGGAGACGGCAGGAACTTCTACGCCGCACTGCATTGGATTAATAACAGCAGCATTTATTAAATTTTTAAATATTTAAAATAAGAAAGTTGCTATGCCAAAAGGGCACTTCGGGTTGACTGATCGGCTTCAAAATCTAATCAGCTCCTCTTCCGCACAGACAATACCTATATACCAAATTTCATCAAAATCAGTTCAGTAGTTTCGGCTGTAGCGTGTCCACAGACATACGGACAGACACACGGACAGACACACACACACACATTTTTCAAAAATAGGTTTTTTGGGTTCCTGGGACCCCGAAACGTAAAAATTTGATGTCAGTTCAATTTCGAATTTTTGATCGATTTTATATACTGCTCCGCCTTGAGCGTAGAAGTTAAAAAAGCCTGAGACACACAACCCCCGCGTTGGTTAATATGCGACGAGACTTTACGTAAAAATTCCTGTCAGTGTCAAAAAGCAGAAACAATGGACAACAATTAACAACAATGACCACATCTAATTTCCATTGTTACCTACTGATTATTGACACTGGCAGGAATTTTGACGTAAATGAAGTGCCGTTTAATACCATAAATAAAAAAACCCCTGACTCACACTGGCTTTGTGTCCGCTATAAAAAGATTAAGTATATGCTAAAAAAAGAGTAAAAAATGCACGTACGTAATTCTGAAGATCAAACTTTTATTAGATACTTAATCCCCAAAAATGTAAGTTAAGCAAGTCAACTTTTAAAAATGTACCTACCCATTCTACAAAAAATGCACGAAAGTTGCCAACATGGACATAAATATGTAAACACTTGTTTACTGAGAGTGTTCATTAAAAGGTAGAAGCTCCGTGGCATCTCAACATAAAAACACGACGCGACTGCATTATGTTCGTCGCCAATATCGTACTTAGTTCTTACTGGAAGTTACAAACTATTACTTTTTACATTGCATTAAATAATTGAATAGCCACTTGTTCTAAACCCGATAATTGTTTCTTCCAGTGTTACTGAGTATCATTGGCGCATTTTTGTTCATTAACCGGTTGTAAAGCTAAATGATAATTGCTTTTCTCGGGATGCTAACAGCTTTGATTGCCTTCGATATAAAAACCAAATGATGAAAGATTCACCATCTCGAAACTTATCAAGGATCAGCAACAAATAGTTTCTTTGTATCTCTTAGCACAATCAGCAATGTTAAAATTACCGTAAATAAGGTTTATTCATGAACATTTAACATTTTAAAGCCGACTCAATGAAGCATGTATCCTATAAAGTTTTCTTCAGAACCCGTCTGCAACGAAACGGCGTAAAAATTTCATTTGAAGGAATGTGGAAGTAAAAGAATCGCAAAAATGTAAACAGATGCGGGTAATACTACTCACAGCTAATGTCCAGCGTTTCGCTCTCTTCGCTCTTGCCGACCGCATTGTGAACTTCGCATTTAACAATTGCATCGTGACGCTTTCTCGTTACGTTATGGACGACCAGTTCCGTGGTGAAGTCTCCTATTACGGATTCGTCGTTGATGAACCATCTATAGGTGACATCGGGAGGGTTGGCGTCAGCTTGACATCCCAATCGAACATCGGATCCTTCAGGGATTCTTCCATTCTGTGAGGCTCCAGAGAGGATGCTGACGGTGACTTTCGGAGCGTACTTGACCTGTAAAATAATAAATTTACTGTAAAATTTTCAGTGAAGGGATGATAATGGACCGGGAGCTCGTGACCAAAAACTTACGTCATAAGGTAAGGTAAGGTTTGACTCCCCCATTTGATGTGCACTTTAAAACTAATTAAAAAATCATTTGTCTTACGCCTGGGGCCGGGGGCATTTGGCAGTAACAAACATTTTAAATTTCGAAAAAGGGCCAAAATTTACGTCATAAGGTACAGACAAAGTTCGAGTGGCGTTATATGTGGAACGGTCCCCTTGAGTCAAAAACCCGTCGTAAGATAGAATTAGGGGGCTTTTCATCCATAAGACAACTTTGAAATTTCGAAAAAGTACCAAAATTTACGTCATAAGGTACATGAAAATTTTTTTCAGCAAGTTGTCGGCCATTATACCCGATTTATGAAACCGCTTCGTAAGACAAAATCGCTAGGAAAATGGAAAAAAATTAAACAGAGAAGTTTTTTTGTTCAAATTGGGGGGGCATTTCACACCCCAAAAATTTGTACACCACTGCCAAATTTTCAGGGCACTGCTATAAATTTGTACACCACTGCCGACTGTGAAGCTCCCCGACAGCCTAAAAATTCATAGACCACTGTCGAATTTGCTTAATCAGGTTTTTGCACTATAACTCACTTCGTTTTCATGGAACGAAAATAATATGAAGGCATACAATATTAAAGACTAATAAATTCTCTAAAAAATTGTTTCTATGCACTTTTGACCATAGCAGCTTCGAAGGGCAGTTATAGTCCTAAGAGGCCAGCAAAACACTATTGCTTAAATAATAAATTACCTACCTACCTATTCATAAAAAAAGCTAAAAAATTACTACCTCTTTGTACCATCATGATAGTATGAACCATAAAGTACAATTTGAGACCAAAACCCACTCGAAATTTCCCTTGGGTTTCAAGATAGCTCTTCAATGTGGTTCTGGAAAACGTATTTTTTTGAGGTACCACAGCTTTTTTAGGAAGCATTTTTCGCTCGATTTTTCGCCACTTCTCCAAATTAACTTTTCTTCTTAGAATGATACAAGGAATCGTCCTGTGTACTTATTTTCAGCACTTAAGTAAATATAATAAAATCTTTTCTAAAGTCGTGTCACATATTCAGTGTTATTCTGAATGACATTGAAAATTGTTCAATATTGAAAACTTTTGAGACATACGATTAGCTATTTTATACCGAGTGGTTGTTTTATCTTAAGATTGGCAAATATTTCGGAAAGGAGGCATTTTAGAAAAAAATGTTTTGTATAAAAGTTTTATGACTTCGAGGGGGAAAATAAATGGCATCATCGCCACTTTGATTAAAGGTCAGTTTCACGGTCAAATCAAGGCCAATTTAACTTTTTTTAATGGAAACCTACATTTTTTATTACAAATTCTTATTCCCGGTAAAAGAACAAACAACTCTCATCTAAACTACTTTTGGATAAAATAGATAGTTTTCCATTAAAAAGAATGAAGTTGACCACCATTTGACCTTGAAAATAACCTTGAATCAAAATTGCGATGATGCCATCTATTTGCCTCCTCGTAGTCATAAAACTTACAGGAAACATTTTTTTCTAAAATGTTTTTTTTCCGATTGCTAGTCTCAAGATAAAACGACCACCCGGTATACATATTGTAACCAAGGTGATTCTTAGGTTGTTATAGTAATTATTAATATTTAGCGACTTTGGCCAACAGAACGTTTTTTGTGCGTACATAATGGACGGCTAATAATGTTATGAACTTGGTATTTTTTTGTGAGAAAAATGTTTGTAGATAAATGAATGTAAAAAAATATGTTAATCCCCCATGAAACTAAAAATTGAAAAAATTTAGAGCAAAGCCCAAAATAGGGTTTTATTAGTCTACTGGCCGTTTGCACCGTAATTTTTGAGTGTTCCTTAAAGATAAGGGATCCTTAAAGTCCTTGGAAACCATTGTGACAACAAACATATCTATGGAATTTAAACGTCACTTAGCTTTAAGGGACCCCTTAAAATTACGGTGCAAACGGTCATACGTTCTAAATTTCAGATTCTTATCAATGGTACTTTTTGAATAAATTGATAAAAACTGAATTCCAGGCAACCCCGGCGAGGGGGCTATCTCCCTAAGAAATAATTTTAAAGTAAGTGGTTATTCTAATTTTTTGTGTTATTTTGATCTCATTTCAACCCCAAACTCAACATACGTGGTCTAATCTTATTTCTATTGACGTGACGGGTTAACAATTGCGTTTGGATAGAGTTGTTCTTTGCACGATTATTGCAGCGAAACTATTGGTCTCAGGCTCGGTCTCAGGTGAATAAATAAGCATAGGAACTTTTTCGTAGAGAATTTATTAGGCTTCAATTTTGTATACTTCTATATTTTTCGTACCATGAAGAGGAAACAAGTTATAAATAGAGCAAAATCATAATCCTAATTCGCATATTTTGGGGGTGTTCCAGGCTGAGGAGGGCGAAATTTTAATAAGTTTTTTCGTGGCTCTGAAATGTAACTGTTCCAGCAAAAAAACTTTTGTCTATTTTTTCCATTTAGCGATTTTTCGACAGACCGCCTGGACTCTTCAATAAAATAACGTAGTTCTTAGCTGGTCAACTTTTTCGATGGTAGGTATTGAGATTTACCCATAAAATTTTTGTCTTACGAAGCGGATTCATAGATTAGGTATAAACGCCGACAAATCTTTAAAAAAAAATTCATGTACCTTGTAAATTTTGGGCCTTTTTCCAATTTGCAATTTGTCTTAACGGCAAATAGCCCCCTAATATTTTGTCTTGCGATTTATGTGTGATCAAGAGGGTCGTTTCCACACATAATGCCGTTTTAAATTTTCATGTACCTGATGGCGTAAATTTCGGGCCCTTTTTCGAAATCTGTTGTCTTATAGCAACTTAGGGGGTCATTCACGAAGGGCGATAAGGTTCGATAACCAATTGCAATTTGTGAATTCGGATAAAGTAATTCACGAATAAATAACAGGAATGTTTCCATGGTAAGAAACTGTCAAAGGTAAGAAACGATAAAAGTCATTCTCTAAACTTTGCAAGTGGTTTGCAAGCCCTCGGTAAGAGGTTGTACTTTGCGGTAGGTACGGACTTGCCGCAAAAACTTGTTATTTGATAAAAAACAATATTTTTTGTTAAAGAAATACGTAATACGTGTGTACTATCAAATATGGCGTTAAATCCAGCGGTTGCAGCAGAAATTTTTGATTTTGACCATTTTATATTTTAAGACATACATAAGACCCAATGCATATTGACGCAATTAATTCGCGAATTTTGACTAAAATAGTGATTTGATGTCAACAAAAATTCTTGTTATGGTAGTTTAAGACATTCTAAACAAGGTTCCGGTGTTAACTCATTTTCCACCAAAATTGTAGATAGGCCTTTTAGGCTTAGCACGGCAGAACTGTCCATGCACGGTCCCTGACGGCCTGTGTTAAATGAGGTCCCTTCAGTTCCCCAAAAAGCACGTGTCTCCGGGCCCCCACTTCCGTAATGAGTGTTTCTACCCCCATAGAAGTAAAGTTTTGGCTGCGTTTTCGTTTTTGGCCGTCACATTTCACAGCGTGACCCATTTTTAGTAACTTGACACTGATGGTGACAATCAAATTTGCAAATATTGACATTTCCACTTTTTGTTGTCATGGAAAAACATTTGCGGGTTCGATAAGGCCCGATAACGTGTCCACAATTTGCAAAAGTTTTGTGAATTGGGTTGCAGATTGGTAGTTAGGCGATTGTAAGACCCTTGCAATTTGCAGGGCCGATAACAAGTTGCATGGCGACTTTCATGAATGACCCCCTTAAGCCCACAAGATTTTTGTCTTACGAAGCTGTTTCATAAATGGAGTATAATGACCGACAAGCTGCTGAAAAAAATTTTCATGTACCTTTTGACGTAAATTTTGGTCCTTTTTCGAAATTTCAAAGTTGTCTTATGGAGGAAAAGCCCCCTAATATTCTATTTTACGACGAGTTTTTGACTCAAGGGGGCCGTTCCACATGTAACGCCATTCGAACTCTGTCTGTACCTTGTGACGTAAATCTTGGCCCTTTTTCGAAATTTAAAACGTTTATTACTGCCAAACGCCCCCAGTACGAAGGCGTAGAGGGGCCACAACGAAGTTTTTAAAATTTGCAAAAAAAGAAACTTTAGCCTTTTTTTCGCGATTTCGTCCAGTTGACCGCAAATTCATAACTGTGATTGGTGCCACCACATTTCCTAGAAATTTGTTTCATAAAATTGTCAAAGTACCTAATGTCAGTTTCTAACACACCTCCCTGAGAAGGTTTTAAACGGTCAGGGCTATGACATTGTCGCTAGGCAGCAATCTGCAAAAATGCATCAATCACAGTTATAAATTTGCGGTCAACCGAGTGAAATCGCGAAAAAAAGGCTTCTGTAGCAATAGCAAATTGTCAACTATAACTGACAATTGTCGCTTGTAACTGACAATTGTCATTTGTAGGTGACAATTGTCACTTGTAACCGACAATTGTCACTTGTAGCTAGCGATAATTCATTAATTGAAACAGAGCAATGGCATACGCCGGAGGGGGTTAGGGGGGTTATTACGACTTCTGTGATTCCAGAAATGTTTGTTATTTTTTCATTTTTTAGAAAATAACGCCAATGTACGGATTTATGCTCTTTTAGTAGTGACGTGCGCAGAAATTAGTCATGAAAAGAGGCCCCCCGCCTCTTTGTCAAAAGAATAAGGTGTGCCTTTTTGCACCCCCGTCCCTTTTCATGACTAATTTCTGCGCACGTCACTGAAGCAGTTCGATGCACCTGCCAGTTACAAGTAACAAATTATCGGTTAGGTACAAGTGACAATTGTCAGTTGGAAGTGATAAATTGTCATTTACAAGTGACAATTGTCAGTTGCAAGTGACAATTGTCAGTTACAAGTGGCAATTATTGTCAGTTGCAAGTAACAATTGTCGGTTACAAGTGACAATTGTCACCTACAAGTGACAATTGTCAGTTTCAAGTGACAATGCAAGCGACAATTAACTATAGCAACAAAGTTTTTTTCTGAAAATTTTAAAAACTTTGTTGTGGCCCCTCTACGCCTTCGTACCCCCGGTCCCAGGCGTAAGACAAGTTTTTTTTAAATTAGCCTTAAAATGCACATCAAATCCCGGTCCATAAAGGAAACACTGACCTCTAGTTTCAATTTAGCCGATCTGTGCGTTCTCTCAGCGGTGTTCTGAGCCTGGCAAATGAACGTGGTGTTGTGATGTTCCTTCCTGGGAGTTAATTTCAGTATCGACTTGGCCGTGAATCTTCTCCCGTCCGATAGCTCCTCCACGATGTATTCAATTCCATCTGTTAGGACGTTTCCCAGGCCATCAATCCAGGTTATTTCCGCCGCTGGCTTCCCGCCCTGACTTATGCACTCCAGTTCTATTTCCCGATCTTCCGTCGTGACCAGGTAATCCCCTTGTACGATCTTCGGGGGATCGGGAGGCACCAGCACTGTCACGGTGGCGAAGTGACTGCGAATGCCGGGCTGTCCCAGCGGACCGGGAGACACTTGACATTGGTATTTGGCATCGTCTTCCAGCATCACGGGGTAGATGTCCAGGGAATAGTCGCCTAAACAAAGTCCAAAGTCATTTCAACAAATCGAAGGTTAAGAGACTGACGAGCTGTGATGGCAATAATCGTAATTTACAAGGAAGACGGAAATTGAGGTGTTCAATACGTGTGTAAGTGTCACGAGCTGCCGGCAGGGCCGTGCTAAGGAAATATTTTAGGTGAGGTGATAATGAAATTTGACCCCCCAATAACAATATTACTAATTTTCTAAGTTTTGTGTCATTATCAGTCCTCCAGTAATTAATTCTAAGTACAGTCGAAAAACTAAATAATGTACTTTATGCCAAATTCTTGAGCGAATAATTCTTAACTGGCTTACAGTTCTAGGTTTTTTGACCCAGCAATACAACCCCTAATTGGTGCCGGTTCTAATGACATGAAAATGCCCTACTATCGAAGGCTGGTTTTCTAAATTCTGAGCGTAGGGTGCATGACTTACTTTCTCGACTGTACCAAGATGTATCGAAAAGGACAGGATCGTTGATGAAATGAAGATTAGGTAAACTATTGCAGAATCTTGATGGATTTAATAATGGATTAAACCACGTGGTGAGACCCTGAAGAAGCTAGAATAAATGCTAGCGAAACGTTCGTATAAACTGCAATAGTTTAATCTTCATTTCATCAACGATCCTGTCCTTTTCTTCGATACATCTTCTAGAATTAATATTACTAATAATAATAATAATAATTTTTAGCACCGCCCCCCCCCCGTTTGCACCTGATTATCAGTATTTTCACAGTCCAAATCCGAACCAAACAATAATTTTATACCTCTTTTTCTTGTAGTGCCGTAGCAAAATGCGAGGCACTCTTGTTTTAGCTTATTCGCTCGCTCACTCGCTCCTCAGTCTGTCCGTCGCATAACTTGAGAACGGATTGAGATATCGAGCTGAAGCTTGGTAGGCGGCTTCGTCTCCCGAAAAGTAAGGCGGGGACTGCTTTTGGGCCATATCGAACCAAGGGGTTGGGAGTTAGGGGTGAAAAACCGAAAAATTATTAATTGCAATAACTCGAGAACTAGTGGAGGAATCTTGCTGAAACTTGGTATGGACACTCAACCCTCAAGTCTGTTGAAGGTGAAGGGGTGCTCATTTCGGGGGATGAAATTTAGGAGATGAAAACCACAAAAAATATGATAACTCCGCAAGGGTTGCACGCAGCTGTTGAAAACTCAACGTACACACATACAGGGTGAGTCTGAACTACACCACATCCTTCATACCATATCATCTACTGTTCAAATGATGAGAAAATTCTTGTCATGCTAGTTTAAGACATTCTAAACAAGATTCCGGTGTTCTCATTTTCCGCCAAAACTGTAGATACGCCTTTTGGGCTTAGCACGGCAGAAATCATATCTCTATTCATTGCTATCGTCTACCTTCCTCCCGCAATTGAATAAGAATAAATATTAAATAAGTCCTCCAGCAGACTAAGCAAAAATGAATGAATCCCTGAAAATAAATTACCTATGAGACGTTTCTGGAAGTGCACAATACCCATTCTTGGCAAATCGTTTCCCAAAACTGGGTACTTAAGCAATTTTACTTCATGATGCATTGTTGAAGTAAATATTGTAAAGTATAAAATAAACTAGAATTCTCTGGGCGCCGCACCGCCGCCGTTCGCCTTTGCAGGAAAGAAACATAATTGTCGCTTATAAAAAGAATTTTAACGATCTGAAATTTTGCGCCGTAAGATTTTTGCGCCCTAGGCGGCCGCCTCCGGCCTTAACACGGCCCTCCCTGGTTGGCGGCCAAAGTAAACATGACGGAGGCTCAGAGTGTCTCAATAAAAACGGTCCAAGTGATTGGCGCACCTACAACACGTAACGAGTTCATAAAAGGAGAGGCTTTATTACGGTCCTGCGAAAACGTTTTGTCCTATTGGGAATTCTAAAGGTTAATGCTTACCTACGTTTTAAGGGAAAGGTCTCCACAGTTTTCTACAAATTGCTAAAAAGACACTGATATTAACTCTTTCCACTTCTTTTATGAGATACTACATTTTTACGGCTTCACGGATATTATGGTTTATGTCACTAGTATTTTTACTCCTTCCTCATTGTCAATCGTCCACTCTACCTCAATATACCTGTCAACAACTAATTGACGACGCAGCCGTTAAACTTACAATTTTTCTCAGATGGGGCAAATTTATTAAAGGCAACTATTGCTTTCCCTCGAGAGCTATTTCTTGAGCATCATACGTACACCCCCAACAGCACGCTGAAGCGAAACCTATGACATAACAAGTCCACGATGTTCCTTCCGAGTGCCTTGTGGAGATAACGTTGCTCGTGAAACATTCTCCACAATTATGTCGTAAAAAATAATAATATTAGGGGTTTAGCCTGCAGAATGATTGGCTCTTTCCGAATTTATGGCATGACTTGATGAGTTAAGCCCTTTCTGTATAGAAGGCGCAAGTTTACTTCTACTTGCCAAGTTATTAGGGTCTGATCATGTTATCTTCTGACTAACTGTATTAAGACTGCCTTAGCAAGTTTAATGGGTGAATTTTATGATCAATGCACGTGCAGAATGTCACTATAAATAATTATGTTCGCCACAGCTCGCAAGTTTTTCGTGTTCGTTTTATTGGGCTGGCTGTGGCATGAAATATGTTGAGCAAATATTTTCGCGGAAAAGCGAGTTACACAGTACCAGATTGGTTAAGGAAATACATTGGCGGGTATTTTCGGAGAAAAATACGATTCGTAGTTGAAGTAGGACGTCCATCCATACACATGCGAGAACATACCTACGTATTCACACACCTACTACTTGCATTTTCGTAACTAATAAAAAAACTATACTATTGATTGCTGTTTTTGATAAATGTAAGCTATAAAAAGTGTTAATTTAAAACAAATCGCTCCGAATATTTTGTAATGTAAACAACATGAGAGATTTATCCATCACTCTAGAAAATAGTGTCTCAAAGACTACATCCTCATTAAACTAAAACATGACCACATGGGACTGCATCATATAATTCATAACAACTACACGTTACACTGTGACTACACGCTACACGCTAACTATTTCAATATTCTCAATATTACATCATGATGGCTACATTATAAGTTTTGACTACACTATGAGACTACACTATCGCCTGTAAAAAGTGAATCGATCAAATACCTACTATACTTTATCTAATTAATTTTCGAAAATGATTCCTATTTTTAACTTCTACGCATTAGCGCAGTAAGTTAATAAAATCGATCGAAAAATCGAATCGCCAAAAACATTAAATGTTTACGTCTTACGGTCCTGGGAAAAGTGGTTTTTAAAAAATGTCTGCCTGTGTGTCTGCCTGTGATCACGTTGCAGCTCAAACTATTGAACGTATTAAGATGAAAGGACCCTATACAATAAGCGACTGCCTGGGCCCATCTCTATACCAAATTTTAAATTTTGGTAAGCGAGGGATAGGTTATTTACACTGAAAAATGTGAGGAGCCTAGTAAAAATGAACACGATAACAAAATCCATAATATTCCGGTGAAATTTCACTTTCTAGAATATTTCGGTGAAATTCCACTTTCCCGGACTTCGACTTTCCCGGACTAGTCCGGGAAAGTTAATTTTCCGGTCCCAAAATTGACCGGGAAAATTAATTTTTCATTTTCCCGGACTAGTCCGGGAAAAGCCACTTTCCGGTCCTAAAATTGACCGGAAAGGTTAACTTTCCGGTCGAGCGCCTAAAAATGCCATTTTCGGGGCTCAAATTGGTTTAGATTTAGAGCCTAATAAAAATATGACTGCCTGGGAGAATTTCTATATTTTTGTGTTCAATGTTGTAAGAATACTTTATTATACCTTCACAGCAAAAATCAAAGTTTGGAATCGTCTAGATCAGATTTTTCCTGGGCCACTATCGTATAGAGTCCTTTGGCATACCTATTCATTATTTTACAAAAAAACATTCTTACTATCGAATTCGTCGATAGCTGTTGCATTGCCGGATCAAAAACCTTAATGTAATTTTTTCGAAAATTGACATTTTATTTAGATGCAAAAAGGCCCCTTTTTGAGTTTTTCTTACCAAAAGAGGAATTATTATTATCGAATTCGATAGCTGTTGCATTACCGGATCGAAAACCTTAGGGTAATTTTTTCAAAAAATGTCATTTTAGGGGTGAAAAACATTTGTATTTTAGATTTTAGTAAATGAGCGCCGGGGCTGGGCAGAATGCGCACGGCAGCATCAGCGATCGACAACCGCCTGCGCGCCCGGCCGTCTGAGTTCTGACTTGGTTAAAGTTAAGTGCTATATTTACAAATTTTGCACCTAGTAGTAGTGCCGAAGCATATGCTCATGATAAAGGAATAGTGAGGGTGTATCAGCAAGTGATGATTTTTTTTGCGTTCAATTAGTATTTTCCGGTTGTAAATAGGTCAAGCATCAAATTTTCAAATCTTCCAGTAACAAGTAGTCTAAGGGTTAAATTTCCTCCGAGTCAATTATTTTATGTTTGAGCGTCTTTCGATGAATTTACAGTGCGACTCAAAAGCTGTTATTTTTCTTTCACCCAAACGTTTTTTTGTTTTCCAGGCAACTGTTTTGTATTTTGTGTTAATTTCTTTTATAGCTGAAGATGGAGTAACACTCCGAAACGAGTCCTAAACAGTAAGTAAATTTTGTGGAACAAGACTTTGAAACTACCTAGTGTAATCAAACATCAGTTCCTCTTTGAAAAATGGACCAAGCTTTCAACCAACTCAATTAATTATGTTTGTCAATTTCTCGTAGGTATTTGGCGGTTGAAGGGGGTGGTTTTCGGGATTGCAACTCTTTGCGTTCAGTTAGTCTGTTGTAGATAGTCCAAGGGCTCAATTTCTTCCAAGTCAATTATTTGTGTTCGAGGGTTGAAGGTTGAGGGTTTTGGAGGTACAATTTTTTGCGTACAAAATAGTCTCCTGCGATAATGAGTGGTCCAAGGGTTAAATTAAGTCCAAGCAATTTTTTTGTTTCGGGGTTGAAGGGGGTTGGTTTTAGGGGTTTTGAGTTTTAGAGGTGCAATTTTTTTTCTCTTCCGGTCGTAGGTGGTCTAAGGGTCTAAGGTCTAAATAAATATATGCTCAAAACTTTTTCTAGGCCATTGACGAAAAGTTATCGAATGCTTGAATTTCAAGCAACACTTATGTGAAATTTCGAGTTTCAACCCCTGATTTGCACCCTTTCTGTCTTATCCTGCAGAAAACAACATCCCTTATCAGATATTGTCGAAATATGTGTGTGTCGGGTTTCAGACCTCCATGTGCAAAATATTTGAGAAGTTTTCGTATTTTTGTGATTTTCAGCCCCTAAATTTCATCCCCCAAAATTGACACCGCCTCACCTTTAACAGACTTGTACGTCAAAAGCGCATGTCAAGTTTCAGTAAAATATCTCCACTGGTTCTCGAGTTATTAGAAAAAAAAACCGGACAAAATATTTTTGGGAATCAGTCTGCCATTTCTTAACCGATTTGGATGAACGTGGTCTTAAATTAAAACCAAAGAATCAGGCTTTCGACTGTATGAGAAGCTACGGCAGATGGCGCTGCCGTAGTAATCCTATTGATACTTGCTTTAAAGGTTTATTTTAGCTGCATGGGGATTGGTCAGTCTACGACCAATCGGTATGACACTCGAATAGCCTTGAAGATCTTTCTTTCTTGTTCAAAAATCCTTTTTCAGAAGTCGATTTAGCTTAAGCATTAAGTTTCTGTAATTTAAAAAAAAAATGTGTTTTTGGGTATTTTCACGCATTAATGGCCATGACCAAACAACAGTAATGCAAATAATTCTTAATTTTCAGTTATAAATAAACGAATATGGTGAAAACAGTGGCGCAGATGCCAGTGGGGGGCAACTGAACAGTTATCATTGAAAATTAAGCCCTATGTGCATCAATGTTACTTTAGTCATGGTTATGGAAGCATGAAAATACGTAAAAACACTTTTTTTAGAAAAATCACAGAAAATTAGTGCTTACGCCAAACGAACTTCTGAAAAAAGATTTTTGAAGAAAAAAGAAAGATCTTCAAGGCTATTTGGGCCTCATAACCATTGGTTGTTGCCCGAAAATCCCCACGCACCTAAAATAAGCCTTAAAGACAAGTATCAATAAGGCTACTACAGCAGCGCCATCTGAGACGTTTCTTGCAAAGTTCGAAAGCATGATTCTTTAGCTTTAATTTAAGACCAAGTCTATCCAAATCGGTTAAGAAATGGCTGACTTATTTCAAAGACTATTTTGTCCGGTTTTTTTTGGGACACCCCATAGTTTTTCGGTCCCTTCTTCTGCTGCTTCTACTGCGAACGCTGCCTAAACGTTTGAAGATGCATTAAAATCGGATAAGGGAGAAATGTCGGCAACGAATAGACCTACAAGAAATTCGGCGACAGCATATAAATATCTGTTAAGGATATCCGACAAAAAGCCACCGAAGCTATTTTCGTCAAAAATTAAAACACAAAAACAACTACGGTGGGCGAAGATAGCTATATGCCGTCGCGGACTTTTTTGTAGATCTTTTCATTGTCGACAATTCCTCCTTTCAAACTTTTGATCTATCTTTAAGCGTTGAGGCAGCGTTCGCGATCAAACGCCGAAAATTGTACTTTATTTCAGTTTTTCACCCGTAACTATGACTCCTACGGTCCGATGTGGCCCAAAAACAATCCCCGCCGAGATTTTCGACGTATACATTCGTGCGCAAAATTTCAGCTCGATATTTGCTTCCGTTCTCAAGTTATTGTGACGGACAGAGTAGACGGTCGAGCCGCCGAGCGCCAAGCAACCATTTCACTAAAACTAGAGTGCCTACGCATATTCTTCGGCACTAAATGAACTTGCCTGCCTTGGAATATGAACATTGCAAAATATTTAGTGTTGCATACATTATTAATCCATTTTTCACAGGAAAGCTTACGAAAAGCAAAAAAAGTAAAAAGTAAAAAAGTAACAAACGATGTATCATTTCATCAGCTTTCATTGGAGATTGCGTTCTGAAGTGCCAAAAATTTTACGAGAATAAACAGCTTAATGGACAACAGATTTCACTCGGGTCAGTTGTCGGAAATTCGAACCAGAAACTCCCAACTTTTACTCTCTTGGGGAATTATGAAATGAAATTTTATCTATGGCAGATATAGTATACAATTTCTGCTGGAATTAAGCCTTCCGTGTAATTTTAAACATTTCGCATGGTTTCTCGTTCATTACAAGCCTCCCAATGAGTGAATTACGTACTTTCAAAGTATTCTCCGAGCAACCCCCTCAATAACTTTCTTTGAAACGAGATATTCCATTTATTTGTATTGTTGCGATTTCATGGCATGGGCGTAGAATACAGCGAGCAGACCGTCAGTTCGTTACACGTTTAAACACAAAGCTGTCTCAAGTTCTAAGTAATTTGCTCGAGTCGCCCGGTCTATATTTATATAAATGAAGTCAACAAACTTGGGAAAGTTGTGATTTGAAGGGCGTTTGGACACGTGTTGTTAATTTTAAGGGCAAATATTAGACAGTTAAGTTTACCATTCGCCTCGTGCTACCTTAATTAGAACAGTTGTCTCTAATTTCTAAAATATACAAGCACTAACACCTTCATTTCGAAATTCTCAGAATTACCAATACTCGAGCGGTTTCGTTCAAAGGACATTTCGCAATTCGCTCCATATCTCGGCCTATTTTTAGCTGAGCTTTTAAAGCTGCATGATGAGTTGTTCTAGTATTATACACGTCTTGTCAGCTTGGCACTTACTGTAAGCTTCTTTCACGCGTTGAGAATTCCGGAAAAGCGGCTCACACTCAAAGTACCTGCATTAGTTATTTTTGCGAAATAAGACCATACGAATCTACCTCATTTCCGATGGCAAGACCAATTTTCAAATTTCACGCTCGCTGCTGTATTTTCACCATTTACATGGTTTGTTAATGTGCAGCTAAAAAACGAATTGCTAATGTAGTAAATTAATTGGAGCTTACTCAATCTTTTATGAAGTTTGACGAGATTAGGCTACGCATTAGCACGGTCATTTTTACAGCAATCAGTAATAGTGAGTCACGGCGTGTCAAACACGTGGCCACACAAGAAGAAAAAGTAAGTACGTAATTCGACAAATTGCCAAAAAATTAGTTTTTTTTAAAGATATACACAACGATGAAATTAGAAAATAGAATCTGTAATATTGCCTTTCTGGTACGTTTTAAATAATCCTTTTAAAAAAGGCTTGTAGAATTTCCTCAGAAAATTCTTTTTCCACAATATTACTTACTTATCTAGAACGAGTTTCCGAGACTTACTCCATCCTCCATCTTCAGCTAGAAAAGAAATTAGCACAAAATTCATCAAAAGATTCAAAAGGTGTTTTTAAATTTTACAGTGCAACTCAAAATTGTTATTTAATCTATGACTAAAACGTTTTCGGGTATTTTCAGGTAACTGCAGGTATTGTATTTTGTGTTAGTTTTTAGCTGAAGATGGAGTAACTCTCCGAAACGCGTCTGAGGCTGGAATTTCAACTGATGACAGAAGTTTGCGGGACCATAGTTAGATCGTAAATCATGAAATAGCGGTAGCGGTCATCATAAGTAGATTTCTTTAAAGTTGTAATGTCACGTATCCCACTCCCACATGGCAAGTAATTAAAGAAATCTACTTGCAATGACTGCTAGCGCCATCCCATGATTTACGCGCTAATTATTTTATGGTAGGTACCGTAAATTTTTATGTCATCAATTGAAATTCCAGCCCTAAACAAGAGGACAAGTAATTTTATCCCAGCAGGGAAATTATAGCAAAATTGTTTTTTCCCAGTGTGTTATTGTGCGTTATTTTCTCCTAGATGCGTTATTTTCCCCTATGTAGGAAAAGTAAATAATGATGGATTTTTATGGTAAAACTGCACTGACGAGTAAATATTTAAAGACAATTCCACTTTTATTTTATAAACTAATCAAAAGTGACGAAGGATCATCTTATTTTAAGACGAAATCTTCATATCGACCCCTAAAAGGGGTCCTCGAAAATTGAGTTTTTTTTCAAATTATCCAAAAAATATAATTGATACGGTTTTGAAATTTGGAGCAATGGTTAGTGTTATAAAAGGCCTGCTGTTGATTTTTTCAGATTTTTAGTAATATCATAGGCGTACGTTTTTAGGGGGGCTTTGTAGATTTTTTGCATATGTTTCTGTTATGGGCATTTTTCTCGCGAATTAATAATAAAGTCTCAATCTGTGATCTATTCTACATAAGAAACATGCTCTTGTTGAATGTTGCTAGAACGCACCGTTTTCGAATAAAATGGCCCTAAATGGTTGAAATCGCTAAAATTTGTGAGAACATTTTGTTTCATCTGCTCAATTGTTAGAAATAAGTACAGGGGATGATTCCTTGCATGATGTTAGGGAGAAAAGTTCAAATGAATATATGACAAAAAATCCTTCCGAAGGGAGTTATGGTCCTTCGCATGTTTGCCCAGACGCCAATCGCAGGGCTATAAGCTCCCTTAAGAAGGATTTTCCGTCATATGTCCATATGAACTCTTGTTAAAAGGTTTGCAAGGAATCATCCCCTGTACTTACTTCCAACAATTAAGCGGATTAAACAAAATCTTCTCTCACACATTTGCGGGCATTCATCCATTCGAAAACAGTGTGTCGATAGATCACAGATTGAAATTTTATTATTATTTCCTGAAAAACATGCCCATGACAGAAAAATATGTAAAAATGTAGAAAGCCCCCAAAAAACGTACGTCTATGATGTTATTAAAAATCTGAAAAAAATTCAGTAGTAGGCCCTTTATAACACTAATCCTTGCTTCGAATTTCAAAATCGTATCATTTTTCGGATAATTTGAAAAAAACTCAATTGTCAAGGATCACGTCCTGAATTTATGCGGAACCCTGTATACGACAATTTACAAAATTGACACCTGGTTGACAGTTTTAAAACAAACAATTATAATATGTATATCTATAATCTCCATTATAGTACCTACATTGATTGTTATCGGTAATTTTTTCGAATGCATTTCAATAACGTAATAATTAGCCCTCGTGTTCCACTCGGGCTAATCATTACGTTATTGGAATGCATGACAAAAAATTACATGATACAATCAATGCACGAAGGAAATTCGAAAGATTAATGTACGAGTCGACATTATTGAAAATTATGTTGGTCTTGCGTTCCTTAATTTCAATTTCAAAAGTGAGGTTATGGGACGCGGACAATAAGGAAGAAAATCAAATCCTTTTTTCAGCGACGTTAATTTTAGATAACTCTTTTTGATGCCTGAAGAAGCTCCTAAACGGGAGCGAAACTTCGCTGAAAAAAGGATTTGATTTTCTTCCTTATTGTCCGCATTCCATAAACTCACTATTGAAATTATTGAAAATGTTTAAAACTTATTCAAATTATTAATTGAAAACGTCTATGAAATTCGCTGTAATTAAGGCATATACAGGGTGAGTCAACAAGGCGACGGCGGTCCATAACTTCTGAACCCTTCCAGATAGGAAATCAATTCAAACGCCATTATGTACAACACCGCCAATTCTACATACTAAAAATACTTTCAACTATACAGGGTGTCCCAAAACACTTGCAACGCATGGCAACTTGATTTTTTTTAATGGAACACCATCATTTTGATGCCATATTCTGGATCATCTGTAACATAGCTTTACATCGACATAAGACATTTGATGTTTTAAAGCTCTGTTCTAAAGTAATTAATTCTTTTTGAAATATTTCGATCATTGCGGGTGCTTCTTAAAAAAATTCCTGAGAACTCAATTTTGTATCTAGAGGGCTGAGATTCGGTACGAATGTGAAGGAAGGTCTACTCTATCTATCTAACATGATAACTATCATTATCACTATACAGGGTGTTAAAAATTCTGTGTCAAGTTTGGAAAATTTCAAATATGCAAAACTCCATTTTTTCAAATGGCACCCCCTGTTATTATTGTGCCATGGGGTTCGGCTGTTGGATTACTTTATTTTTTATTAAGTATGTCCTATACCTAAAGTCAATACTTCAAAAGATATTCTTTGTCTTATTTATTTTATTGAAGATTATTACGATCTCAATTAAAGAATGCCAGGGACTGTATGACAGTTACGACTAACATTGTTTATTTACATGGTTACCAGACAGTTTGTCACATTTATTGACATACACAATGAATTTCAACCATAAGCGGTAAACCATGTCAATGATTTCTTCCTGGTTGTGTATGTCAATAAATCTGACAAACTGTCTAGCGACAATTTGTTGCCGCGGCTTGTTTAATTGTTGTTGCATTGTCACTTTTAACACTTAGTGTAAAAAGTAAATCACTTTTAACACTTTTAATATTGGTGTCATAAAATGTCATTTTTAACAATTGTCAACAAACGTTAACTGTTTTTAATAGTGTTTGTAGAAAAAGTAATAACGTGCGCATTAATCACAATAATTTGTATCTTTAATAATTTGTAATTATTTTGAAAGTGTTCTTGATGCAGGCCTTCGCCTTCGGCTCGGTTTATAAATTTTGCCCGCGGTATAGAAGAGAGCACTTTCTTGACTTGGTTTGAAATACACTATTATAATCTGTCTCAAATTAACCTCGATGCCTTGAGGTATTTTGCAGAGTTTACCAAGGTAAAGATTGTATATATTTCATTACGAGTGTCTGGACGTCTCTAGTTATCCGGAAGCTAAATGTGGATCTTAGCAACGAGACGTTCCTACCCACCACAAAAACGCTTAGAAAACCGATGAACTCAAATAACCAGATATTGTTTATTATATTTATGTTCCAAGTACAAATAATTCGGAGCTTGTAATAAACAGAGAAATGTTTTGGGTTTTGAAATATCTTTTGCAAAACCATAAGTTAGCGACTTTCTCCCACGCTTGTCCCCCAAGCAAATGTTGCAATAATTGCCATCAGGATCCAATCTAGGATATGATTATGCTTTTGGAATAATTTTCATGCTATATATGGTTATAGATTTTCTTCCAGTTATTCAACAACTCAACACCGTAAGAATTACAAGAAACGTGGCGACTAATAATTCATACCATTTTAGTCACTAGAGAAATATTTTAATGCAGCAATGTACTATATTTTTAATATCAACTCTCCATTTAAAGTATCGTAAAATAGGCCGTAAAAATTTTAAAAGGTTACTCTGATAAATATTTATCTCATTCTTTGTGTGCCCCTAGAGAAGGTGTATCGTTATTTATGAGTCAGCCCACTTACGAGACGAGTCAACATGAAAGTCAGGATTTTCTATTATTAACACGGGTATTATTTTGAGGACATGAAAGTATTCTTGGATTATTTAAGAAAATATCGACGTACCTTCTTCGTCACTGCCAATCATCGAATATCTTTCGAATCCGCTGAGATTTCGATGCGTGCCTAGTCCGAAGTCATCTTTGGTCCACTGAAGAATTCCGCTTTTGCCGATAACTCTGCAAGGAAGGGTGACTCTGGAACCAACGACTGCAGTTTGGTCTTGTGGTTCCATTGCGAACTTTTGTTCTCGAGCAGTCTCGGCCGCATTCAACAGGAACAGGCTCGCTATCCGCAGAAGAAGCAGTAGAAACTTGTGGGTTGATGCCATCTTGATTGTCTTATTTTTATCTCTGGAAACGAGAAAAGAAGCCATTAACTTTGGAATTCTTCGACTGGGTATTGTTGTTTTTACAATAGGTTGGGAGTAAATGAGGGGAAACATTATATAATTCAGAAGGGTATTTTTTGTCCGTAAAAATCATTATTTCGTTTTAGTATGCAGGGCCGTGTTAGGAAAATTTTTCAAGTGAGGCGAGCATGCAATTTTGCGCCCCTTCAACAATAATGAGTATAATAAGAATGCGCGTGGTTGCGTACTGACTGCTCTTTTCGACTTGGGTTGAAAACTCGCCTGAAAAAATTTGCTAGCAAATTTTTCCGATTCCCTCGGCTTCGCAGGGCCGGCTTAAACAATAGTGAGGCCCGGAAGTTGAACAATATGAGGGGGCCCCTTAGTTGTGGTGCGTATTTCGTATTGTCAGGAGACTCTAAAAAGACTAACTGCCTTTAATTGTTCACGTGAAAAACCGAAAATGCCAATTTCAGAAAGAGGTATACACTCGAAGTTGATTTTTTTTTAAATCGTTAGCGACCTAAAGTGTCACCCATCTTGCTTCCTCAAAGATGGAGAATCAATTGGCGCAAACTTCGAACTTCTAAGAGCCAGCCACTTCGAGAAAAGTATATTTTCATTGGTCTAAAACTAAAACCGGATTTTGTATTATATGAGATGCTAGTAAAACCATTGCCACCAGTTTTTCTAAGAAAAAACCTTAAAACGCCGATATTCAGTGGAAACTACACATTTTTACATTTTCTAAAAGTTTTTTGCGACCGCAAGGGTGACGCATCTTATTTCCTAAAATTTGAAGGAGAATCGATTGGTGCAAATTTCAAACTTCTAGGACTCACACACTTTGAGAAAAGTAGGTTTTCTTTGATTTTAATTCCAAAATAGAATAAACCAATTGTCAGCAATTTTCCTGATATAAACTTTAAAACGCGAAATTCAGTAGAAATCATTTTTGTAAAATTATTTTGCGACCGCAAATTTCAGATTTGTAGAACTCTAAACACTTTGAGAATAGGACGTAGCGGTATAATAGCGTATAATGCATTATAATACACAACAGTAAGTACTTAGTTGTTTTGTTGTTAGGAATATTTTTTGCAATAATTACTGAATTACAAACTTGCGGGGCTCCTACTAGTCGGGCCCCCCTACAAGTTGGGGGACTGGAGGCTCCAGCCCCCCTAGCCCCCCTCTTAATCCGGACCTGGGAACCCGTTTGAGCAGCCGAATGTCGTAGACTTCTGCCTTTCGGCTAAAAGCCGCAAGCTCGCGTCTTTCGGCTACGCGCAACTTTTCTTCGATTGCTCGCTTCGCTCACACTCAAAAGAATTTAAAACAAAAATATGAAACTAAACTTAATCGAATTCAACGGCTAAAAGCTCAATAGGGCGCAAACCGCGTTACCTGGCTACGAAAGGCACAATTTGACAACACCGCATTTGTTTTCTACGTTTAGTTACGTAATTAAATTTAACATTGGACAAACATATTAATTTCCGACTACTCGATTTGCATAAAATGCAATGACACAGCATATTCCGCGGGAACCAGTATGAGCGGACGTATGTCATAGACTTCTCCCTTTCGGCTAAAAGTCGAAAGCTCGCGTCTTTCGGCTACGCCGAAACTTTCCTCTAATTGCTCGCTTCGCTCGCACTCAAAAGACTTTAAAGCGAAAATAGACAACTAAACTTAATCGAATTCAATGACAAAAGGCTCAATCGGGCGCAAACCGCGTTTCCTGGCTACGAACGGCACAATTTTACAACACCGCATTTGCTTTCTACGCTTAGTTACGTAATTAAATCTAACATTGGACAAACATATTAATTTCTCACTACTCGATTTGCATAAAATGCAATGAAACAGCATTTGCCGCGGGAACCAGTATGAGCGAACGTATGTCGTAGACTTCTCCCTTTCGGCTAAAAGCCGAAAGCTCGCGTCTTTCGGCTACGCCGAAATTTTCCTGCGACTGCTCGCTTCGCTCGCACTCAAAAGAGTTTAAATCGACAATAGAAAACTAAACTTAATCGAATTCAATGACAAAAGGCTCAATCGGGCGCAAACCGCGTTTCCTGGCTACGAAAGGCACAATTTGACAACACCGCATTTGCTTTCTACGTTTAGTGACGTAATTAAATTTAACATTGGACAAACATATTAATTTCTCACTACTCGATTTGCATAAAATGCAATGAAACAGCATTTGCCGCCGGAACCAGTATGAGCGAACGTATGTCGTAGACTTCTCCCTTTCGGCTAAAGCCGAGAGCTCGCGTCTTTCGGCTACGCCGAAATTTTCCTGCGACTGCTCGCTTCGCTCGCACTCGAAAGAGTTTAAAACGACAATAGAAAACTAAACTTAATCGAATTCAATGACAAAAGGCTCAATCGGGCGCAAACCGCGTTTCCTGGCTACGAAAGGCACAATTTGACAACACCGCATTTGTTGTATACGTTTAGTTACGTAGTTAAATTTATCATTGGACAAACATTAATTTCCCACTACTCGATTTGCATAAAATGCAGTGAAACAGCATATTCCGCGATAAGCAGTATGAGCGGACGTATTTCGTAGACTTCTCCCTTTCGGCTATGCCGAAACTTTTCACGACTGCTCCTTTCGCTTACACTAAAAAGAATTTAAAACGAAAATAGAAAACTATACTTAATCGAATTTAACGGTAAAAACGAGGGTAAAAAGCTCAATCTTGCGCAAACCGCGTTTCCTGGCTACGAAAGGTACAATTTGACAACACCACATTTGTTGTCTACGTTTAGTTACGTAGTTAAATTTATCATTGGACAAACATATTAATTTCCCACTACTCGATTTGCATAAAATGCAATGAAACAGCATATTCCGCGATAACCAGTATGAGCGGACGTATTTCGTAAACTTCTCCCTTTCGGCTAAAAGCCGAAAGCTCGCGTCTTTCGGCTACGCCGAAACTTTCCTGCGACTGCTCACTTCGCTCGTACTCAAAAGACTTTAAAACGAAATTAAAAAACTAAACTTAATCGAATTCAACGGCAAAAAGCTCAATCTTGCGCAAACCGCGTTTCCTGCCTACGAAAGGTACAATTTGACAACACCGCATTTGTTGTCTACATTTAGTTACGTAGCTAAATTTATCATTGGATAAACATATTAATTTCCCACTACTCGATTTGCATAAAATGCAGTGAAACAGGAAACAGCATATTCCGCGATAACCAGTATGAGCGGACGTATTTCGTAGACTTCTCCCTTTCGGCTTTTAGCTCGCGTCTTTCGGCTACGCCGAAACTTTCCTGCGACTGCTCGCTTCGCTCGCACTCAAAAGAGTTTGAAACGAAAATAGAAAACTAAACTTAATCGAATTCAAATTCAACGACAAAAAGCTCAAAAGCGCAAACCGCGTTTCCTGGCTACGAAAGGCACAATTTGACAACACCGCATTTCTTGGCTACGTTTACTTACGTAGTTAAATTTAACATTGGACAAACATCTTAAATTTCCCACTATTCGATTTGCATAAAACGCGATTTCTTATCATCGATTTCAATTAAATAATGATTAATGACAAAAAAATTCTAATAGTAAAGCAGTAATTTTTAACGATTTGTAAATTGTAACCGTAAGTCTCTCAGAAATAAAAATTTTGTTAAAGATAGATAGATAGATAGATACTTTATTGCTACATCGTATACATGTACATACATTGTAGAAGTCGACTAACATACATAATATAATGATAACAATCACTGAAACACATTTTACACCACACTAAAACGTATAAGAATTGGCTTAATGAAACATATCTATATGGCACGTAATTTATTGTTTAAAAATTCCTCCACAGAATAATAGCATTTGTCCAGCAACAGTTGTTTGATTTTTATTTTGAAATTTCTTAGTGGTAATTTTTTATAATGTCCGTCCAGCTTGTTATATAGCGTGACGTTAGGTGAGTTTTTTTTTGAGCTTGTTAATCTGTGCCTAAGAATGGTTAGCTGGTTGCTAAACCTCGTATCGTACTCATGAAAATCGGATTGTTTTTGATATTTATCAACATTTTGATGAACTTCTATTAGGGTATAATAGATGAACATGCAAGGAACGGGCATAATCCCAAGTGTCTTGAATAAAGGACGGCAGTGATCCCTGTATTGAGCTCCCGCAATTATTCTTACGACTCTTTTTTGCATGATAAATACTTTGTGGGCCGTACTAGCATTTCCCCACAGTCTGATCCCATACGAGAGATGAGAGTGGAACAGGCCGAAATACGCCATTATCAGTACTTTCCCGTCTATAACTGGTTTTAAACCTCTAAGCAGGAAAATTAGTCCAGATAGCTTGTTACATAATTGTTCTATGTGTTGTGACCATCCCAGTCGGCCATCCACGCAAATACCCAGTACATTGACACTGTTTTTGCCCACCCCGTGGCTTAATCTGTTTGAGAGAATTAGTTGTTGTGATTTGGATTTATTCAATTTTAACTCGTTTGCGGCATACCACATTTCTGCTCGTTGTTCAGTTGCTTTAACTAAATTATTCAAGTGCTCAAGATCAGCGTGACTATTTACAAGTGTGGAGTCATCAGCATACATTCTCACTTTTGCTGGTGCTACGTTATTAAATATGTCGTTTACGTAGACAATGAACAGGAACGGCCCCAGCACTGAGCCCTGGGGCACTCCGTGTAGCGAAGGCTCGAAGCTCGATCTCTCATTTTCTAAATCAACACATTGTTGACGACCACTCAGATACGACTGAAGGAAGTCGCAGGCTGTCCCCCTGATGCCATAATACTGTAGTTTTTGTAATAGGATTTTGTGCGAAACGCAGTCGAAGGCCTTGCTGAGATCACAAAGCATCAGGGACACATGCTGCCCCCCCTCAAGCGCCTCAACCGCGTCCGACAATACTTTGGAGACTGCATCTATAGTAGACCGTTGCTTTCTGAATCCGTACTGATCTGAATTGAGCAGTGAGAATTTATCGAAATATTGTGTTAGCTGATTTTTTATGATTATTTCAAAGATTTTACCCAACACAGGAATAAGCGCAATGGGTCTGTAACTATCAGTGGTATTTTGGTCCCCCTTCTTGTAGATCGGCACAACTCTGGTTGTTTTAAACACGTCTGGGAACTTACCCTCTTCCAGGCATTTGTTAAAAATGTCTGTTAAGGGTTCCCTTAAGAGATTAAGTGTATTTTTAACAATTTTCGCGTTGATATTGTATATGTCAAAACTATTTGTGTTTTTAAGGTGTTTGATGGCACCCTCAACATCCGAGGGCGTGACCGGGTTGAAGAAAAAGCTCGATGAATGAGTCACTTTTACGTTTTTTATAAGGTTGCTGGGTGTTTCGTTTGTAACTGGTAGGGAGGTTACTATTTCTCTAGCGATTTGTGAGAAGAACATTATGAAATCGTTTGCCTTTAATGAAGTATCAGGCTTAGCTTTTGCACTTACTTTTCTTTCGGAGTTGACGATTGCCCATGCCTGCTTGCACATGTTTCCCGGTCTCAACAAAAATTCGGCATGTTCATTTTTTTTTGCCTCAATAATTTTTTCGTGAAAATTTCTTTTCATAACTTTCAAGGCTTCTTTGTCTTTTTGGTCTTTTGTTACCTCGTAAACGGTTTCTAGTGCTCTTACCGTGTTTTTTAGAGCTTTTACTTCGTCGTTAACCCAGTTTACATTAGGAGCACGACTACTGTTTTGTCTAATTTTCGTCAGAGGGAAATATATGTTTATATGTTTTGTATATGTTTCCGTTAGCATTTTGCATAGGGATTCAGCTGTTTCGCCATCTCTCTTAAAGATGTCCCAATCAACGTCTTGAAGAGCTAATACAAATTCATCGAGCTTTTTTTTGGTTACGGACCTTACCCATTTGTGTGATATTTGTGTATTTGTCTTTGCAATCAGGTCTAGAAAAACGCCATGGTGGTCGGACAAATTGACTTTTACAACTCCTGATGTGAATTGTTTTTCATTAATATTTGTAATTATGTTGTCAATACAAGTTGCAGTTTTTTTGCCCACCCTCGTGACATCAGTGACTGTAATTTTCATATTAAATGTGTTTAGAATATTTTTTAATTCCATATGTATTTCGGACTCGATTAAAAAGTTAATATTAAAATCGCCTATCAATATGACGTGTTAATAAATCATGTGACTATTGTTAAAAAGGGGCTCGCGGCTGGGAATCGAACCCAGGACCGTCCGCTATTCAAACGGCTGCTCTGAATTCTACTAACTCGTGAATAATAATTATAATAAAACTGATAAATGTCGCCCTAACAGCCCCCCGCAAACAATTTTTGCCCAGTATTTTCACACTTACAATGAATTCGTGCAAGAATTACCTCGAAATAGTTGGCAATACTTGGAATTACTTAAAAATTCCTAATTTTTGCAATACATGTACAATTTTTGCGCTCTGAGTCGGTCGCCTGACCAATTTAGCCTTAACACGGCCCTGTTAGTATAGATAATGGGGAAGATAAGGGTCTGAATTGGCGTTTTTGGGCCCTATACAGCGTACAGTGTTAATTAAAATCGGTAACTTCGAAGGATCTTGTTGCCTGATCTAATCTGGTTAATCTGAGATCGGTTTTAAGGCGGCGGAAACAGACGCGCGTAGGGACGGAAACGGATATGCTAACGTCGCAGCTAGACGCACAGGAACTATATCTCGTGTAAACAAACGCTAAAAGCGTGCACGTGTCACTAATTGCTCAGATTACCACTAATTGCCCTGCGACAGTTTGTTGTTTTGTTAAACAACGTCTATACTATATTCCGCACAATAACATTTTGCCGCATAAATTTACCTTAAACACTTAATAAGAGCCTTCTTAGAACCTTCAATGACTTTATAATTAAAGGCAACTTTGGCCTCACAAAGAGGAATAACGCGCACGTTGTGCAAACCCCGTAAAAAAGCTCTGTCAACACCACCCTCTCGGTTTAAATACGAGATTTGGCCAAAAAATACCGTGTGCACTTAAAATCGCCTCTTCCTCTATTTTCGAAGGGTTATCACAGGTTTGTTCCATTGGACCGTGAATGGTTTTAATGGAGTTTTTTACGATTAATCTCAATGACTTTCAAAGCATGAACGGTACAATTTTGATATAATATGAATTTCATAAAATCATATCCTAAGCATGGGTTTTGTTGAGGTTTTTCACAAAAGAAACTAGTAATCATTACCTTCACGGGCCTACATTCCTAAGTCATGATGTTCAGGTTAATTATCGAAACTTGCCTTCCGCGACAGTGTGATGAAATATTTCAGCCGCGTTATCCTTAACTACCACTTTTCTGACTATAAAACGGTTGAGATAATGAAATCAGATCTTTCGTTCCGTACGTCATCGTGTTGGATTTTAGTTTTTTTGTTTCAATTTTTTTAATGATTATGACATGCATAAATTCGAAATATGTATTTGTCCGTCCAAATATTTGGTTTTCAATGAAGGTTCACAGTTTGATGTCTATGTATTGTATTTGTATATGTATGAGATTTTGCAATTATTCAGTTTGGTATTAATAGACATTGAAATTGTAGGAAGATATATTTGACTACTGAACCTCGCGGAATATCATTATCAACAGTATTCATGATGCTGTAGATTACTAAAACTGAAGTCTACTCATCATTGCCCAGTGCAGATTCACAATCTGGAACTGAAATCAAAGAATCGTGCGCGGTTGCTTAAATATTCAGTCTTATTCTGTATGCCATTGGATCTTCCAATTCGATTGGAATTTTCAATTGGATTGCAATTTTCAATTGAAAACAATTCGAATCCGATTGAGAATAATCAATAGTAATACGACGAGTATAGTCTCTTCATTGCCGCGGGTTTTGACGTCCGAATGGTTGTCAACTACGAGTCAAAATGGTAGATTTTTTAGGCTAAAAAGAGGACGAGAGCTTGCTCGATCCTCTTAGGTCGAAAAAAATCTACCATTTGACAAGTAGTGCATCCATGAGAACTCAACAAGGCAACGAATCGTATTTTGCAGATTATTTTATAAATTAAAGTATTGAGTAAGTATTGTCAAGTTGACGTTGTAGTATTATCACTGTAATCAGGATTTGATTGGTTAAATAATCATACAGAATACGAACCAGCTGTCACATTATGACAGAACTGCCTAATTTCGAATTGAAGATTTCAATAATTCCAGTGCATGAAGGGATTCAGTCTACGCAGTAGGTAAAACAGTCCGGCTAAATTATCGGCTCTGCCAGTTTTGAGATTGCTGTGACACAAGAATGACAAATAACGACTAACAAATAAATAATTTGTCACAAAATGTCATAAGATGAAGGCGTCCAAGAGCACCATTTCTAGTGCATTAAGCACCATAATTGGCAACCCTTAGACTGACGTCCGTTATTGTCATTTGATCACGTAATGACCTTGATTCAAGTAAGTATTCATAGATGTCCTTTTATTAAAATCCAATATGTGTTGAGAAATCCCATTGGCATACAGGATCAGACTGCTTTATCATATTAAAATGTTAGGTGCTACGGAAGCAACTGGAACTTCCCCATACTTGGTGAATAATCCACTTCTACCTCCCATAAATTTCAATCCACCCCAATCAATCTTTAAAAGTGTTTCTGAAGTTTCGTATTTTTTTTACATTTTTTTGTCAAAAGAGCGCTAAGCTTGAATACATTTTTGGAAACAGACTTGAAAACTCTCATATGCTGATCAAAAGAAATGGTGGACAGCTGTCATATTTCAAAGTTGACATGCCGATCGCTACCAAAATTAATTCAGCTCTTCGCCAAGTTATAACATCTCTACGTACCAAATTTCTGCCAAATCGATCAAATAGCAAACTAAAGATTTAAGTGTATTAATTAACGAATATATGTGAATACATTTTTAGATACCTACACTCTGTTATTTTTCTGTGACTATAGGTGGAAAATATCAATAGTAACCCATTGTTGCAACAATGACGGATTGCCATGGATTTTTTGCACCTCTAGTCACATAGAAAAAGAACAGGGTGTAGGAATAGGTATACAAAATTTGAAGAACCTTTCATGCAGGGTTCTAAGGATATTTATCAGGATATACATCATGATATATATCGTGATATTTATAGGCTGATATATCGGATGTCAACAAACCCATGTAACACCTCGTCATTTCTTTATTTTTTGGAATATCAATATCACCGGAAGTGCAGTTAAAGTTAACTTTGTTATTTTGAATAGCAAGGTGCCGGTTTTTTAAGTTCCAAAGAAGTCCGCCAGAGGGCCGAAATGATTTCAGTCAAGTAAAGTAACTATTCAGATTAGTACAGGAGTCCTTTAAAATGCGCATATCGTCTCAGTAATAAACATTTTCATAAATTTTCTAATGTAAAGTTGTTCGTTTTTTAGAAAAAGTGTTAAAATATCGGATTTTCAGAGGTTCGCAAAATTCTCAATTAAGAATGCTTCCCGATTGGTATATCTTGTTTATTGAGGTCCATTGAAAGGATGAACTAAATTTTTGTTTTAGCTTAAAAATTATGTACCTTTCCACTTTGAATTAACGTAAAATTAAGCCTACAAAATCAACGTTTCAGCGAAAATAAACAGTTAGCAAAGTTAAAAAACGAAGAACTTTGCATTAGAAAATTTGTGAAAATGTTTATTAGGTATTTAGACAATAATATGTACATTTTAAAGGACTCCTGTACAATCCTGAATAGTCACTTTAACTTAAAATGGCAGAAATCACAGCCAACTTGACTGAAAACATTTCGACCCTATTTGAAGCTTTGAAACTTATGGCAACATTTTTTGATACGATGTAAAGAGAATTAAAAGGTCTTTCGAACTGCGAAAAGAAACCGTCACGTTGGTATTAAAAATTACAAAGTTAACGTCACTTCCGGTAAATTTCTCAAAATTAGCGTTTTTATAAGCATATGAACCCATAAAAATTTCAAGTTGATATTCCAAAAAATAAAGAAATGGGTTCGTTGACACCCGGTATATCATTGATATTTATTTTTAATTTTTTTGACTAGTACTGGAGGAGAATTAACCAATTTCTAGGATTTTTTCGTATACCGGGTGGTCGTTTTATCTTGAGACTGGCAAATATCTCGGAAAGGAAGCATTTTAGAAAAAAATGTTTTGTATAAAAGTGTTATGACCTCGAGGGGGAAAATAGATATCATCATCGCCATTTTGAGTCAGTCATTTTCAAGGTCAAATGAAGGCCAAATTAATTTTTTTAATGGAAACCAATTTTTTTTTATTACAGATTCTTGTTCCCCGTAAAAGAACAAACAACTTTCATCTAAACAATTTTTAGATCCAATGGATAGGTTTCCATTAAAAAAAAATAAGTTGACCTCCATTTGACCTTGAAAATGACCTTGAATCAAAATGGGGATGATGCCCTATTTTCCCTCTCGAAGTCTTAGAACTTCTATTCAAAACATTTTTTTCTAAAATGTCTTTTACACAGTTTGCGAGAGGCGATTTTTTGACCTGTCCTGGAAGATGGACGGCAAACTTTCGCTTTAGTAACCTCCAGTTTCTTTTAGCAAAAAGAAAAACCCTATTTTTCAGCGTGCACAACATACATTTTCAGAGTATTGTCCTCTTCGAGGCGCTGATGGTCCTTTTATGCGGACTTTTTCTTTGCGACCGCAACGAGTCCATCCCAACGACAAATTGTCGCGGTTGAAGGTTTGTTAGTTATTAACAATCAATTGAAATAACGACCGATGAATTCGAAATCATTGCACCTGTTATTACGGATTACGATATTTGACTATAATTGCAAATTGGCGTTACTTTAAATTAAAATATAGGTACATTTCATAATAATTGCATAATTTGCATATGATTTCAGCATTTAATTTATATATAAAATGGGAGGTATTTTGGTTTAATTGAATTCGATTTTACATATTTATGATTTACTGGACAATTAATTTTTTGCTGTCCATAGGTCAATAACATTTCTTTCCTGCTGCTCTGCGGATTGATTCGGTTCAAATTTAACCTTATGTAGGCGATCCTCCAACGACTATTTATTTATAAATAATATTCTTGTACAAATGGACGAATGTGCTTTCAGAATACGCACAAGTTAAATGTGGCAGATACAGCCATGAAAAGTTCAATATTCATTTGGAGTAGAATACAGATGACCAAAACTGTTGACCTTTATTAATTCAGGAGATTCATTAAAGCAGGAAAAGTTCGAAATTATGTGGATAAATAATTTATTTAAAACTACGGCAGATGATTTCCAGTGATAAAAATTTCATTTCATTTACTGGTAAGCCACTAAATATCTAATGGACTAGTTAGACATTCCACAAAATTTCAAAAACAGTGAAACTTTCCAATGAATATTTAACAAAACTGGATACAAACTGTTGTGGTGAATTCGAAACGAGCCTTCATGATAAGGGTTCCATAATTAGCAAGAAATAGTCGAAAAAAATACAGAACGGCATTAATATTTTACTGCTGACTTAGGATACTGCTGATGCGGCCAGAACGATACGTGCCTTTGTTTTTTATTTAGTTGGAGTGTAAAAAAGAGGAGGCAAAATGGTGGCGATAAATTCATCGGGCGAGAGGGCATGTCATTGGATGGGATAGCGGAGGAGTGTAATTCCATTTGCAAAAAGAAACATTGCACCCATGGACCACTGGAATCTTTAATTACTTGAAAATTCTGCGTCAATATTGTACAGTCAGCTGTGACTAATTAATCAGATATACAATTGAATTCCGCTTGTCTATTTAACAAACAGGAGAACATTCCTGCGGTGCCTAATCGAGATCTGTCCTCGCCATGATGAAATATTGTTCTTGCAGCGATACCCAGGTGAAGCGTTCGTAATAATGGAAGTCATTTATTAGGAATTGTTTACAGTGAAAGAGGGATGGGGGTGACACTACAATTCTTGGTCTCGGTTAAGGGAGCTTCAGCGCGTTTGAGTAATGTCCGACTCACCTGTCACTTTATGAAGAATGAGTCGTTTGTTACGGAATATTAATCGATCATTGAATTTCCTTCTCCTTTCTCTGCGTCACTAGATAAGTTTATTTTAGAATACTTCCGCTATCATGAAACAAACCCCCTTTGTAAGAGTGTTTTCAAAGCAAACATTTCATGATGTTTAAACTGGATAAAAGTAAATTTCTAAATGAAACATAAACACGTTTCGGAAGCTTCAGAAAACTTTCATTAAATTTGCCACCCAAAGGCCCCATGCAAAACCCTATATTTTCACTACTAACCCAGTCCACTGTAAAACATTCCGTCGTCTCGGTCTGATCTGAAAATCTATAGAAACTCCGCCGGAAATACAATCGAATCATTTCCACCGAACCGTCGTATTTGTAACAATTGAATTTACCATTATAAACGGCAATAACCGTTACAATGAGTTACTGTCGCACTGTGATTGAGCAAAAAATAACCGGCTTAATTTTTTTAAAAGGGATGTGAAAACTGATTTGAATCGAACGACCAAAAATTGCCTACATTCGAATCACTAGAAACACCCCACTACACCGAAACACTTGATTTTCACTGCTGACACGTTTCGAACACAATGTGCTCATTATCAAAGCCGAAGCTATACAACCCTACCTTCTAGACACTGAAATATTTATAGGCCCACTCGCGTAGATCCACCCCTCAGCTGTGACAGTTTGACCAATCACAGGTCGAGAAATGGTCGCGCGTGGGCGAACACGTGTAAATATAACGAAATCTCCCTAATGTAGCGTAAACAGAGATGAATATGCGATCGGGCCTGTATCGGCGTTCATAAGCCTATCTCTAGACTTATAAATGACGATACTTTCCATCGCATCTAGCATCTGCACCTTGTTAACGCTACAAGCTAACTTAATATTATCACTTATTCTATGGTCATTGTGTAAAATATATAGGGCAACACTGGATTTCTCAGTTCTGCCATATTTAAGGTGGGCTAAGTGCTCCTTAAATCTGGTGTTGAGAGACCTTCGTGTTTGACCTACATATTTATTTTAGATCACAATTTTGAAAATTGATTTCGTATATACAGAGATTTCTTTTGTTGATTGATACCTATCAATCTACACTAAAGATGACTAAAGATAAAAATACCCATATTTTTTTATTTTGAGATATTCACTCACGTTGTTATAGCGTTTACGCTACTAACGCTAATTGTCTGTAGAACATACGTCAAACGCGGCGTCAAAGCAATGGCAAATGAAGGCAAAAAATGCACAGCAAGCAAATGAACTTTTCATTAATATTTTTAAAGCCAGGATTACAGTTATCTAATGACAAAATAATATTTTTAGTAACCGCCTGTACATAACGGATTGAGCCATTGTTGTGTACAATGGAATGTTAAAGTCAACATGAGATGGAAAAACAGGCTCTTAAAGATAGTTTAATTTCTCTTGTTAATTGCCTTTTGAAGACTTCAGTCAAGTTTTTAGAACCGGCTTCACTTACATGTTCGGGATGGACCGCGCCAAAATGCTATTGTTGTTCTCAAATGCCTTGTAAATTTACTTATTAGGATTGCAAAATTTGCTTGCAATTGTGGACTAAAAAAATTGCCGCAACTGCTGTCCGTTTAAAGCCACTTTTATGTGGTTTTTGAAGAAAAATTGTGGTAATACGAAGGAAGCTGGACATAATTTGTAAATGCACTTGCATAGTGATTGTCGCAGTCTGTTTCAAGTAAGCCTGGATGTAAAGGGAACTGAAATAATAAAAAATCATTCAATTATTTGAAACAAAATTGTTCATTCTAAAATCTTTTTAATTTAAAATTAACACGGAGAAATGTCAATTTTATTTCCCCGTGTAAAACATTTATTAACAGTCTTATGAAATATATACAGGGTGTTCCAATGAAAAGGAACCATCCCAAATATTTCGAAGCCCAAATAAAATATGAAAATTCGCTCGGATAGATTGAATCCATGCTTCGCCAAATTTCAAAACTCACCCCCTAATCCCCAACTACCCCCATTTCAAAATTTTAAATGGCAACCCCCCACTTGTGATACATCATTTGAAAGCTAATTTCACTGTCAATCTAACGCTGTAACAATTCTTGATGTTTGTTCAACTTTAGCGCCCTCTATGGTCAATTTTAAATTACATTAAGGCCCTGTGTGATACATCATTTGAAATTCTCTGTAAACGGATGCAAGAATTCTTGAAATTCAACCACTCGTTCAAAAGTTACATTGAAAGACAGGAGCTGGTTCTGGGCTAGAAATCCTTCAAGTTTAGGCTGTAACTTTTGAACGAATGGATGGATTAAAAAATTCTTGCAATAGTTTACAGATAACTTCAAACCCTTTCAAATATGTATCACAAAGGGCCTTAATGTAATTTAAAATTTGACCATAGAGGGCGCTAGAATTGAACAAATATCACAAATTGTTACAGCGTTAGATTGGCAATAAAATTAGCTTTTAAATGATGTATCACAAGGGGGGCTTGCCATTTAAAATTTTGAAGTGAGGATAGGCGAGGGTTAGGGGGCGAGTGTCCCACACCCTGTATGTAGTTATCGTACTGTATAATGGAGCGTTTTTTAAAACGGTTGCTATGTTTTTTTTGACATATCATTCGTTCGTATTACCTCAATTTTGTTTCAAAAATCGCAAAATAATCGCTCGGCTTTCGCCGGCAATGCCGCCTTAACTTGGTAGTCAGTCAGATCGAGAAGTTTTCAACATAGACCCTTTTCCTTTTCAATGTGACTAAAGGTGGAAAATATCCATTCCATAGTAACCTATTGTTGCAACAATAGATTGCCGTATATTTTTTGCATATTTAGTCACATATAAAAAGAAGAGGGTGTAGTTTAAGGTAGGTATGACATCGAAGAGCAAAATATATAATATAAGCAAAATATGAATTCAGAATTGACATTATCACAACGATGCAATTTTTGAATTTGTGAAATAGTGCCAATTTAGTTTCCTTTCAGGGTATCCATATACAATGGCAAAAAAAAAGAAAATGTTTCCGTGGGCATATCGTTTTAAGGGATTTGTTCTTGTTAGTTGCCACATCCCAAAAACAATGCAGAATTCTCTGCTGAGTTTTGCTTCCCTAGCTCAGTTATTTACATTCCAACGAACAACTAATAACAATAAAATTAATGTGCAACTGATTCACCAACTTTACAGAGGCTTCCTTTTAGATACATTTGCAAGACTGGTAACGAGTTTGAAATCTATGCAATGAATATTTTTAAATGATTTACGTAGTAACATCATCTTTATAATAAGAGTGTCCGATATCGTTGAATACCAGCTACATACAGTGTAAAAATGGCGGAGGCGCCGGGTCAACCCTACTCAATTCTTCCAAAGAAATATTACTGTATAGTAAGTGGCGTTTATCGCTTACTTATTTGGAAGGTACCGTGGGATGAGTATATTATTGCAGCATTATTATTGTAGTTACACTTCTTGTTTTATCAATGACATCATACATGCGCTGTGTGTCAAGTCATCAAGCTAAAACAATCCGTATTCCTACGAACGACTAAGTAAGTACCTGTGAAATTAATTTCCAACCGATTGGTAAACATAAACGCCATAACAGTGAATAGTATCACAGACTAATGTTATTCTAAAGACGCTTAATTTTTTCTTCAATTTTGATGAATGGTAACCAGTCAGACACTTCCGCAGTGTGCTGACGATTGATGATTTAAAACATGTAATGAAATTTTTTAAATGATTTCAATGACAAGAACATTTATAGAATACGTTCAATGCTGGGGAAACACACACGGTGCAAAATTGGTGGAGGCGCCGGGTCAGCTATTCTTGCAGACTATGAAACGCTATTTTTAGTAAGTGGTGTTTACTGGTTACTTATTTGGAAGACACCGTGGGAAGAGTATATTACAGCATTGTAGTTACGTCTCTTGTTATATCATAAATGCCTGCTTCAAGTCATCAAGCGAAAACAATGTGTGGGAGGTGGCAACCTTTTAATGTGAACAAGCGCCGCTGTTTTTCTCAAGAAGTCCAATTTCTAGTCAAAATTAAAGCGAGAAGGCGGCACCACAATGTAACGTCGTGTTTATGTGCAATCCTCGGCGTTTCTTGAATCTAGTGGGAAATAATCGAGAACAATGTCAATGGGAAACAAGCCGCGGTTGGATACAAATTGAATTAAATAATGAGTTGCCCAACAGTCGTCACAGATGTTTCAGGGAAAATTAAAGTGTGTGCGGAAGGAAAATAATGAAGCCGAAATGAAAGAAGAAGGCGAATAATAAATATGGATGATGTCGTTCGAATTGTATATTTATTGTGGAGGAGATGCAATTATTTTTGTCATAAATCTCTGGAGTTACTGGTGTAAGAAACTTTAAAATGGGGATTTACAGGGTGCTAACGGTGATGAATCATAGGAAGCTCTAATCCACTAAGTAATCAAGCTATCGATCCTCGAGGAGAAAAAGTCCGGCTTCATTATTATTAAACAGACTCGGTCAGATTTATCGCTCCATTACTTGTGAACTGCAATAATTCAGCAGATCAACAGCAACAAGTTAGGCGTCATACATCAGGACGTCTGGGTCTTGTCCACCAGCAGCGCTCCCAAATAACAATTTAGGGTTTATTTTAATCTACGAGGTGGCTATAAAACTTACTAACAAGAGTTTTTTTAAAGCTACTCTCCTTTAAAGGAGTATTGAAGACTGTAATAAATCAGCTATAAGGTAAAAAAGCAGAACCTTATGAGGAATTTTTAAAACTTCTTTAAAACCTTTCCATCTTAATTTAATAGTGTTGATAACATTGTTAACTCATCCATAAAACTTTGTTTAAAACTTTAATAAAACCTTTGTCTCTTAATAAGATCTTCAAATTGAATTCAATAAAGCCTTACCTACCTATATTTACATAAAATAATTATTAAGATTTTAACTTTACCTTCTTATATTCTTTTGCATCTACAATTATTCTTTTTTTATAATAAATAATGTCGTTTTCATCCATGAATCCTGTTTAAAATACATTATGTATTAGAATTTGCTGGTTCCGTATATCTACCTACATATCGGGTGTCCCAAAAAAAACCGGACAAAATAGTCTTTGAAATAAGTCAGCCATTTCTTAACCGATTTCAAGGCTATTCGAGTGTCATACCGATTGGTCGTTGACTGACCAATCCCCATGCAGCTAAAATAAGCCTTTAAAGCAAGTATCAATAGGACTACTACGGCAGCGCCATCTGCCGTAGTTTCTCATAGAGTCGAAAGCATGATTCTTTGGCTTTAATTTAAGACAACGCTCATCCAAATCGGTTAAGAAATGGCAGACTTATTCCCAAAAATATTTTGTCCGGTTTTTTTTGGGACACCAGATATAATTGTGGTTTCGTTGTTTTCGAATCCAAAAAACTTAAACAAAGGATTGTTTACTGACAAAATCTTGCAAAACAAGTATAAAAAACTTACGCACCCTGAAAATAAGCATCTTTTAACTAATTTAAGTTGTAATAAAAAAAAATTATATAAATACTAAATTTTGTCCAAAATTTTTCTTACCTATTGTTTTGCAGATTGACTAGTTTTGTAAGACAAGCACACATTTCTATCTATCGGTCGAATTCATGAATAATAAAAAAATCATATTTACTCCATATAGCATTTCATCAATATGGCTGCAATAATGGCGTATTTGTTCATAAAACTATTTATTACTGGAATATGTTTTAATAAGTACTTTGTTTTGTAGATGCTTATTTAGAAATATTAAATCTATTTGTAATAGAAAGTGAGTTGTCAAATGCTATCCTAAGGGTACAAACTACAAACCTTTGTCTTATTGTGTTAAAGTCACCAACTTCGTTTACTTATTTGTTCTGTCTGACTTCGACTTTGCTCTGTACTTTCGCAACAATTTAAATTACTTTCCATCACTAGTGAATCACCATCAATCACCACACTTTTTACAAGTTTTTGTAGATATAGGTACCTACTTGGGCGTACTTGATTTTTCGCAATTTACGCCACTTACGAATACGATGCAAGTTCCCACTTTTCTTTATACGACAGGTCTAGGAAAGCCCACATATTTATTTCTCTACGAGCACCAGAACATGAGGTTCGCAAAATACTACATAACCTCACAATTTATGACAAATTCCAAAAGGACTTAAGAAAGTTTTTTAAAAAGCAATTTAGATTTATGATCTATGTATTAGGAGTATTTAATTTTGAAACATTTTTAATTTAACTTGTAAAAAGTTGAATTTAAAACCTCAGTTTTATGGTGCACCATTGAATAGAGTAAATAACCTGTAGATCTGTTACATTTAAGAAACAATTTTTAAACCATTAATAAAACTCTCTAATAAAGCAGCCATAAAGTAAAGCTCTTATTTATTAATTTAACAAGTCTATTTTGATTTGAAGAGTTTTTTAAAATGAAATACATTTGATAAGGTATTATTAAGTACCAACAATAAAACAGCATTAGGTAAAAGCTGTCTGCGTTGAGAGCATGTAGTTCTATATTTCATTCTTAGGGACGCAGATAAAATTTACTTATAAAACAGAGTTCTGTCTTTCAGTATTAATGCTATTTATCACAACTTTTATAAAACTGCTGACTTCTGTAATTCCATTATAAACCAGTTATAAAACTTAGGCAAGACCTGTTCTTCTTAAAATTATTACTTGGGCTTCCAATAATTAACTAGGAAGAATAAAGGCTCGTGAAACTCATTCCAAAAACTCGTGCAATTGCTGCAGAAGTTTAGGGTTCACAGTGCAAATAAGTTTACCGTAAGTCAACAGTACTAAAAGGCCTACGTTTCGCAGGTAATTCAGACCAACCAGGCCACTCTTGCAAAATCAATACTGTTTAGGATTCTACAGGGGAACAACTCCATCTTTAATTCAGTCTATTCTAGACAGTTCGATTACTGTCTCTTGCTTTCGCCTTCCAATCAAGGTATTTCTCTAAACGATCGAATGCAAGCAAAATATAAAATTTTCCAACAATTTCCAGTCGAAGCTGTTGATCGAGGAAGCTGATGTAAGCAGGATGCTTGCGTAAGAATCCGAAAAAAGTTATTTCAGTTTCCTGCGGCCGACCAAGTCGTACGCCATTTTACGTCAGTCAAACAAACTCTGAAATCAAAAGCTTTTATCGCCTTTCTGTGAAAAGTTTAATATTTACATTCCAGATCAAACTACTCGGTTACTTTTCTGTTACAACCGTTCCAAGTGACTATTTACATAATGGCAACAAGAAATAACAGTACTGGAGGAATCACAAACTTCCCAGCTGTTATAAATATTTAAGAATTTCTCTTGATTATATAATTTGTGCCGGCAAATAAAAAAATTTACATTTCGTGTGGCGATAAATATGCCACCTTTTCCGTGTTTTCATTAGGACATAACAAATCACCCCCGCTATTATCATTCGTCAACTAATCCATAATAGATTTTAAACTAAATTCGTTGCATTACATTCTCATTAGGTCGATAATGAATATGCAAATGGGGCAGCAACAACAGAAACAAAAGTTCGTTAGAAAAATTAAATTGTTTTCCCATTTTCTTTCACTCCGGGATATTTTCTCATTTTATGTAAAAGCATTTTACTTACCACGGCAATTTTTATAATGATGCCTAAAAATCGTCTCCTTTGTGCTCTTATTTGAAAGAATACTACACAGACAACATTTATTATAGAGCGCGGATTTTATGCAAAATGCATATTGGAAACGGACAAAGTTTATAGAGAAATCTTCGAGATGTGCACGAATCTCACTAAAAGGGGCCATTTGACGTAATTTAAAATTTTCATATTTTGCATATTTTTTGAACTAGAGCATATTTTCGTTTTAAAAAAAGTGCATATTTAGCCAATTTCGAGGCCAATTTCCTAATTTCCAATATTATGCATATTTTGTAAACTAGAGCATATTTTAGTGCATGGAGTATATTTTAAAAAAAGTTGACAACCAGTTGACATTCAAGTTGAAGTTGATACAAATTAAAGCTACTCTGAGTTTGTAGCGTTTTATGAGCCATTTCATCTGTTTTTTCGTTTACTTACATTGGACTACAAATAAGAAAGTTATAGCATTTTGGAGTTTCAATCTCGCACCCTGTATGCACATATTTTGTCTGTGCCTACGAGCCCGCCCCCTAAATCATTATAAATATAATGAAAGAAACAAATAGGAGCATGGGCCACTATACATTCCCGATATTAGTTCCAATATGGATGTGGAAGAAACAAAAAATCTCATTTTAGATCCGCTGTCGGAAAACTCTTATTTATTCATAATATAAAATTCAAATACGTACGTCCAGGTAGTTACCGACAAAGAAAAATACGATGATGCATACAGAGCTCTGATATTTCCAATCTCTTGCTTTATTGGACAAATAGCAGGAGTACCTCCCAGGCTTTTTCCGGAGGAAATAAATCAATTCAGGATCAATGATCCACTTAATTGCTTTTATAAAAAACAGCTGCACATAATTCTCGGACTCACACAAACAGAAGAGTGTCAACGATTTGCTTTGCTTCAGCTTGGGATGAAAAACAATTGGATTCTTGATTGTATCAATAAAAATTATCCCACAAACGGAAAAAGTTAAATTGTCAACATTTAACTCAATTCTGTATTTCATCCAGAAAAAAGTTATTTCATTTCTATCATCAAAGTCAGATCTTTATTCTCATGACTCTAGAGCCGCTGCAAATTGAAAGAAAGAGGTTTAGTGGACTGGAATGATTTGTAATAATAAATATTTTTCTTGGATTGATTTTATTTTATGACAAACTCAATAAGGCGACCCGATACATCAAATGACTGGACAAGAACAAGACTATAGATTTGAAGTTCAAGTAGACATTTTAAACTTCAGGAATTAGGAATAAATTATATAGCAAGTTGGGAATTTAAATCAATAACTTGGTAGCAGAACACTCTAATCAGCGGGAAAATAACATCGATCTTTGTGCCATAAATTTTTAGTTTATAGCTAAGACCTTCAAGACCGTGAATACCACAGAATAGAATTATGTTGATTTATCAATTTTGGTGATAAATTCTCTATATTCAAAAGATTCATTATAGGGGGACTTTCTTTTGTTCCGATGAGGTATTGTTATTGTACTTATGAAAGCAGTTTTTAATTTTCTTATTTAAATAAATTCTTAATTTCCAAGCGCGGATATTGATCTCAGTATTGTAAAATTTTTTGTAGGCGTAATCTTTACGTCGCCTACGTCCGCCAAATTCAACCACGAAAATTTATTAGAAAAGCCAATAGAAATTTCTCCGATTTCCGCTTCCTAAGGAAACTGCAGCCTCTTAAAGGTAGGGGTTATGTTTGAGTTATTTGAGTTATGAACCGTTTAAGGCACGACAACACATAACGCAATAATCTCATTTGATATTATCAAAATCGAACGACGAGAACGTTCTTGGCTATATCATGATGTTAATTTCTTTCAATTTTTTTGTTAACCCATTGAAACAATTGTTTTTCGCCCAATTGTGTGCCAGGTTTCTGGAAGCTCATTTATGGAACCGATAAAGTTTTTGGACCGATGACCGTCCAAAAATCGTTTCCAAGACGTATAATACCAGCTAGCGGTTCCATAAACCTACGAAAGCCTGAAAGGGCCACCGTTTTGCTCCATAAAATCTCGAAGCTTCGACTTTATTCTCGAAGTCGAAGCATCGAGATTTACAAAGCCGAATTTCAGGTTGAAAGAAGGGGGTGGTAGCCAGCACCACCCCCGTTCCCACTCTGTAACTGTCTCAGATGCTCAACATAGTTTACAGGAGTATAATAGGTACTTACCTTGAAAAAATCGCGACTCTACGGTCAAGGGTTCGTGAGTTATAGCGAATTTAAATCTCAAGGCATCAAAACTTAAATGCCCTTTTCATCCCTTTCATATGCGAACAGTCCGAGATATTAAGAATGTATCTAATCTCCCTTCAAATTTCAAGACGATAAGTATCTCAAAGTTTTCATGTTGGGAAAAAAGTGAAAGGACGAGCGAGATGACGAGCGAGCGCGCGAGTCAATGATCTTGGGGATATAGAGCAATAGTTACTACTTCCTAAAACTAAAGCTCGAGCCTAACACATGTTAACAGGAACTGTCCATGCAGAAGCATACGAAAGCCTGGAAAGGTCACTGTTTTGCTCCAAAAAATCTCGTAACTTCGAGTTTATTCTTGAAACTTCGAGATTTTAAAAGTCGAAGTTTCGCCTTCATTCTCGAAGCTTGGAGATTTTATATCTCGAAGTTTCGCCTTTATTCTTGAAGCTTCGATATTTTTAAGCCACGCCTACTTTGGTATTACAGACCTCTGAAACGGCTTTTAAAGTCAAGCCGAGATTCGGCTTTGCAAATCTCGAAGCTTGGACTTTGCAAATTTCGAAGCTGCGAATCTCGGAGAATCTTCGAGAATAAAGGCGAGACTTCGAATTATTAAATCTCGAAGCTTCGAGAATCAAGTCGAAGCTTCAAGATTTTTTGCCGTGTATGTGTATTGATTTCGAGGTCGAAGTCGTAATTTCGAGATTAAAGTCGAAATTTTGAGTTTAAAGTCGAAATAATGAAAAATAAAGTGTCACGTCCTCTTTACGCCTTCGCGCAAGAAGGCCCCTTTTCTGCGTTTTTATAGCAAACGAGCAATTATTATTATCGACTTCGATAGCTGTAGCATTACCGGATGGAAAACCTTAGTGCCATTTTTTCGAAAAATGTCATTATAGGGGTGAACATTTTTTTTCCAATATCGACCCATTTCCTTTGATTTTAATACCTGTAATACCTGATTATGCTAAAATTTGATTTTAATCCCCCACTACCAAAATCAGGGAGAAACAATTTTGAATCCCTTACTTGTGGAAATCAGGGATTAAAAATTTTTAATCCCTGATTTTGAGGGAGTAAAAATTTTTATCCCTGATTTTGAGGGAATACAAAGTTTGATTTCTCGTTTTTTTTTTGTCATTAAACTAAGGTTAAGGTTATCATTACAATAAACGGTTGCGTTTTGGTTATTGTATAAATATAATGTTGTAGGTGACATTATTTCATAATTTAATATAGTGTGATCTGTCGATATTGGAAAAAATTGTATAAATAACATAGGACTAAACTGTTTTTTATTCCTTGAGAGATATTAAAGCCCTCGACTTCGTCTCAGGAAAAAAAACTTTTTTAGTCCCTTGTTTCTTAATATACTATCATTTAATTTTAATAAATGAGCGATGGGCCCGCGGGTTTCATGCGCACGCCACGCAACCAGCGATTACGGCATAGTCCACCCGATTGTTTTATAATTATTGTTATAATAGCTGGTTAAAGTTAATTGCTACATTTGAAAATTCTGTGAAAAAGTAGAATTTAATTTTTTGTCCGTTTGATAGTTTAGCCGAAAAATGCTAAAAACTAGCGCCATGTCCACGTTTGGGAGTAGGTTTTCGCCAAAAGAGGGATGAAGCTTACACTTGGGGGGTGTTAAGTTTGCGGCCCTTCAGTTCAGAGCTCATCAGCAGTCCGTAGCCAAAATTTCATAATTACATAAATAAGTTCTACTCAAAGATATATTTTGACTGTTCTACAACTTCGGACGTCGTTTGCGAGAATTAGGTGGTTTTCGCCAAATAAGGGATGAAGCGCACACTTGGGGGGTGGGAACTTTTCGGCATTTCATTTCAGGTGCCATCAGGAGTCCGTAGCCAAAATTTCAAAAATATATAAATTATTTCTTCTAAAAAACCTAACTTGACTGAACTATTATTTTTTCCACTACTAGCTTTAAAACGTACCATTATTGACTTATCTTTGAACTGAGAATTCAGTTATTTTTGCTAGTAAGTGAAAAAAGTACTAATATTCACCACAGTAGAAAAGACTATTTTAGCCCTCGCGTCTTGTTACAATCTTGCCGCTTGAGCTAAAATAGTTCTTATCTACCTTGGTCAATAATATACTATTGTAGGAGTAGGGATTTTATTTAAAAAGCTTTCTAGTAAGGATTTTTCAGTCATCGATCCCAAAAGCTTATTTTTCATTGTCTTAATATACTTTATTACATGCTTTATTCATATCCTGATGGGTACAATGACCTACAACAAGTTATTTATTAGTCATGCGAGGAATGAAATAGTGAAATGGATCAGTCTTATAATAATAATTAGGTACTCCGGAAAATGTATGTGTTAGTGGTAAGTAATTCATAATTCGTTCTTAAATACTTCCCGAAAAATGTATTGATCGACTTACTTCATTTCGTACAGTAAAGGAGTGGTTACTGAGGCAAGACATTCGTCACACAAGAAGGTATGTAGTTTGGGGAACTTTGCAGGCTCTTATTCGTGGTCTTGGCGATAATTACGACATTTTTATTCAATTAAGGCCCGGTTAAACGTTAATGAGGGTGGCAAAATGTTTGAAACACTTACAAAGTTCTGAGGGATTTTCATTTTGTTTGAAAAACTGAATTTAGTAACTTTCTACAGAATACTTTGCTTAATTTTATGGAAACGTTAAAGGGTTTAGTCCTTTTATTACTTTGACACTTTCAAGTCTTTTTTACTTTTGTCGGCGGGAAATTTCTATTAGATTCATCGTACGGTGGAAAAAATCGACCTTGGGGAATTTAAAGATAAATAAAGTGGCAAAAGAATGATGCATCGCTTTTCTATAAATTGCAAGAGCGGCTACATCCGAGAGATTACCGCGCACTTGGGCTGCCTCTAGCTCCACAACCTTTCTGTTTGTATTTAAGTCACGTTTCTACAAAAATAACGACTGATAACAAGAAAGCGAATTGGCTATCTTTATGGAGCCATAAAAATGGAATGACATTTCTTCAGGAATGAATAAAATATTGGAAAGTCACTGCGCCAGTAAATTTTTACGTCCAAAATTTCGGAACGTTCGATTTCAATTTGCGCGAAATTCTTGACGTTTCTATCACGGCCTGCCGACAGTGCACAATGGCTATGTTTCACCCCTCGCTGCGAGGGGGCGTAAACCGCTTCGCATAATAACTCGCACAATTTCCGGCTTACCCCTTGGGAATCCGCTAAGCCATCGCACGTACGCCCCTGAACAACCAACCTACTACTATGATGTATTAAATTTTAAACCATTATCCAAGCGGGTTTTTGTTCTACTTAATTATTTCATTTGTGCTTGAAATACTTTATAGACAAGGCTAGAATTTCAAAAAACGCTTTCTATATTATGCTAGAAGCCAATCGGATAACATTTTGACAAGTGCTTCTGGACTAATTGGACCCTGCTGAATCCGAAAATCACTGTCGACACTTCGAAATCTTAACCGGAAGTCCGTAATTCTAGATGGCGCTCAAAGCAGATCGTTATATCCAAAATAGCATGAAAATTACACAGTTTTCGACCAAAGACCAAGTATACAAAATTAAAGATAGCTTTATTCTCTACAAGAAAGGCCCTAATGATTTTTTTCGTACAGTCGACGGTTTACCCCTAGCGCTGGCAAGAATGTTGCGCTCGCCGCGCGGCGTACGCGCTCCACGATTATTTAATCAAAAAGCTTGTTTCTTAATTTTTATGGAGTTTTTCAATATATTTCACTAATATCCACCTAAATAATGGGATTAGTAAGATATTCTCATTTTATTTTCGCTTTTTCAATGTGCAAACGCAGCTTTCTGACTATTACTGTTGGTTTCTTTTAAGGTGCGCTACAACAAGACTAGATCGGATAACATTTTGACAACAAGCATTGTTTGAATAATTGAACCCTGCTGAATCCTTAAATCACTGTTTAAATTTCAAAATCTTGAGAGGATGTACGCTAATTAAGGTGGCTTCCAAGCTCAGATATAGTTTCTATTTTATTTTCAGGCCTCTGTAGCAAGAACCGTGTATACGATTGCTTTGTGTCAATGATAACTTTTGATCAGGAAGTCGAAATCTACAACATATCAAAATTTCAGCCAAATCTACTGGAAGCTATTGGTATTTTGGATGGTGCCATCTTGAATAAAGCATTTCCGGTCAAGATTTCGAAATGAAAACAGTGATTTTCGGACTCAGCAGGGTTCAATTAATCAAAAAATACTTGTTGTCAAAATGTTATCCGCTGAGCCCCTTGCAAAAAACGCACCTCAAAAGCAACCTAGAGTCAAAATAGAAAACGGCGTTTGCACATTGAAAAAGGGGAAGTAAATTGTGAATATCTTACTAATCCCATGTTTTTAGGTGGATATTGGTGAAATATATTGAAAAACTCCATAAAAATTAAGAAACAAGTGTTTTGATAAAATAATCGTTAAGCGCGTAAGCCGCGCGGCGACCGCAACTTTCTTGCCCATGCCAGGGGTAAACCGTCGCCTGTACGAAAAAAATCATTGAGGCCTTTCTTGTAGAGAATGAAGCTATCTTTAATTTTGTATACCACGTCTTTGGTCGAAAACTGTGTCATTTTCATGCTATTTTGGATATAACGATCTGCCTTCAGCGCCATCTATAATTGCGGAGTTCCGGTTAAGATTGCGAAGTGTCGACAGTGATTTTCAGATTCAGCAGGGTCCAATTAGTCTAGAAACACTTGTCGTCAAAATGTTATCCGATTTGAAACTCAAAACTAGCCTGGTCTATTACTATTCCTTTAAGTATTAAATGTTCTGAGCCGCCCACATGACGCCCTCATAATTGAGTTAATAATAACTCCAATAATGACAACAACCCTTGACTTAGCATTAAAAGTGGCCCATAACCTATTAGGACCTGAATCCCTTCGTGGAGTTTGCTTAAACCAAAACTTCCGGTATGGTTCCCCAAGGTTCTATTTGGACATATGTCGTCTCGTAGAAGCCCCCCAAGGTCCCAAGATATACAGTTTCGTGAAGAGGGAACATTAGACGGTTGACTTATAAAAAGATTCGGTGACATTTCGTGGAGAGCTTTCTCATAAACCACCCGCCCAACATTTTTCTAATAGCCCAGAATCAAATTTGTGGAGTCACTCGGCACCTGAGGAAGGCAAAGAATCGTTTTTACGGTTTCTGCAATAAATTGAAACGAAATTGCCATTCAGGCTGCTAAAAGAGAAATATTCGACCATTTCCTCGACACACAAAGTAACGTTCTGATATTATAACAAGATGTTGGCGGTTGATTTTTTTGAATCAGTTTACTTTGTCACACGATCACATTTTTATATCCGCCCATTAAGCTCAAATAACCGCCAGATGTCGGCACAGAAACAGAAATGTATAAATTATCATTGGGATTTTATACAGATACGTTTTATGGAGCCTGGAAAATGCGTTAATGAATTCGATCCCGTAGTTTTTCGACGCTGATTTATGTTTCGTCAAATAAACGTCGGACGTTTTATTTTGTTTATTGGAACTGGGCTTTTATTCCTTAGAACGTATCAAAGACGGCTCGCCCAATTACACAACAATGGCGGCATCATTAAAATCAAATTAATTTCGATTCGTATTTGATGTGCGTGGCAGGTTACGCTTTAAGAATCAAATCGAATTGGACAAACAAATAAAGCCGAAACTATCCGGTCCCAAGCAGCTTTCCCAGCACGAATATCAATTTCGAATTCAGTGTGGTAGGAGATAACTTTGCAATTGGTACCTACACCTTCATTGAAGTATAAATGTTTGAGAACTAATAGCGCAAATGGAAGGTAATTTAAAAAAGGAACTACTCAGTTTATCAGCATTAAAAAATAAAGGACCTTAGAACTCCACTTTGAGATCCACGTTCCATTGATCTTGGCCGATAGTCAATCCTATCATTTCCTATTTAGAGAGTTAATTATAAAGTCCATATTCCTAATATCCTTGCACAATCAGTTTAACAGGGGCGTTCTGATTTATAGGATCATAATCTATTTAGTTATTTAGTTAGTGTGGGTTGCCTTTCGTGGAAGTTTCCTGCGCACATCAATAATAAATCTCGTTTCTCAGTGAGAATCTAGTTTTTTTTTAAATTCTTTCAGCAAATCGTGCCGAAAAATATATATGGTCCGTATCTAATGTCACCAAAATATCACATTATACGACTCTTCACACCCTGGTCACGCAATTTTTACTGTACTTAACACGCATATTGTTCTGATTTTGATACTGTGATTAATCACCAGTAATATTTTAAAAAGGTTGCCCCGGATAATTAATGACGGGGAGGGTTTCACACTAAGAAATTGGCAACCCTGCCGCCTGTTCCTGCACATACAACCTTTCACCCCGTTTAAATAATCATGAAATTATTTTTGAATTAAACGAATTTTTTGTTTCTTTTGCACTTCAGACAATCCTGATGAAGGTGTTTCGATTTATGTCATGACGCCACAACTCATGATATGGCGCCGGCAATACGATTTTACAGATTTCTGCAGCTATTTGCAGCATTGCATCTCATTATTTCATCATTTCAGAATTAATGCAATGTTTATGTCGTGACGTCATGACATAAATTAACTTGAAAGCAGCCCCATATTCGTAGGGGCCAGTTTCAACTTGGGTTGCGTCGGAGAAGCTGTGCGGTGGTCATGACAATTTGCGTTGTTGCTATGGTAATGGCCAATAAAAACAGGCGATTCGAGTTGCGCCACAATTTTGCACCGACGCAAGACGCAATCCAACTTGAAATTGGCCCCTTAGCATTATTGTCTTTTTCTACTCCTATTGAATAATATTGGGATTTTTATAACTTTTTCAAATAATAATGGTACTCATAATTCCCGACAGTGAATTATGGATTCATAATTTACTGCTCTCGGCCAATCACACAATCAAAAATCCATAATTCATGGTTGTTTTGGCCAATGATACTTCAAATGGCCCTCATCACTACTTCTGCGACTGATGGAATTGTCAAGATGACAAGGGTACTAATTAAGAAATTAAACAAGTTGCAAATATTTATTTGGAATAGAAAAAGCATAATATTATACTCGAGATTATGGCCAATATTCACTCAGATGATTTGCGCCACTCGACAAGCTTCATGGGCTCAAACGTCATCCTCGTGAATAATGGCTGATATAATAATATGTATACTATTATTTGACCAGCTATATCTTTCTTCCACAAACAGTACAGTTTTCCAGGGAGTTGTCTTATTTCCAATAATAAAAAATATATCTGAAAAGTACTGTATCCACGAATTTTTGGAAAAATATGCAAGAAATTGTGAGACATGGTAAAATGAATTTTTCTGGAAAGAGGTAAATTACTTTTGACCTAACCAATAACGACAAATAACGCTTAATAAAGTCACAGTACCAGTAGTAATTAGCAGCAGTACACCTATACATAGAGGAAATCATTAATCACGTGGCGAAGAAAACTGACAAAATGTCTTTCTTTACATTTAAGAAAATTTCGAAGTCGCATAAAAATAAATGTTGATTTGGTAAAAAGTTCTTGTCGTCTTATCATAAGCTCTGTGCATGGGACCCCTAAATGCGATAATAGAACCGAAACGGTCCCATCCAAAGAATCGATATTGTCTTTTGGTTTTCTTCCCTATACGTGGATTCTTGTTAAACCCCTCAACATCCTATTACCGATAATGGATTTGGAATACAATAGAATTATCGACTAGGTAAACCAATTAACTCGATTGTTAACTAACAGGTGTGCCGTAGAAATGGACCATTTTGTTTGCACACATGTGATTTTGGTCTGGTAAAATAAAAAATCGCGCTTGGAATATGTAACACCATTTTTTATGAACACCAGCCATTTTGAGGCTCTACAATTTTTAAGGGAAAAGGGAAGGGTATTTATATTTAGACTGCAATTTCGTATTCTTCATTTCCCAATGTCCCAAACGTCCGTTCGCTTCTTTAAACATTTTTGTCCACAATTAATACACGTCTAAACGAATCAAATCTAATGATCAAATCGTTTAGTTTAATCAGAATTCATTGTTCCTATTGAGGGTTACCCATTGACATATATGACAGTGGCGTTTAAGACAGGATTGAATGTCGTTATTTCCTCTTTCCAAAATGTCCTTCAAAATGAAAATTAATTCGTTCCTAAATTTTTTGTGAATTTTCTTCCAAGGCCCTAAATCGCATAATTTGCAACAAAAATTACAGAGGCGATGAAAATTCTGTAGCCATTTTTGTTTAAGTTGTAAATTATGCAGATTATTAGCTTAATTTACAACTTAAATTAAAAATGCAGATTAATCTGCTCAATTTACAACTTAAATCAAATATGCCTACAGATTTTTCATCGTCTCTGTACTTTTTCTTGCAAATTATGCGATTTAAAGCTTTGGAAGAAAATTCAGAAAAAATTTGGGGATGGATTAATTTTCATTTTGAACGACATTTTGGAAAGAGGAAAGAACGGCTTTCAATCCTGTCTAAACGCCACTGTCATGTGTCAAACGGTAACGAAACCCCATTGGCCTAAATAATGGTGTTAAATTTTGAAAGTCCTTAGGAAGGATGATGGTGCGAATTCAAATCCAATGAGTGGTATCGACGACCTCAACCTTCAGCTACGTCGAATATAAAACTAAAAAACATTGCACAAAACCTAACGAAGATATATAAAAAAGAAAACTGTCCGGTTTTTTATGGGCCAGCCTTTACATTGGCATTGCCTGCTAATTTTTACGAATCGTTAATGTCTGAGATTTTATTGACATTTTAAAATTTTTATGTAATAATAAGCATTCAAATTAAATTATTTTTGACACCCATAGTTATGTTTTGAAAAATATTATCAACATTGAGCCAGCAACATTATTTTTGATCACGATTGTATAGAGTGATCAATCCATTTTATCCCACTTTTAAATTGGAATATATCTCCGTTGTCTTACAAGTTAAAAATTTATTTCAAGGTCAAACTTCCTCTTTGCGGATATAAGTTGCATTTTTTTAAATGGGTTACCTGATATATTACTCAAATACAACACAGTAAGTATTGATATTTTCAGAGAAACAACATATTTTTGTTTTTAATTAATATTGAAAAAACTGACGGATTAAAGAAATACGGTGTTATGTGGAAACAAAAATATGCAAAAAAATGCAGCTTACATCAGCAGAGAAGAAGCTTGACTTTTTGAATGAAATTTTACACTCATTCCAATTTAAAAGTGGGACAAAATGGATTCATCACCCTGTACAACAGTAAAATTTAAAACTTATTTCATAAAGTTAACAGCGACATCATTAAAGGTCATTATGTTACTAGTCAAATCACGCTATTATAAACTTAAATAAACACTAACTTTGTTTATGCAAAAGTGTTTCCTAACTTTCGCTCTCACGCCCCAATTTTCGAGAGAAATGAAAAATGATCTAAAAAGTAATCAACATATTCTGTCGATTTTGCAGACCACAGACCACATCATCGAAAATACAGGGATCGGTTTGTAAAAATACCCGCAAAAACGTAGTATCCGTACAGAAAATCCACATCTAATAATGTTTAAAACATGATCTTAAAGCAACTCAAAGTACTGGACCAGTTCAACCAATTTTAAACCATTTACATTCAAGTGCTCCTATTAAATAATTCATCCTAATGACTGGCACCGAATTAATCCTGTAAAGGTTCAGTGACGCATGGCAATACACATTTCATTTTCCCAGCTTAGCACAAAGTGCAGGTTTGGGGTTGTTTATAATTTGTTCTAAAAGAAAACTTTTGACAAAGGTGGGGTGTTCTGCATTACCCGAGGCTTTACCAAAAAGGTCAAAAAAAGCAATAACTATTTAGTAGTAATTACATATTATTTGAAGGAATAGTGTAAACTGTGCAAAAACAATACAACAGTGCTCGCAAAGCATATGGAGATGAGCTTTCAGTGCAGGAAGCGCAGTATGAGAGTGTTGTCAGGAGAATATTCCCTCCAGTTTAGAAACAAAAGCTTTCAGAAAAAGCAACAAACATTTGGAGACGTTGAAAACATGTGGCTTTGAGTAAAAAACTTGGAGAAAGCGGAAAACGGTGGTGCTTTTTAGTCGTGTAGTGCACTCAAATCGGTCTGTGGAATGTGAAAAGATACAGAAAGTATGATGCACGCTACTATACTTATATTATGCGCAAAACACCGCTTTGATAGATTCATGGCTCATTGTGTGCAGGTATGGAAATGTCAGGCAAGGACTAGACGATGCTCTCACGTCGCGACGTCGAAGACAAATAACCCCGATATTTGTAATATTTCGTGAGACTCACCTAGATGATTCGGTGTTTTACAGCATTTCAAGCGAAATCTTGGGATGCAATTATGTCATCTGAAACAAAGCAGAATGCAATTAATTTTAACAACAGTGATGCAAAAAAGCAATAAAAGCGTAACTCTAAAATGTCATTCGTTGCAAGATTACGTCTCGTATTTCATAGGAAATTAAATTTTTAACTTTGCGTTTTGCAACCAACTTGCCGTTACGTTTGTTCTTCTGTTGTTAGCGCCCTACATAGAACTCCTCTAAGCTGGATTTATTCCGCTCTCGTATTTGTTCCGATGCAACTCTTGTACAATAAAAAATAAAGCAGATTACACTCGGAATGACACTAATGCACGACTTAAGACGCCTACGTCAGCAGAGGATGATCTTTTATTCACAAAACCCTTGCAGCCCTCTTATTTAAAGGCAGGTTCAGAGTAAGGAGGTATTAATAATTTAAAAAAATATACCTAGTTTGTACGAAAAGAACTTTGAAGCGTGTAACTAGCTAACTTTTAATGAGTAACATGCAACATGTATTTTGTGTCTTCCAGAAAAATTTTCAAACTTTTAGCTCGGAAGCTTCGTTAGGCATCGCTTTGAAATCAGATTTGCAGTCTATTGTTGCTCCTGGAATAAATTGCAAAATGGGATCAACTCCATTGTAATGACAAAACAGCATAAAAATGCGAGTGAACAAGCATTTGAAATCAATAATCGTCAAAAAACATAAAGGAGGATTGTTGCTGATTTTTCCATTGAGAGCAATACAGTGCTTTGAATGCCGTTAATACTCTCAATGTCCCTGTCCTGTGGGATAGTCAGAGAATTTCCCATCAAATGTTGTTTTGTTTTAAGATTTCGAGATTAGTTCTCATCGCATTTTTTAGGAAGGTGTGACAGTCGGACAGTCCGATTTTAATCGTCTGTGTCCAATTAGATTTGATATGGGAAGTGGTAAAGACAAGACGGTTACAATATGTCTTGAGTTTTTTATTGTGTCTGTTAATAAAGAGGAAGTTCATGGAACGAACTCCCACAGATTATAATTGAAATATTAATGTCGGTTTCAAACATTTAATTTCCTCAGTTCTGAAAAATGTAAAAGAATTTAAGGCATCAAATTCACGATGAAGCCTTCCTTATTTATTTAGCTTGCCTTTGTGTAATTTCCAGACGAATATTAAGCATGAATCTCTTAAATTGAAAATTCTGCAAATAATTCTGAAATGAACTTCGCACAGCCATCATTATTACCTAGCGGAAAAATGATAGTGATGGTTCGGGCCTAATTGTCACCAGACCAATAACTCAGCCAACAAACACTATAAATTATGGGGAGCGCTCATGTCCGATACAATCCGTAATCCGTTCATTGGAAAATATAGTGAAGACCTCTGGTTTGTAGCTACTAAATCAGAGGGGCAGCTAACCTAACCTAAATATATGGGTTTAAGCCCTATTCCGATTGAAATGTTGGGAATCCAGCGCACTACTCTCACACAAAATTTCTCCGTACCTAAACACACAGATCGTTCCTGTTAAAATTTCAACTTTCAATCCCCAAAAATGGCTTTTAAAAGATTAAACAGTTTGTATTTTTATCAGTGACCTTTGATTATCTTTCGAAAGCTGAGAATAAACAATTAACACATTCAATTAATAAATAGGTACTGAAATTGTGACCTAGTACAAAAAGCCACCGGAAGATGTACATCAATGCGATGTGTATCCCTGTATATCACGTTAATGTGTATGTAGGGGCGGCTGGTTTTACTGGTGGAACCGATTTTATCAATCTGCACCTAGTAGTAGTGCCTCCGCAGATGCACAGATGTGTCAAAAAGGCGAAATGTTACAAAATTGTTGTTACCGATTTAAAAAGTAGAAAATGAACAGAAAAACCACAAAAATTTTGAGGGTTGAAAAGTTAAAACAATGACAATGTAAACCAAATGAGTAAATGAAAAGGATTGCCGGAATTAAAACAAAATTTGGCGAATTTTGAAAAATTAACACTCGGGGGGCTGAAAAATTGCGAAAGGGGATGAAAAATCAAGAGGAATGAAAATTAAGTGTGATTAAGTAGAATTACGAAATATAACACGAAAATAACCAAATTATATTATTAAAACTTTTGTGGGGGTTGAAATACATACTTATAAGTCCCAATCTATTGCGAAGGAAACTGGAAAATTGCAAGAGGTAAACTGAATCCCAAATATAACAAAAATAACCAAATTATGCATTTAAAACTTGTGTAAGGGTTGAAATACATACTTATTGCGAAGGAAACTGGGAAATTGTACAAGGTAAACTGAATCCCAAATGAGTTCAATTTTGTAAAATTAGCGCTTAGGGGGTTGAAAAATCGTAAAGCTGGATGAAAAGTTAAAGGGTATGATGATTAACCGTGGTTAAGTAAAATTACGGAAAATAACACCAAAATAACTCAATTATGTTAATTTAGCGTTTAAAAAGTTGAAATATTGCGAAGGGGGATGAAAAAAGTGAAAAATGTAAACATCATCCAAATTATGTTAGGGGGTTGTACCGCCTTTAAGGGTCGTTGTTCGAGAATGATGTATAAGACCTTTTGTGTACCATCAATAGAAAGTTATCGAATGGTATTAATTTCAACCCTACATTATTAAGTGATAATTCGAGTTTCCACTCCTAACTTTTACCCCTTTCGATAAATTTCTCTTAAAATTTACTCTTCCTTTCTCGAAGATGCAGTGTGTAAAATCTCATAGTTTTGCAGAAGGTATTGCTTCTCTGTGTCAAATTACAGGGCTTCACGAACGTTTCAATTTCACCACCCTAATAAAATTCGTTGAAAAATTGCGGTGATTTATGATTTACAGGGGTGAGTTTATTTTTCCGGTGTTACATAACTCCTTGCGCATTTACTGACTTCAGTTGTTCATAAATAAATCCATCCGCCTACAATGTCACTGAAAATTAACACACCTAATTCTGCTTTGATACGTTGAGTAGTTTTTGAGTTGTCGTATTTTTGTGTTTCTGCATGGAGGTTGTAGCGCCTTTAAGGGTGGTTTTTCTCGAAATATGGATGACACCTTTTTTGAATCATTAATGGAAAGCTATCGAATGACACCAATTTCGACCAATACTTATTAAGCGTAATTTCGAGTTGCAACCCCTAATTTCCACCCCATTTGTTCGATTTTACGAAAAACGCTTCTCCCGCAAGATTTCACCGATGTATGTGTGTACGTTGAGTTTCCAATAGCTGCGTGTAACCCTTGCGGATTTATCATATTTTATGTGGTTTTCATCCCCTAAATTTCATCCCCCGAAATTAGCACCCCTTCACCTTCAACAGACTTGAGGGTCGAACGTGCATACCAAGTTCCAGCAAGATACCTCCACTAGATCTCGAGTTATTGCAATTAATAATTTTTCGGTTTCTCACCCCTAACTCCTACCCCCGTGGTCCGATTTCGCCCAAAAAGCAACCTCCGCCTTACTTTTCGACAGACGAAGCTGCCTGCTAAGTTTCAGCTCGAAATCTCAAACCGTTCTCAAGTTATCCGACGGACAGAGTAGGCGAGCGAACGAGCGAAGACATCCGCATTCTGCTACGGCACTAAAACACGTAGTCATATTAATTAATTTATTTGTGTGGAAATGCAGATAAATAAATAAAACACCACAGATAACACCATAATAAATAAATGAAACACCACCGATATGCAACCGCAAAAATTGGTTGAATTTTTTTGATTTTATTTTAGGGATTACATGATTTCGGGTCAGGATAAGGGGGATGAACATTGTACAGGGCATTAATGAGTCTACTTTGAATTAGAAGGGAGCGAGCAATACAGGAATTAATATTTCAGATTGATATTGTGGCTGCCCTGGGTGAATGAGTTTTGTTTAACCCAACCTATATTACCTTTTCGACCTTAAAAGAAATTTAATATAATCCTTTACGCTTTGTTTTTGATATTCATTTTGCGCAGCCTCTTATAGTACTGCAACAATCCCGCTCGGTAAGCGCAATTTCTCGTACAACGAATTACGGCCTCCCTTGCATAGTTTGGGGGAAGTCGTTCCAGAATTTAATTTTGAATTTGAGCGTCTCGTCGAGTGTAAACAGAGGAAGGATTTCATATCGAATATAGCAAATGAACCGTAAAAATTGCATTGATTCCGTTCAACTAGAACAAACCAGTCATCGTTTTCCAATTTTAATTTCTTCGAATGACTTTACATGCAATTTCAGCTGATATTCTCGGCCCGCAGCGCAAATATGTCGGTTTTCAAGAAGCTGAAAATGCGGATCAAGCCATCAGCGATTTATGGTTTCATTCAAAGGATCCTATTTCCTGAAATAAATTAAATTCGGGGCTTCATTTTCACGCCAGGGATTAACAGTTTTAATCATTTTTAAACAAAACCACCAACAACGCATCAGTTACAATGAAGTGTTGAACGGGATCCCACGAAACGAAAAAAAAATTTCTCTGACACGAAAGCTCGATAGCGCCCTATGATTTTCAGTTTATATCAATTGATTCGTCTTAAAGCAGACATTTAACCTTTAACTTTTTGGGAGAATTTGAATAAGGATCTTCGTGCGACTAGAATATAATGACCCAATCTAGCGTCTATCCTAACTATTCAACTCTTCCTAAACTGATAACTATAATTTGTTTCGTGTTTCCACCCGATAATTTCAGCTTGTAATTTAAATATTTAATATGGGGACATAGGTTAATCATGTTAGTAATAACTATGTTATGACGTCCGCATTTACATTCGGCTCCTCCGTTAATGCCACAAAACGTATTCCCTGATGCATAACAGATGTCTTTGACTTTGATCCGTCTTGCGACTCGGTTTATAGCTTGCGTTTACTATTTTTTCGCTTATTTAAGGTATGGAAGTTGTGTAAATATTGTTACAACTGTATTACATATTAGTTCCTTAATTTGGGCAAGAAGAATTCGATTATACAATGTATATCGTATTATTTATTACCAGCACTTGTTTTTAGCTTTGTCTATTTATATTGCGGTTCGATCAGAATAATTTATTACTTATGTAACTGTGTGTATTTTCATTACTACCTACTTGTTTTACTATATAATTACATGGCAACTAGATATAAATAAAACAGAAGCAAAGAAGATGCCCAATATTTTACATTTTAGTGCCGTAGCAGAATGCGGAGGTACTCTTTACTTTGATTATTCGCTCGTTCGCTCGTCCGCTCGCTCGGTCAAATCTGAAACTTAGTTTGCACCTTCGACCTTCGAGTCTGTTGAAGGTGAGGGGGTGTCAATTTCAGGGTACAAAATTTAAGGGATGAAAACCACGAAAAATATGGTAACTCCGCAAGGGTTGCTCACAGCTGTTTGAAACTCAAACTACACATATTTCGATGAAATCTTACTGGGGATGCCGTAAAATCGGGGACATGGGGCGAAAACTAAGGGTCATACTCGAAATTTCGGCTAATAAGCATTCCTCGAAACTGGCATTATTCGATAGCTTTCCATTAATGATTCAAAAAAGGTATTATACTTATTTTGCGAAAAACCACCCTTAAGCGCTACAACCTCTAACATGCAGAAACACAAAAATACGAGAACTCAATAACTTCTCAGAGTATCAAGGCAGAATTTGGTGTGGTAATTTCCAGTGACACTGTAGATGGGTGGACAGATTTTCATCAAGATCTAACAAAGAGGAAGAAATTTAAGGGTTGAAACTAAAATTGTCTTCAAATAAATGGTTGTATAAAATTAGGGAGTTCGATACTTCTCGGTCAACCATTGAAAAAAGTTTAAACTAACTAACCCTAATGCTCTGCAAGCGGATAAATACATTTTGTTTACTTTTTCTGAAATCCCATTGATTTATTTATGAACAACCGAAGAAAGTAAATACGCAAGAAGTTATCTAACACCATTAGAAATAAACTCACCCCTGTAAATCATAAAGGGGTACATTCGTGAGGGGGTGAAAAGATGAATTTTTGAATTGCCGCAATTTTTCAATGAATTGGATTAGGGTGGTAAAATTTAAAACACGGCTTTCTTTGGAACATGTATGAGTGGTGAAATAGGGGAGTTTAGGGGTTGAAATGTGCATGATGCTTTATAACTTTTCACATTGCAACAATATCTGCTAGCTGTGAAACTGTGAGGTCATACACATTGTATCCTAGAGAAAGGAGGAGTGAATTTTAGAACAGGTTAATCGAAGGGGATGAAAGTTACGGGTGGAAACAAAAAAGGTCTTAACCATCATTTGCGAAAAAACACCCTTAAATGCGCTACATCCCCTAACATGTAGAAACACATAAATACAAGAAATCAAAAACTGCTCAACGTATCAAGGCTAAAGTTGGTGCTGCAATTTACAGTAGCACTGTATGCGGATGGGCAAATTTTCATTATGATCTAACAAGGGGGATGAAATTTAAGGGTTGAAACTGGGAAATTTTTCAGGTAGACTCTGCTCATTTATTTAAGAACCACCCCCAGAGGGCCCGAGTTGCTCCGTTAGGCAAATTAGATATTTTGAGACTACACCACTACTAAAAATACTTCAGAATGGCCGACAACAGACTAAATTTAGATTTTCACGCACTTAGTGTCGATACATTTCCTCAAAACAATCAATTCATCTCTGGCGGTGGTTCTTTAATAAATGAACAGAGTTTTTAAAGGGGGGAATAAAATTATGGGGTTCCATAAATTTAGGTCAACCATTGAAAAAAGTTTTGAGTCTTCAACCTAATACCAACCCTTAGGTTGCTAACAACCCCTAACCCTTAGCAAGCTGAGTAAATTTATTTTTTATTTATTTTTTCGGGCTTCTTTGTGCTTCTTCTGTAATTCAAATTCGTTTTGATTAATTTTTAACCTATCCACAATTTTCAAACCCTCGCTCAAAATCCCCAAAAAGCTAAATTTATGCGCCAGACCGCTTCTTTTTCGTGTAATTTTCGCTAGTTCTACTTAATTACAGTTAATTCTCACCCCCCTTGAGTTTTCACTCGCGCAATTTTGTCCTTCTGCGGCCATAATTAACAACTTTTTTGCCTTTTTCACTTTTTCGACCCCCTTCGCAATATGACTTTTCATCCCCCTTTACGATTTTTCAACCCCTTAAGTTTTGCTTTTCTTCGGTAATAAATTGAACTCATTTGGATGATGTTTACCTTTTTCACTTTTTTCAATACCTTTCGCAATATGTCGACTCTCCAAAGGCAAAATTTGGGTTATTTTGGTGTTATTTTCTGTAATTTTACTTAGCAGCGGTTAATTCTCATACCCTTTGACTTTTCAGCCCCCTAAGTGCTTATTTTGCAAAATTCGCGTAATTTCGAATTTCGTTTTTCGTTGGTAATAAGTTGAACTCATTTATTTCAGTTTACCTTTTACAATTTTCCAGTTTTTCTGGCAATAAGTAGATATAAGCAGGTATTTCAACCCCCACAAAAGTTTTAATTGAATTACAGGGTGATTTTGAACAAAAATTTTTTAACATTTCGCATTCTTTACACATCTGTGCATCTTCGGAGGCACTACTACTAGGTGCAGATTGATAAAATATGCACCCGATTCCACCAGTAAGAGCAAGACCAGCCGCCTCTACATACACTTTAACGTGATAAACATCTACAAGGATACACATCGCACAGATATACATCTTCCGGGGCTTTTATACAAGCTCTTAGACCTGCAGGTTCCCTAATTCAGTTTCCATACATTTCTACAGTATGCATGAAAGCTCTGCAGGTGAAAATGTGCGCAAAAGAAGACATGAAAGCAGTGTACCAACGTTAAAAAAAACACGAGTCGCTGTGAAGTGAGTCAGTCAGTTTAATTCATATACATATCTGTCAAAGGACTCGATGAAATCGGCTTTCAATTAGTGCACCGGACTCTGTAATATCCTAATGGACGTTAGCGTCAATTTGCGACTATACTATGCCTGCATTTACGTTATTAATACGCCTATTTTGATAGGTAGAAGAATGACAACTTTTCATTCAGCGAAGTGACTCTTGTTTAAAACCTTTTCATCCGATTATTATCGCGCTAAAAATCAATTTAAGTCCGTTTGAAATAAATTAGAGAGCTACTATAACTGTGTATGTCCCTCAAACGCAAAATGCGCATAAAGTTGGAAGCTCATAATCCGATTTTACAACTAGCAATTACCATTCAATGGTCGATTGATGCCTAAAGTGGATTTGCTGAGCCACTCTTGCCGTCGGTTATTCGTTCGACCACTTAACGAATTTTGTTATACAGTGTGTCTCATTTTAACTGGAACCACCCAAATATTTCGGTTAATATTGAGCAAATCGACTCGCTCTTTTTTTGCACATTGAGCTCCACAATCTACATATGTGTAATACTTCACCTTTTGTTATCCCGAAATCTCACTGCGATTAATTAAAGAGGCCAAAAGTAGCGAAATCATATTAGGCATCTTTTTACCGAAAAGGTTTATTAAGAAAAGTTGCTCAGGATGACTCCAAATTGGCAAATCCGAACTTTCAAGCCAAAATAAAAATGTAGAGTTTTTGTAAGAAAGAATCAAAAATACCCAAAACTTCAATATTTTTGCAACAAAAGGGCTGCTGTGTAATAAAAAGGAAATTGAAATAGGTTTGTTTGACATTTGTTGTTAGCTATAGCTGGGCAAAATTTTACAATCGCAGAAAGCATAAGCTAATAAATATCTTAATAATTCCAACTTTTGTTAAATTTTGCCCAGCCATAGCTAACAGCAACTGTCAAACACTCATTTCAATTTTTTTACTTACACAGCAACCCTTTCGTTGTAAAAACAATGAAGTTTTCGATATTTTTCATTTTTTCCTCCAGAAATTCAACATTTTTATTTTGGTCTGAAATTCCGTACTTACAAATTTGGGGTCATCCTGAGCAAGTTTTCTTAATAAAATTTTTCGATAAAAAATGCCTAATACGATTTCGCTGTTTTTGTCCTCTTTAATTAATCGCAGAGTGGGCTAAGATTTCGGGATAAAAAAAGGTGAAGCATCATACAGATGCAAATTTTGAAGCTCTACATGCAGAAAAAAAAGCGAATTAATTTGCTAAATATTAACCGAAATATTTGGGTGGTTCCATTTAAAATGAGACACACTGTATCTGCATTTCCTAAAAATCTGAGTCAAAGCAAAAACCTCGAACATATACGGAAGCGCTGAGGGATCAGTCGGTAGTCTTTTCTTTTCGATTTTTGAATTCTTGACTTTTATCTCAAGATCTTGACTTTCATCTCAAGATCTTGACTTTTATCTCAAGATCTTGACTTTTACCTCAAGATCTTAAAAAATGATTTTTATATCAAGAATTTCGATTTTGCGCATGCGTGACTCATTTAAATCATTGCATCATTGAATACTTACAGTTTACTTTTTATTGTGCTTTGTACCAACAAGTCTTCTTGTCTTGAAAATGTATATCAATGCGATGTGCATCCTTGTATATGTGAATTGAACGATATGTACATTGAAGGGGGCTTGGTGGTTTTGGGTGCAGATTTAATCAGCACTGCCGAAGCATATGATAAAGGAATCATGCGGGGGTGTCAGTTTGAGATGTCCAATCTTGCAGATATTATCGAAATATGATGTGTGTGTGTGTCAGGTTTCAGACCTCCACGTGCAACATACTTGGGAAGTTTTTATATTCTTGTGATTTTCAACGCCAAAATTTCATCCCCCAAAATTAACATCCAGTCACCGTTAAAAGATTTGTATGTCAAAAGCGCATAGCAAGTTTCAGTAGGGTATCTCCACCACTTCTCGAGTTATTGCAATTAATAATTTTTTCTGTTGTTCACCCATAAGCTCGCCTATTACTCCTACCCCCTAGTCCGATATGGCCCAAAAGCAATCCCCGTTGCCGCCGAGTATTTTGGGAAACACAATCACTGCATACCAAGTTTAAGCTCGATATATCAGTCTGTTTTCAAGTTATCCGACGGACAGACTAGACGAGCGATAGAGCGATAAAGTCAAGATCTTGAGATAAAGTCAAGATCTTGAGATAAAAGTCAAGATCTTGAGATAAAAGTCACGATCTTGAGATAAAAGTCAAGAATTCAAAAATCGAAAAGAAAAGACTACCGACTGATCCCTCAGCGCTTCCGTAAATATAGGCCACAAGAAGAGGGGATAATACGATTTCCATTGTGTGATTGATAGATAAATGGATCTATTATCATCTCTAGATGTAAATAAAAACTAAAAACGTCAAGTTAATGTTCACGTTCAGTGGTTCCGGGTATATGTTTTCTGAAGAATGACATTAAATTGTATTGGTATTAGTGTTACCCATCAAAACTGACAAAGCGTTTAAAAATTGATTCCCCTATTGTTTGCTAGCGCGGTGGAAGGAAGCGCGTGAATTTTCATCCCCTCACGAAATATTCCCAAAACAGAATAAACTGAAATCAACACTTTTCCATACTTTCCATCCCGTGAACATAATAATGATTGGAATCCTCATTCCACGCCTGTGATTTTGAGGAATTTTCGGGACGCTTTGAAATTACTTAATAACTATTATTAAACCGAGCCAGTTGAATGCAGGACCAGTCGCTGCAACGACTGGAAATTACCATCGCCGACATTGCAGTTAAGACTCGAAATTAACTCAAACTGTTCCCAAGTCTCAAAAAGTAATAATATTTATTCTGTATATTCGATTTTTATTTTCCTTTTGATTTTTCTACTTGGATGCTTCCCAATCACGCACCATTGCCCGCCACCGCACCGCTATTTCAGTCGCTTCTGCTTTGTCAAGTTATCTCATGTCACCGAGATAAGTGTTTTTTCAAAATGCAATTAAATTCGATATTAATAAAGCGGTGCTTCAAAAACAAGTTTCACGGGAACAAAAATTTGAATAAAATCCGTTCGCAGGATGATTTATTTGATAACTTTACGGTTACTGCTTAGTTGGAATAATTGAAAGATTTAATCAAATACTTGTCTTGAAATTAGTTTTCCTTATCTGGAAACAAGGATCTAAAATGCAGAATTTAAATTTCTCCGCGTTTTTAACCATTAGGATACATATTTAATTCAACTGGATTAATAAATTAGACGCTATATTATGTACATTACATATACAGGATGTCCCAATTGTCGGTACTCGGTCGATATCTCCATTGCTGTTAGAGATTGAGAAAAATTGTTAAGTACCAATTTGCAGAGGGTTAAACAAGGCACATTTTAAAAGTACAATCCTGTATACAGGCTGTCCCCCTAAGGAGTTACAACACAACATAGGTTTCTTTAAATGAAACACCCTATATGTTAATTTTTTCATTTGAGGGCAGTGGTTTAGAAGAAGATATTGGCTATTTTGTGGGAAAGATTACTTTTGATTACTTATTTTGAAAAATCTCCCCACAACCAATTTTGGAAACTTAGCATCTCATTAAAGAAGGTTTGGGCTATCTTTCAAGCGCTTGAAAACCGTCGCAGCTTCTTAATTTCGTCTCCAGTAACATTATAAACCTTCAAAAAAGTAGAGGTTTCAATTTCGAAATTTTTAAATGGCACCGCTATCAAATGTTATACCCATAAGCTGTAAAATTAAATTTGCTTTCGTTTGATATAAAATATCCCTATATCCAAGTTTCGTATTTTTCGTTTTATTAATTAAAATATGTTTTTTAGGAATTTGCTTTTTAGCTTACAATAATGTTTCTGAAAGGCGACTTGTACACATGTCATAATAGGTGTTATAAGTTATGTCAGCCGTAATCCTGCATTAATTAACCATAAATTGTGATGAAGTGTTCATTTATGAAATGCAAAAATGTACCTACTCACAAAAAGTTGCAGCATTTTCAGCACTTAGTCACTTACCAAAATGAAATAAATAGATAAGTAGCAATTGCACTTTTAGAATTGATAGGTACTTTTTTAATCACTGACTTACAGACTTTAAAATTTTTAAATTTTCTCTTATTTAAAAACAACAGGTAGGTTATACTCTGTTAAAACAGTGATCATAATGCCAATGTTTTGGCTTTGATGATGAGCAGTTTGTGTTCGAAACGTGCTAGCTGTTGAAATAAACTTTTTCGGTATAGTGGGCGTTTCTAGTGATAGTTATAATAATTACGCTTCGTTTTTACAGACACAAGATTTATTGCAGGTCCTGTTGGTAGCACAAAGACAATTGGGCAAATTATGAAACGCAACCTTAAATATTAGATCTATAGAAATTTTGTAATTCGACTGATAGCACATTTGACACCTACAATCACATGTAGTCAGAGTCAACCGTTTAAAAACATCAGGAAAGAAAAAAATGAAAATTATGTTTTACTGAATAAATTGATAGAAAAACACTAAACTTGGATATAGGAACATTTTGTATTAAACGAAAGTAAATTTAATTTTACAACCTATGGCTATAACATTTGAAAATTTCGAAATATTAACATCTACATTTTTGAAGGTTCATAATGTTAGTGGAGACCTCTTAGACCATTTTCTGGAGCTTTAAGGATAGTCCAAGCTTTCCTGACATGCTAAATTTCCAAAACCAAAGATTGAAAATTGGTCGTGGGGTGATTTTTCAAAATAAGTACCTATTGCAAAAGTAATTTTTCCCGCAAAATTGTCAATATCTTCTAAACAATTCGCTTCAGATAAAAACATGATTAATGAATGTTATCTGGAATTCATTACAGAATCCAATAAAAAATTAAAATATAGGGTGTTTCATTTAAAAAACATATCTTTGTTTTGTTGCTCCTTAGTGGGACAGCCTATGTACAGGATTGTATTTTTAAAATATGCCTCGTTTGACCTTTTGTATTCAACAATTTTTTGCTATCTCTAATAGTAATAGAGATATCGACCGAATACAGACAATTGGGACAACCTGTATGTACTTTAATATACGAGGTATATTATATTGACTAGGCTGATGCGGTGATATGTTTATGTCATTACATTAATTCGAACTAATTGGTTGTGCTTCAAAATGCAAAAGTTAATTGCAGTATGATAAAGTTGATGTAAATAAACTGCAGTCCTAATTATTATCATATTTATTAATGGGCACCATTTAATACAGCGGTAGGGATTTGAAATCGAAGTCAAGCGATCCAAAAAAAAAATCGTTCTCATACTGGGAGTACTGATGGAGTGGGCTTTGGAACTGAAACTCTTTTCTTTGATTGTTTCTTTTTCCTTGACATGCTCCAATATAATTAATATAATTAATAATAGACAGTATTCAACGTCAGTTATGGGCATGCGCAAGCCCTAGTAATAGTTGTATTGCGATGCCATATAATACCAACCAATAAACTCATATTTCCCTGACTACTGGTAAAGACGATCAAGCGGTTTGTAATGAAATGGTTTTTATTTTGAATATTAAACCGGGACACGCCGTACATTTTTATATTTTTGGAATCTAGGAGTCATTTTGATTATTGTAGTGTCATTTTATTAAGTTTTTTCTTTAGTTTTGGGAAATTTGGTTGTGGATCTAGACTGGTGGAACCTACTCATTTTTTGTGGACAAAAAATTCAAGTTGATGATATCGGGCGCTTTCGTTTTTTCACATTTATCTGAGGAGCCTCAGTTACTCGCAGCAATTTGATTGGTCAATATTTAAATGAACCAATCAAATTGCTGAGATTAACTGAGGTTCCTCAGATAAATGTGTAAAAGGAAAGCGCCTATTGTTACACGCAGAAAAAAATATGTTTTCATGGTACCATTTGAAAAAATTCAGTAATCAGCGAAAAACGTTTTTCCATATTTTGAAGCCCGAATCTTATCAGAATCCGGTCGGTTGATACTGACAAGCATTCTAAGATTTTTTTAACCTCCCCAACCCCAACACAATTTTAAAAAAATGGGAGGTTACTGCAATCACTAAAATTTTCAAATTCGAGATAAGACCGGATCTATGCGTTTTGAGGTCTCAGGAACCCAAAAAAGTGGTTTTTAAAATGTGTCTGTGTGTATGTACGTACGTACGTACGTACGTACGTTCGTACGTTTGTAAACACGCCACAGCCAAAACTACTCGATCGATTTGGCTGAAATTTGGAGCATAGGCATCTCGTAACCCAACTTAGATCTGAAAAGCTTTTGGAGCCAATCGTGCAACCGCAAATGCAATTTTGGCACATCAACTTTTAAATTTTAAATGCAAACCCCCATTTTTCACGTCACCATAAGAAAGATCTTCAAATTCTGCTTCTAAAAATGTATTAACTCTTAGTGCCCTTTTGACCAAAAGTTGAAAAAAAATTGATTTTTATCGGACTTTAAAATCGCGGTACAGCCCAAGCCCCTGAACCGATTTGGCTGAAATTTTGCACATGAGGATTGTATTACACGTCGAAGAGCTGAACAAATTTTGAATTCAATCGACTCACGGAAAGTGCCGTTTTGGCACACCAATTTCCAAATTTAAAATTATTCTCTCATTTGACCATTAAAAACAAGTTTTTGAAAGATTTATTGTCACCATCAGAAAGGTCTTCAAATTCTGGTTTTAAATAAGACAAAATTAATTCGCATTTAGCGCCGTTTGGTTCAAAAAATCGAAATTTTATAATAACAGTAAAAATACATTATAGCCCAAATTACTGAATCGATTTGTCTGAAATTTGGTAGGTGGAGATTGGGTGACCCGTTGAAGACCTGAAAGACCTTTGGAAGCAATTGGCCCACGGGAAGTCCCATTTAAGCATATCAACTTAAAATTTTAAGTATAAGACCTCCTTTTTTATGTCGCCATTATAAAGGCGATCAAATTCTGGTTCTAAAAATGTGTTCACAGTTTCTGCCATTTCAGTGGAAAATAGAGAAAAAATTCTTTCTCATTAAAAGGGAGCGGGCTGACAGTGGATGACATAAAGTGGCAGTTATTGTCAAAAAGGTGGAAAAATATTAACCTTAAAAGGAACATACTGTCAAACGTGACGGGTGATGTCCGAGGTGACGTCGGTATTTGTCAGAAAATTGCGAAATTAGTCAAGGATTTAAAAAATTCTGTTGAATTGACTACTATCTACACAGAATACAAAGATCCACGCGATGGGGAGGTTCCAGCCGCTTCTCTGCTGCATTTTTTTAAGTACTTTCCACCATTGAGCATAAGCATAAGTTATATTCTTGTAGTCTGGACGTCTACTGAATCTCGCATAATTCAGTTATATTTTTCTGTGCAAGTAGTACAAAAATGATGTGGTAAAACAATAGCCTCTTCGGAAAAAGAAACGAGAAACTTATTGTGCATACAGTTATGAGAAAATCTTAACGTGTCTCTAATTGTATGTTATTAATGTTATTAACTATAACATTCTTGTGTTTGATGACATAAGCATCATCAAAGAAAAAAACTTGAGTTCATAATAATATGCGGATTATTTGTAGTTTTTTTTTACTGCTGTTTTAAAACTCGTTCCGCTCTATGTGATATTCCATACGGCCCGGAAATAAATGAACCGAATAATATAAAATATTTAATTATGTTTAATGAAATTTGACCAAACCATAGGCATGCTATTTGCTAGATTAATTTACAAACTGAATTAGAAATTATAAAACAATTTGTTTACTTCAAAGCGTCAAAAATGCTCTACTGCCCGTTGATTGAAAATGTTTTATATTTCATATGAATAAATTACGACTGTTGACAATGGAAATATGAAATAATTTGGAAATAACCTACCTATATAAATGTTATGGAATGTTTCTGTTGGAAGGCAGGAAATGATGGGCAATTTTTATGCCTTTATGTCTAACTAAAAATTTCATTGACGGATTTATTTAGTATCTATTAAAGGATCCAGGGCTGCTGAGTCTGTGCTCCCCCAAACCGCATTTTAATCCCAAAGTGACCCTTGTAACAGTTTTATCTCCAGTGCGGTTATTAAATAAACTTTCGGATCCTTTTTTCCTACATTTAATAAGACGGTGGGAGTTCCTGGATAGAACTTTGTGAATCAGTCCCTGATTAATATAAACGTGGTATCCAGAAAGCTTCAAAGTAAACAGCCGCATTATAATACAGTTCAATCGCCTCTTTTCGAAAAGGCGACTGCCGGGATTTTGTTGACACAAAGTTTGTTTGGATAAAACCGACAGTGTTATAAGTGTGCAGATCAGGTGCCGGGCTTTGAGGCTCCTGGATTGTTTTTTATTGTTTTGACACTAACGGAATGTTCCGAATTTCTAAAGGAGAATAAAATAATTAAACTTTACCTTTTAACCTACCCACAACTATATAAAAATGGGAGGTTACTGCGATCACAAAATTCGAAATTGAGATAACACCAGATCTTCACGTTTTGAGGTCTCAGGATCACAAAAAAGTGGTTTCTAAAAAATGTATGTCATACATACGTATATGAGCAAGATTCCTCGAAAACTACCGAGCAGATTTTCATGAAATTTGGTATGGAGGTAAGCCCAATTAATTTTGTTGCCAATCCGCAAACGCCAAGTGCTTTTTGGCACATCAACTATGAAATTTGACTGATGAACATCGATTTTTCTTACCAGCACATAAAAGGTTTTCAAACTCTGTTTCCAGAAGTGTATTCATACTTAATGCCCTTTTGACACAAGATCCAAAAATTTGAAATTTAGAAGGAACATTAATTATTGCGCTACAACCCAAACTACCCCCGACTTGGCTGAAATTTGGTAGGTATAGATTCCATAACCCTTCAAAGAGCTGACTTGATTCTGGAGGCAATCGGCGAATGGAAAGTGCCTTTTTGGCATATCAACTTTGATATTTGAATGACAAACTCCCGTTTTCTTTATCAGTGCATAAAAGGTCTTCAAGTTGTGTTTCCAAAAATGTATTCAAACTTAGTGCCTTTTTGGCAAAATACCGTAAAATATTGAAAAAACTGACAACATTTTTAAGCCTGATGGAGATGGAGATACCAAGTTCTTAAATGAGAGTCTGTACTTTTCTCGACTGATTTTGATACATTATTGAATTCTCTTTTCGGCCATATAAAAATTAGATACAAATTATTGACCAAAATGTAAAAAAAAACCGATGACGTAATATGTTTGAAATGGGTGACGTTAGAGACTTGAAAATGACGTCAAAAGTTCCGCAAAAATGCAAAATATCGGCCGTCTAAAAAAACCGGACAAAATATATTTAGGAATAAGTCAGTCATTTCTCAACCGAGCTTTCAAATCGTGCAGAAAACTATGACAGATGGCGCTGTCGTAGTGACCCTATTGATACTTATTTTTAAGGCTTTTTAGGTGCTTGGGGATTGGTCAGACAAGAACAAATCGTTATGTGACTCAAATGGCCTTGAAGATAGTTCTTTTTTCTGAAAAATCTTTTTTCAAAAGTTGATTTGGTTTACGCATTCATTTACTGCGATTTTTTAAAAATATGTCTTTTTACGCTCTAATAACTGATAAGTAAAGTTAGTGACGCACAAACAGCATAATTTTTGGTTATAAATTATCGCATTTGATGAAAAGAGAGGTGACTGCCAATGAGGGACAAATTGGAAAGCTATTACTGAAAATTAAGCTGCTTTTGCATCACTGTTACTTTAGCCATATCATAAAAGCGTGAAAATAAGGGAAAACACATTTTTTCAAGAAATCACTTAAAATTAATGCTTAAACCAAATCAACTTCCGACAGAAAGGTTTTTGAAGACAAAAGAACGATCTTCAAGGATTTCTGGGTCTCATAACGGCTGGTTGTTTTTTCACCAATCCCCACGCACTTAAAATAAGCAAGCCTGATTCCTTAACTTTAATTTAAGACCACGTTCATCCAAATCTGTGAAGAAATGGCTGGCCAACGGCAAGTGCCATTCTGGCATATCAACTTTGAATTTGAATAATAAACTTGAAATTTTCTTTATTAGTACAAATGTCATTCCCAAAAATGTATTAAAACTTAGTGCCTTTTTGGCAAAAAAAACGTAAAATTTTGAAAAATCTCAGTCTCAGAAAACGCTTTAAGGTTGGTGGAGTAAAATTTAGATATAGCAAGTAGGAAAATTTATATAATTTTGGTGGCAATCATTTATGAAATTTGAAAGATGAACACCATTTGTTTTATTACGTCTTCTGGAACGTCTTCAAATTCTGTTTCCAAAAATACAATCAAACTTAGTGCCCTTTTGGCAATAAAAATAAATAAAAATTTTGAAAAACTCCCGAAACACTTCGAGACTGTAGATTGAAATTTATTAGGTGATTGGGGATCGTTCACCAAGTGGGGAGGTTCCTACCGTTTCCTTAGCTGTCCATTTTTTTCCATTACAATGAAATAAAAATCTTCAATTACACCACGTTAATACTGACTGGCTGGCTTGTTTGAAAATAGCTCGATTTACACTACATAAGCTAGGGTAAACTCCTGAAGCAAGTTTGACAAAAATAGAACATTTCACAACATTTCACAGATTTAACAAACTATCCAATTAGAAGACGAGACAACCAGTGGTTTATTTATTTTAGGAATTAGTGACAAAAAAAGCTGTAATTAGGAATTACATGGACTTGCTAATGAATTCGCGGCATCGAAGACGGGCCCCTCGCTTTATATTATCCACTATTTTGGTTGAAAAAATTTTGTTTATCTGATAAATATTTATTTTTCGGGCTGCAGACTGGGATTAAATCTTCCACCGTCTCGAAATACTACAATATTTCACTACAATGTCTTAATGTAACAGTAGTGTTTTGTTTGAAGATCTTCGAGTTTGTAGCTTGCATATTAATTAAGCGTCGAAACGTGAAAATTACCTAATGATTTTATGAATAATGCAACTCGAAGTGTTTCAATTATATATTCATACTGTTGAAGCTAATATTTAGACATCCTGCAACGAACGTCTTGAAACACTCTAAATAATGAACAGATAACGTCTTGAATTTCACGTTGTTATGCACTTCAATTCTTTATGGGGTAAATATTCTATTGTTTCAACCTGGTTTAACTTGATATCGGATAGTGGAAGGTATTTTTAAGAGTGACAGTGACGATGAAAAGTAATGAGAGCCAGAATTACGAGAATAATGAATGCTATTATTACCTTGATCATGATGATGGGTAAATCCTGAAAAAAAATATATATTAGTAAAGAAAATCGAAATTGGGGTAACAGAATATTATTAAACGCGCACATTATGAAGGCCATTATTCAAGCGGTTTAGTTTAGAACCCGACCGTAGCGAGGGCTGTAAACATCCAAGTGAACAATGGCCCATAATGTGCGAGTTAAATACGACGTATTATCCACGATTATTGAAATATATTTATCCAAGATTATTGAAATTATTCAAAAAATTTTATCACTTTATATTTATTGTAAACACAAACCAACACAAACAAAAGGTTTGATGCTTGATGCTTGATCTACTTTGGCACACTTTCGCTTGATTTTGAAACGTCATGATCTTCATTGGATAGGCAGCCAGCATGGTGCTGTGAAATAATGTGACAGAAGCGTGACTTATGATCATAAATCACGCTGTATTTTATGAACAGGATTATGTATCCATAGTTAAGTACATAACAATGGCATTATTTAATAATCGTGGGTAAAATTACAAATTTTGTTTGGTTTAGGGCATCAGCAACGCCAGCTACTAAATGTATACCCGAGAATCCCCAAGATGCAAAAATAAATAACACTTCTGAGAGTGGACAAAAAGTTAGTCCATGTTGAATTAATTCCACCATTTTTTTCTGTTAAAAGTGCAGTATCGTAAAACTTTATTATCAAGGGCCGCTACAACTTGGGCATGTTGTTATAGCCGAGGCACGTTTGGAATTTTTGCCTGAAAACGTATTAAATCCGACGTGTACAACAATTTGCAACAAACTTTGTTACGGGTTCGATAAGGAGAATTACCGATGCTCGAAAACTATTTGCCGATAACAAACGTTATTGTAATTACTGCCATAAATTTCCCGATGGGGAAAAAACAAAGCGCCGTACAGTAATAAAAGAAAAAGACGCGGCGCTAAATCCGTGGCAGATGTCGTGGTAATAAAAGAGCATGATTGCGTCCTCACGCACGAAGAATCTCTGGTATTCGTAGTATTTATTTCGCAGTTCATTGGTACAACACGACGGAAGGATTTTAATGGAAAAATCCGACCGAATATGATTGCTGTTACACTTACAAGTTCTCATCGATCGGTAAAGGACCCCGACGACGACTTCAACGGGATTTCTAGAGCTTTGTGGAGGATCCTGTTTGTTATTAATAACGAATTTATTTTTATTCACATGACTAGGGACAAAGGATAAATGACAGATTGCGTAACAGCTTGTCCCACGTAATAAATTTGGAATTTAGTTTGATAACGGTCCAAATAAATCAATTGCCGGAAACACAATTGCAGGAGCCATCAATTATTAAGTGCACCAATGATTATTTTCTAAATTAGGCAATAACTTATAACGACGTTTTAAATCGCGTTGGATTTCTGCTCGATTTTTGTGCGCGCCCTCGTTAGATTTGAAATTTTTGTGAATGCCACCTGACGTGAATAATATTCGGAAGCGGAAATTTTATTTGATTTAGCCGGTTTTTCTCATGTGTACTGAGGTGAAATTATAAGTCTTGTGGTACGTGGCATATTTAAATATTTAAACCCTGAAAAGGAGCAGCCTCAAACGAAAACGGTGCACCATTTTTCACGCTGCCAACTTTATGCCCAAACATTCGCCCGTATAAATACTGGTGAAAAATGTAATTAACGTCTTTTTTGGCGCTTTTACTGCTATCATTTTATTTTTGAAAAAGGGCGCAGTTCTGGAAGTTTCGTAGAATTTTATATTAGCCATATATGGAAAAAAGGAAATGAGTATTTGAATTGCATATTACATTAAAGCTCATCAAAGCTCGATATAGAATTTTGTCAGTTTTTTAGCATCAGATGTTAAAATGTGCATTTATAAATCAAAAATAAAAAAATAGTAGTTTTAATAGTGTTTGTAGAAAAATTAATTATTGGTGCCAGCAAAGCCATTAAAATACAAGTGAAATTCATTAGAACATGCAACAATTAAAAAACTACACACCAATACCAAGGCTCACAGGTACCTACAGTTCCGTCCGGCGTTCACAAAATTTCAAACATCAACTTTAATGTGAGATCACAAAATGTGAAGCGGTCATTACTTATAAATAACTTTACTTTTCGTCTTTGTTGCGTCGCATGTTAACGATACTTGACATCAACTTCAAAAAACAGATCTTCCTTCATTACAATAAAGCCTAATTTACATATTTTTTTTAAATAACGTAAGACTGATCATTTAAATTTTATGACCGGAACTGTACTACCAAATACTTAATGGTAACTTAGTAAGTTATGATATAAAAGTAAGATATTACATGCGACGATGAAGAGACTTTATACCCTCGTAAAAGATGGCTCACTCACTACTATTGTACAAGACGATGAAGAGATTTATTAATAACTGGTACTCCTATTTACAGCAGATGTTAAATTCTGGATTAACCATCAAATATGTTATTAAGGTAACACTATATAAATCTCAACCCATTGAACTACATTAGAACATGCAACAATTGAAACGCAATACACAGTCACCGACAATCATGACCACTACGTTGCGTTGCTTTAATTGTAAGTAATAGCTTTTCTAACAATTATTTGACATCTGCTATAAATTAAAATATAACGTGTTTAATTGAAAAAGTCGCGTTTATTTGTGTGACCGGAAGTCTAATTGCAAATGTGTTGCTTGCGTAATAATCAAATCGGCTTTAATGTTTAATGTTTTATGTTATTGCACAATGTCGGGCTCGGACAATATTTATTGTACTTAATATTAAAAATTCAAAGAATGCTTTATCTATCTGTCATTATTATAAACAATGCTGTAACCTAATGTTAAAAAGTTACAGAATCAGGCTCGGAATCAGGGGATGTTCCTTTTATAACCGATAAATAGGTACACTCAAAATACATCCTCGAATAGTGACAATGATGTTTTTTAGTCATGTCAATCACAATCAGTGTTATTAATGTTATAGGGTCGAATTGCTACACAGCTTCTCAATGCGTTTTCGTACCGCTTCGGTTATTTTCGTAATATTTTTCCCCAAAATACATTCGAGGTAGACGTAGACTTTCTATCGATAATAATAATAAGTACAACTCGTGATGAAAGTATAACTTTTTCCCATGAGTTTGACGTTTGAGTGAAAGAGATACTTTCATTACATGCAATCCCTTGACTTCCCTTCATGGTGAACCCCAAGAAAATTAAGTTTTGTTATTGTTTACAACTAAGAAAGCGGTGGAAACTTCTCCATGGCATATGGATATATTGATTTCTGGTGTAGTCAACTGAATACAAAAAATGTTTAGAAAGGTTGCCATTGTGATTAATTTCACACTTTTCTGAGAAATAACATCACCTATCACATTTGATAACACCTTCCATTTAGGTTAATATCATGTCACATTTACTGTCACACCAACTATAAATTTACGCCATTTACTGTCAGTCCGCTGCTTTTTAATGAGAATGACAATCTTCGTTATTTTCCACCGAAATGAGAAACTGAATACACATTTTTAGAACCATAATTTAATAATCTTTCTAATTAAAACAAAAAGAAGGCATTTGCCGTGAGTCGATTGCCTCCAAAAACTCTTTGACTCTTTGTCAAAAGTGGACTTAAGAGTGATTAGAAGCAGAATTTGAAGGCTTTTTTGTTGAAAGTTTGGGCCATTTTATCATTTTAAAAGATGTTTGATTACACACACATTACCTTGTGGCCTTTCTCATGGTGACGACAAAAATGGGGGTTTGAATTTAAAATTTCCAAGCTGAATGTGCCAAAAAGCCTTTCAGATCTAAGTTGGGTTATGAGATGTCTATGATCCAAATTGCAGCCAAATCGGTCTAGTAGTTTTGACTGTGGCGTGTTTACTAACGAACGTACGTACGTACGCATATACACACATATACTCACATATAAATTTTAAAAACCACTTTTTTTGGTTCCTGAGACCTCGATTTCGAAAATTTTAGTGATTGCAGAAATCTCCCATTTTCTTAAATTTTAGGGTTGGGGAGGTTAACAAGTTTATCGCTAAAAAATTACGTATTTCCAACGAGAAAATGCAACTTGTCTTTTTGGAACTATTCAGAAATGTTAAGCCTGCCATGCATGATTCAAAAATGAGTTCACATCACATGCTTTGAATAGGCGGTTAACAGTGGAGGGCTGATCACTAGTGGAATTAGTTGTACATCGGACTTGGAATTAATTCCGGAATTTCGGAATTAACTGCGAATTAATTGGAATTTGTTGGAATTAACTGGAATTAGCTGAAATTAATCTGGAATTATTTGGAATTGATTGGAATTAAAGAGATTAATTGTTGAATATAATTATAATAATAATTAATAATGAACCATTAACTCCAGTCAATTTCTAAATAATTCCCTATAAAATTCCAATTAATTTCAGCTAATTTCAAATAAGTCCATATTAATTCCAATGATTCCTGCTAACTCCAATTAATTCCATATTAATTCCAATAATTTCTGCTAATTCCATAAAATTCCAAGTAATTTTAGGTAATTCCAGGCAATTCCATAGTTCCATTACTTCCATTTCAACGGAATCAAATTGGGACTGGATCGGAATTTCTGGAATTATGTTGGAATTAATGGAATTGAACTGGAGCTAACGAAATTGAACTGGAGTTAATGGAATTAAACAGGAATTTTTGGAATTAATGGAACTAAAGTGGAATTAATGGAATGTAATTGGAATTAATTGTACACATTTTTGTTGGAATAATCAGTCCCCCAGTTAACAGCTGCAATTGCGACTGCCATCTTTAAATACATTATTGTTCGTAAAGATTAGCTTGTCGTGCAAATTTCCATAAAATACTCCCGATGTTTTTTTTTTCGCCGGTAGGCATTAAAAGTGCATTTTTACTGCCTCTTTTGCAGCAGTAAAAGCCGATTTTTTACTGCCTATGAATTGACTACTATCTACACAGAATACAAAGATCCACGCGATGGGTGGTTTCAACCGCTTTTCTGCACATTTTTTTAATGACAATCGGCAAAAAAACAGATTTACTGCCTTGGCTGGATTCCTAGCCTCGGCTATGAAACTTCAGCCGCAGCAGTAAATCTGCAATTTTTTTGCCTTGTTAAACAAATAACTATTTATTCAAAAAAAAATCGAATCAACCGTTCGGGATTATTGGTGAGCGTACACAGTTGACATTACAATTAATTTTGTTATTCTTATAATTTTTTGCTGATGGGTCTTCAATAACATTCACCTGAAACAGCGTTAAGAGGTAATTCCGAATTTCAAAACGGTCCAATAGTCAAATGTGCTTTCAGCCTGATGTGACCAGCTTTTGGGCAGGCATTATGGAATCTCTATGAAACAAGGAGTTAAGAACCGCACTATGCACTTCAGATAGCTTTACATGTACATTTAGCAGCCGAATAAAGGGGGAAATCATTGTTTCAAGCGTGCTTTGAACCGAATTTTAGTACGAAATTCGATAGAAGCAATGATGCAAGTATTGTGAAATTGTGTCTTTCAGTACAATTCGAAGGGTCTCGCACTTTAAATTTTCAAGTTGTACAAACCTTTACATCTATGAATACTAATTCAATTTTTGCCAGGTAGACCATAAAGAAATAAGAGCAGTAAATTGTTGCATGCCCGTGTTTCTCAAGTCGTTCGCATTGAATTATGTAAACTGCTCAAAAGTTGAAGTGGATCGCGCCGAAAATTCAATACTCAATAACTTCGAAAAAAATGACGCGGTTTTTTGTAATTTTGAGCCCAATTCATAGGACGTAAACCCTGTAGGCGAAGATCAAACACGAGTGGTCAGTGGCGTGTCCAGAGGTGGTTGAATCACCACTCCTCAAAATTGGTAAAGTTTAGACCATCCCCAAATCCAGAGAAATCCAGAGACATTTTTCGATGATGTGGTCGGATTATGTACTCAAATTTGAGAACCCAGCAGCATTTTCACCATCTCGACGATAGAAAAAAAGTGATAGGTGTGCCATTTCTAGGTTGCTAAAATGAATTTACAATTTATCCCATACCAGTTGACGGAAAAATCATAGCAGAAACAGCAGAGACAAATGTAAAAACTCACCAGGAGTCCCAAGTAAAATTCCGACAAAAGAGTACTCTATTTCATTTCCAAAACGATTCTAATGGTGTGCAGAGGTTCTTCAGAATCTGCACTTTTAAACTAAAGCGATTTAAGGAAAAAAAAATTGAAATCATGAAATGATGGGTGTGAGAAAATTCGCTTGCATTACGGAGGCCCTAAATACCGCTTTTTGAAACGGCAAACCAGATGATGTTGATGAATTCGTTTACACGCGTCTGTGCGCGATAGAAACAGCCCTCTAACTTGATAATCCGTTGAGGCGTAAGAAAATGATCGCCGGTCATAGAGGAAAACAGTTTTTTGGGGTACCCGGTTAAAGACGAGTCATGGAAGAAAAATGTCAAAAAGGTCCCGAAATACTGACCCTATGCATCTGATCCAACCGTTAAAAAAATGAAAAAAAAATTTCTCTGGATTTGGGGATGGTCTAAACTTTACCAATTTTGAGGAGTGGTGATTCAACCCTCTGGACACGCCACTGACCACTCGTGTTTGATCTTCGCCTACAGGGTTTAAGCCCGATGAATTCGGCTTACGATTGTAAAAAACCGCGTCAAAATCGAGTAATTTTTTTCGAAGTTATTGAGGTTTTAATTTTATAGAAATCCGTTCCGGGCACGAAAAATGGTGGAGGCGCCGGGTTAGCAGCAATGATCAATTAATAACGGGGCGAGAATAATACAAGATAAGTACGGTACACTGGCTCGATTTCATTGGAAAAGCGAATATTCAGGGCTAATTGAGCCGTTATTTTCATCAGCGTTGATTAATCATTTTTAATACCGTCTAATCTGATCGAAATCCGCCAGTTCCATTGCGCATTAATTGAGTTATTGTGTGACGCGATAGTAATTCGAGCATAATGGTATAAAGCCATATTGGTAGGTAATTCTCTAATTCACACGTTGTGCGCTCTGGGCGCTTCTTGCGTGATCTTAAAGTGAGATGGCGGTATTTGCACGTTGCGGAATCGACCTAATAATTGTGACGCGGGCATAATCGCGGCCATTGGGCCCGGCATTCATTCTGCTCGGTGTCGGGCTCTATGTTTACCGTTTATTGCAGCTACAAAAGCAATCCTAGGCCCTGCATTAATGATCATTTGTAATAGGGCCGAGGCCCAACGGCGGCGACAAGTTTTCGGCGGTACGAATCGTAAAATGCGAATTACTCTCCCCGCATCGAATCTGCACAATTATCATAAAGGCACTGACCTAAATAATCCGTTTTATTGACGACTCCGACCCGAAATTTTCACCAAGTATTTACGACCAACGAATTTTACACTTTTGGGAAAACTGAAAACTGTTTAATTTATAGCTTTCAATCCCGGAACGTAAAATAAATCTATGCGGCCGAGTAAAAGTGCCAACTGAACATTAAACTCCCATTATCGATCATGCCGGTCTCTTTGCATCTTCAAACTGCTGTATTGCAGCTCGTCTAACTTTTAATATGTGACTGATGCGGCGTATAATTTAACGATAACATCTCTTGACAGCTAAAACGAACGATTTTACCTCGAATTTTTAGCTTTCCACAATTCTGTAAGTATACATCACACGAAGTAAAATATGTAAATTAAAAGGCAGGCGTTAACTCTCTACGTTCCAATAATCAAACAAACACAGTTGACTTCAAACGCCAAAAATATGATGAATAATGAAACTAGGGGAATAATGAAGAATCAATAAATCGATTTGAAATAACCAACTGATTCGAACTCAAAATGTAGACATAGATTATTCATAAAGGTAGTTGGCTTCATCCAAGTCAGTAAACGAAATTGCCACTGTTTGAATAAGCGATTAAAACTAAGTTAAGGTCCTTTTTTCCCTTCGCGTAATCATTTTCAAACAAACATTCCGTCAAAGCAAATTAATGGACGGAGCAGTTAACAAACACAAAACATGACACAAACGCCCGTGAAATTATTTTCTACCTAATTGCCGATGATAAAAAATTACGGCTTCGCCCAATTCATTATACCTTGCAATTATCAAATACCTCCCAATAAAAGCCAGCAATTAATTCGACACTTACGACCCTGTCTCGTTTTATTCGACGAAATAAAATGTATTGTTTCAAACTAATTAGACCCGTCCATTAAAAAGGAAATGAAATTTATTTTCATGTTCTTCATCAGAATCGGCCCGGACAGCCTGTTATTACATCGTTAAGTTGGGTCTAAGATTTCACGAACGATTCTGTTACCTTTTGGCCTTTTTGACTCTTAAACAATACAACTTCGTATATCATGACATGCAAACAAGACCCCCTCTTCAAACTGGATGGACCACAGTTGTGAAGTGTATTTGTTTTTCAGCTCAAACACCACCATTTCAGGTAGCTTTGTTTTCGAGGACCCTTGTCTAACAAAATGCAATCAGGTCTGCGTGACTCATTTTTCCTATCTGCTTCGAAACAATAAAGGGACTTGAGCAACTCTGAAAAGTCATTTAAGGACTACTTTGAACCACCTGAAGCACTCGTAAAACTCTTTTGCGAAATATGGATTGAAAGCACAAATAGAGGACGATTTAGGTTAAGATTTGCGTTGGCACTATATTATTAATATTTAAAATACGAAACGGTTGGTTATCAACAATAAATTACTATTATTTGCCTTAGAAGCTTTGATTGACGCTGAATTGATTTAAATAGGGGAAGGAAAGAATACCGAGTATTTGTGTACCAAGAACGACTTTGCTGCTGGACGAATATGAAATTCTGTGAGACGAGCGAAGCGCGGTGAGCAAAGGAGGTTAATTTTTTAGTCGACGACTTGATTATTATAACTATTTCATTTATTGATATTGTAATTTCAAAGTAATAAATATCCCATAAGTCGCCTAAAAACGTCAAATATAGCGTTATATTAATAAAAGAAAGAAGCGATCAATAAGATGATTATACAGAACATTCCAATGAAAAGGAGCCACCCTAAGAATTTCGTAAACCAAATAAAACATAAAAATTTGCTCGAACAGCTCGATTTTTATTTGAAGAAAGATTTAACTAATGCAAGAATTTTAATCCATCCATTGGTTTCAAAGTTACAGCCTAAACTTGAAGGATTTCTAGGCCCAGAACCAGTTCATGTCTTTCACTGTAACTTTTGAACGAATGGATTTCAAAAATTTTTGCATCAGTTTACAGAGAATTTCAAACCCTTTCAAATGATGTATCACAAAGGGTCCTAATGTAATTTCAAATTTAACCAGAGCGCGAAAGTTGAACAAATATCAAAAATTGTGACAGCTTTAGATTGGCAATGAAATTAGCTTTCAAATGATATATCACAAGTGGGGGGTTGCCATTTAAAATTTTGAACTGGGGGTTAGATGGTGACTTTTGAAATTTCACCAAGCATGGATTTAAGTATCCCCCTCCAAATAAAAATCGACCTATCGGAGCGAATTTTCATATTTTATTTGGTTTACGATTTCGTAAAATTTTAACTTTTAGTACGCAAATGGGTATACTGAAATGGGTACTGAAAAACACTTTCGGATATAAGGGTCTATTCTGTAATTCACCCGATAAAATTTTAACCATGTTATTAAATGTGCAATATGCGAGCTGTGATTGGTTTTATTTTGTATATTTTCGCTGTTATAGCAACATGAAAGCAAAGGCGTTAAATCAGTATTTTTTAGCGCCTCCTTCTAGAGATGCATCTAACGTTTAACCTCAAATACGATTGAAAGGTAGGGTTACCAAGGAAACGAAAAAAATTGAGAATAAACCCTAGTCGACTAAAATAGTCATTTACCCACCAAGTGAGACAAGTTGATTTTTATTTTAATCACAGGAATGTTTAGCACACGCTCCGCAGGGTGGTGGGCTAATTCTTCAAGTAAATAAACAATAATAAACATAATATGCTTAATTCACGCGGTTTATACAGTATTTTATTAAATGTCGACAAGATAAAGTTTTATTTCAAGCATTAAAAATATTGCTATTGTTACAAATTATTGTATCGTCCTGGGTGGCTTTTACTACTATAGCAAGAAAATGTCAAACTAAAGCATCAAAGCCACCTAAGAAGATAACAATAATTTGTAACGGCCCCGTAGTTATCAGCGTATATTATACAGAGCGTTCCAATGAAAAGGAACCACCCCAAATATTTCGTAAACCAAATAAAATGTGAAAATTCGTTCGGACAGGTCGATTTTTATTTGGAGGGGGGAACTTAAATCCATGCTTCGCGAAATTTCAAAACTCACCCCCTAACCCTCAACTACCCCCGCTTCAAAATTTTAAATGGTAACTCCCCACTTGCGATACATCATTTGAAAGCTAGTTTCATTGCCAATCCAACGCTGTAACAATTTTTGATATTTGTTCAACTCTAGCGCCCTAAATGGTCAAATTTTAAATTACATTAGGGCGCTGAAAGGGTTTGAAATTATCTGTAAACTAGTGCAAGAATTTTTGAAATCCACCCACTCGTTCAAAAGTTACATTGAACGATATGAGCTGGTTCTGGGCCTAGAAATCGCTCATGTTTAGGCTGTAACTTTTGGACGAATGAGTGGATTTAAAAAAATCTTGGATTAGTGGACACATAATTTCAAACCCTTTCAAATGCTGTATCACAAAGGGCCCCAAAGTAATTTAAAATCAAGTAAAACAATTACAAGTATTCGGACTTTATTATTTACCAACTTGATCACTAAGCCGACGTTTCGGGGACAACTCGCCCCTTTCTCAAGGCTCGTAAATCTCAAAATGCGTACGGTAATATCTAAATTCTTCCTTCATCTACAATTGTGTCATAACCAGGGAAGTAAATTCACAATAAATCTAATAGACGTGGCATGACACAATTGTAGATGAAGGAAGAATTTAGATATTACCGTACGCATTTTGAGATTTACGAGCCTTGAGAAAGGGGCGAGTTGTCCCCGAAACGTCGGCTTAGTGATCAAGTTGGTAAATAATAAAGTCCGAATACTTGTAATTGTTTTACTTGATAATTGAATAATGTTAATGGTGAACATAAGTAATTTAAAATTTGACCAAAAAGGGCGCTGGAGTTGACCTAATATCAAAAATTATTACAGCGTTGGATTAACAATGAAACTAGCTTTTAAATGATGTATCACAAGTGAGGGGTTGCCATTTAAAATTTTGAAGTGGAGGTTGGTCGGGGGTTAGGGGATGAGTTTTGAAATTTCGCCAAGCATGGATTTAACTATCCTTCTCCAAATAAAAGTCGACCTGTTTGAGCAAATTTTCATATATTATTTGGTTTACGAAATATTTGAGGTGGCTCCTTTTCATTGGAACGCTCTGTATATTCGAAATAACCGATTGTAAACACATCCTTTTCTTCTGATGATTCATTACTTAACACTTTTTCAAACGAATTTTACAGATTGAACTCAAGTGATGCTTACGGAATCGCGAGGCGGTCGTTCCCTCGAGAAAAATCAATAATCTCATTGAACAATGAAAAGTTCATCATAATTATAATTTATTCCGTTATATTTGCATGCCGTTAACACACATGCCATAATTTTATTTCCTTTATAATGAACTTATTTAAGTATGAAACTCTCATCAGACCAAGCGAACCGTTTTACTATTACCTCAATTACTATGTTTCAGAAGTAAACAGCGGAAAAGCTGCCGTTTCAAATTAATAACAATAATTATAACTCCGTGATTCTCTGCATTTTTACAGTAGCGCAAAGTGGCAAGACATGAAAATTACAATTCGCCGCATCGGCATTGTCTACAATTTTTCGGTTTTTCGCCGCACTTTCTTCCTCAAAGACTGTAATTTTCCAGACTGTGCGTCCTAATGCAATTATATGCAACAAAGGGTAAAAAAGATCGAGTTTTTACGTTTTTGCAAATTCTTGTTCTCTGTTGTAATTAAATTTTAATCTTTTTGTTTGCAATCAGTACATCGAAAGGGTACAATTAGGTATTATGAAATAGCTCAGGATTTCCGTGCCACGAGTAGAAAATTAGGCCCGTTTTAGTATGAATTATGGAGGTAGGGGTGTTGTGGTGTTTTATTAGGTCACAAACCTGCATGTGATATGCATAAATTGCGCGTACAAATAAGGTTCAAGGATCACGTTCATCATTTTTCTATTTATAAAATTGTCACACGCTTCATTAGTGCAGTAGGCAAGGTGTCATAAAGTTCGCAGCAGTAAATTATTTACATCTCTTTTAACTTAGCTCGCAGCGTCTAAATTAAGACGAGCATTCAGAATTCTTTGTTATTTTCCTGAGATGGAAAATTTCCACTTATGGAGAAAAGCTGGGTCGTGCTTTCAGCAAATAAACGTTTATCTCTGCAATTGCGCTTATCAACGAGGCCTTTGTTTATGGCACTGAAAGCTTCATTGCATCTTGATTGTTTATTTAAACGTGAAAGTTGTTTTTGCAAGGACATATTTCTCGCCACGCCTACATCACGTGTGGGGAAAAACGGCACTAAATTAGATGGTACGTAATTCCTGCATAAGCTAATCAAAACCGCCTCAGCGTTAAGGCGAAATGTAAATTAGCCCGGAATTAACTGTAGGTACATCAGGTAACACAGAATTGCGAGATAATAGTATCTAGACGAAGAGTTCAGTGATGTATAAAATTTCGCGTATATTCCGCAAACTTTGTATCAATGGTAGGAGAGGAACAATTAACTTTCGAAGTGCCTTCAGGCACCGATTTAGGCGTTCACTGTACTTTGTCGCGGCAATAAGATCAGGAACGTTATTCTCCTGCGCTTTGAACTCCCGCGGGTCTCAAAGTTACATTTTGCAGAGGTAACCACTAAAAATCGCCATTAAGAAATACTACGAAATCAATATTTTACGCGTTTCGAGCAGTTTATAACTGAGATAAGGCGCGGAAAACGTACACATATACCACTAGGGCAATTCAGCCTAATTAACTTCATCAAGATTACCACTAAAAGCTGGGATTAATAATCACACTGCGGGTTGTGAACGGTTATACCACTAAGAATTTACAATAATTTCCCCTAAGTAGCACTAAGATTTGCGTAATAGGTATAAGGATTATAGAGAGGATACGTTCTTTTTTCCAGAAAAGATCGTTATTAGTCTGTTTGTGGGTGAGTCAATAAAATAATTTGCAGAAATGGTCCTTTTAGTTTGGGAGCTAAACGGTCAGGACGCTCGGGGGCAGATAAAATACATGTGGTTAAATCACGCTTCAGTTCGAGAACCACGGCCAACTGAAGTATCAACTATAAAAGAGTCGCAAAATGCTTTTCTCAGTGAAAAGAGATTTTCACTTTGCTATCTATTTTTTTTACATAATAATGTTTGAGGCTATGCGAGGCCATAGTTGCGATTTTGTCGGGAAAACGAAGGGTGTTTTACATATGGTTTGTGACGTCATCATCAGTCATCACGGAATTAGTAGAATTGTCAAAATATGTTTGGCATACCGGTCATATCTTTCATCGGCTTCTTGGCTAGCCACGAAAGAAAATTTTCCTGACTAGGTGGGAGAACCTATGTTCTTTCAGGTGCCTGTTAACAGTGGTCGGAAGTAATGCATTACTGTAATGAAATTACTTTAGCTGATGGTAATGAGTAATTGTAATGCATTACTCGAGGCATTACTTTTTTTAAATAGTAATTTGTAATTGTAATGCATTACATTTTTGTAATTGTAACTGTAATGAAAAACCATTACTTTTTCCATTACATACTTTTTTTACCCTTATTTTATAAAAAAGAAAGGGACGATACATGCTTTCTGATTCTGAAGAGGTTTACCTGCTACCTGCTATTTCTAAATAGTGATAGGTACTCTCTGCAATTACTCCGAATTAAATATTTCTGGAATTGTAATAATTTCCTACGAATATTATTATATGTAGCCTCTACAGGTAGCTCATTTCAATTTGCTCGTTGTCTTATGAAGCACAGCTAGTTATCAGTGTTTCTCAATTAGCGAATTTGTTGATATAGTATTTTGAAACGAAACCTTCGTCTTACGCAAAGGTTGAAAAATTCCAATGTTGCTTTATTGTGAATTTTGAGTTCAACGAGGAGTTCAATTTGAATACCCGCAAAAATAGTTTGAAAAATTACTTCTCGGATAGCCTTTACTGGCAGCAGTTCGTAATAATTGTGTGGATATGGATAGTAGCAATGATTTTAGTTGTGATGAAAGACGAAAGTTTAATTTCATTTTAGTATAGAAATATTCTTTGACTATATGGAATCACAAATTACTGAAATTGGCCCTTATGAATCATTCTTTGAAGTCCTGAAAATTAACGGAAAAACTTAAAAGCAAAGTGCAAATTATATGCTCCGAAAATTAAAGTTCTTAGTTGTTTCACGGCAGCCTCTTCGAATTTGTGGAAACATAATGCGGTAAGTGCTTTCATTATCATCATTATTAATTATTTTTTAAAAGAATTGGAGAAAAGTAACATTTCTAAACATTATCTTTTAGTGTTATTTGTTTCGTTTATATTGCTGGTGTCTTTGTAACGCCAAAATCGACAAAATTTTGAAACTGATTAATCGATTTTACCAAAATTCAAAAGATAAAAGCAAAAATTTACATTTAAGAAATCGCGAACAGAAACCCAAATTGGCGTACATACACAAACCTTTTTCTGTTCTATTAAAAAAGGACCTAATTTATTATTTTATTTATTATAATAATGATATTTTATATTTTCTTGTAGACTATAGGTACTCACAACAATCATCTTAAACACTATATCAAAAAGTTGAAACTGCGAAGAAAAGGAAGCATAATAACCCAGCTGCAGAAAGTAAAACCAACTTAAAACAAATAAAATTGGATAGATTAGCTTGAAACTCAATTTTTATTAAAATTAAATAATACATGTACTGATTTAACTGGTTTTCTTATAACGTGGCTTTTTTTAAATTTCTAATTAAAGTTTGCCGTGTTTGGAGTGACGCATGTTTCAATTTACTGCATAACCTAATAAGTTTCGACATGAGTCACACCAACTGCAATCAGAAATTTAAAAAATGTCACGTTAAAAGTAATGTTTCAAGTAATGCATTACTTTTTGAAAAAAGTAATTAGTAATTGTAATGCATTACAGTTCCGACCACTGCCTGTTAATTATTCGAAAACAGTAAGTTATTCGAAAGTGGCAATTATTCGAAAATAATTATTATTCGAATTAACAATTATTCTTCGACTTTCGATGTCCGTGTGCGCGAGAATGGCTGCTAGTGGCAGAAATATATACAGGGTGTCTCAGAACGCTCGCACTAAATTCTAACGGAGTATTCAGGATTAAATTCTTAGTCCAGTAGTTCCAGAGTTATAAGAGGTTTAAGAGGACCAATCAGATTTCAGTTCTTAATTGCTTTACAAGGTAATTTAATGTTAAATGCACTATTTACTAGGTAACAAGATACAACAATATAAATTTTCATTGATAGTATCTTGTTACCTAGGAAATAGTGCATCTAACGTTAAAGTACCTTATGGAGCAATTCAAAGCTGAAATCTGATTGGTCCTCTTAAATCCCTTATGACTCGAGAACTATTGGTCCCTGGAAATTTTGAAAAACACGGATCGACTCAGAATTTACTCATGAATACTCCATTAGAATTTGGTGCGAGCGTTCTGAGACACTCTGTATGTTGTGTAGAATTCTATAGAGATTCAAAGGAATTAGTAGGTACTCGAGTAGGTAGCTCCATGGGAAAGCTCATACCCTCCCCAGAATTGGAAACTTTTGGAATTCTATACCTAGTCTATACCTATGGTATTATATATTTGTTACCGAAGAAGGGAAAATGGGCAATTTTAACAGCATTGAATTTTTAACTGTCTTCGGTAAATAATTTTTTGAAATATAAAATTATGTTGGAAGCAGTAACTTTTTACTGTTTCTTCATTAATAATATGATAATAATAATAATAATAATAATAATATAATTTACTTTCCAACAGACAAGATGTCTATAAAAGGAAACAGAAACCAAACAGTTTTAAATATATAAATCAAACTAATATAAATTATAAATTATTGTAGAAATGTAGTAATGGTTTACGATAGGTAAATAAAATTTTACTGCCTAGAAATGCATTTTTCAAGCTCTCCACTTTCAAGAAACCCAATCATATAGGAGGAAGGTAGACTGCGACAACAGAAATATTTTTTTGAATATCAGGATCAATGTTAAGGACGTTTGAGCTGAGATTTATAAATTCATTTGCAAAAACCAAAATGGTTGTCCAGGGCTGGATATGAGTTAAAACCCAATCTTCTAACTAAAGTAATATTTCGCTTTTCTCTTCTCTGGTTTCTTTAAAAGAAATGTTATTGTTTCCTCAATTCTTGCATCGTTCAGATCCTGTAAAGCAAGTTTTAACTTTTAAAAGTAATGGCTCGTTTCAGTTTCCATTATACTTCAGACATCAAAAAATCTTAAAATTTTAAAATTAGAGAACGGTCGTATTTAGCCTGAATAATAACATTGTTGTAAGATGTCGCAACAATAGGAGAAATAAACTGGCGCAATCCCAGAACATTTTTCATTATTCTGTGCTGCATTTGGTAGACAATAAAAAGTAACTATTTAAAGATTTATAGTTTATTTTATGAGCTAGCAGCCAGTAAAACTTTTATTACGAATAAAGAAAGAATAATACCATATATAAATATACGTAATATAAAGCATCTTTTTTACAAATAAGCAATTTCCCAGCTGCCCTTAATTAGTTTTCCTTTTTATGTTAATTTAAAAGTCAGAAAAACTTATCTGATCACTTTGACGCATGCATGTAGTGCTGAAAGCAATAATTTTTTTGTCATGTGTGGACATAAAAATTCTTGCAAGCCTGTAGCTGGGCGTGGAGTTTATAACACAACAAAGAGCCAGTCACTGTAAAGCAGAAAAAATACTATGGACGTGGAAATTAATATGTAATGCAGGTAGAAAGTAGGCAGCAGATTCAACGCCCGCGTCGCGTGGGTCACATACTTAAATTTCAGCACTGAAAATTATGTAAATTACCCAAACATTTAGTACCGGACTTGAAATTACATGAAGACTGTTCAGGTAATTTGGGGGTTATTCGCATATCCCTGATTGGATGCCATTAAAAGTATTAACGCCACGCAGAATGTCCATCAACCGTTGGGAGTTCGTTATAAAACAGTAGAAGGGTATAAGCACATTACTTCTAAAACATCAGCCGACCATATTCGATTATCGGCGGACGCTGAGCCTCCAGCGTCGCGACGTCCTGCCTGAAATCCACTTCACGTCGCTGTCGCTTCGAAATTTTGTTTAAACTTTCCCGGAAATTACTTCCTTCAGGTCAACTCTTACAGATTCTGCACCCGTTACCAGCCCCATTATTATTCGGGTAATTGAATATATTGAATGCACCCCTCAGACGTGAGATTAAATTCTTTTTAGGACGAAAAATATCAAAAAGGAACCGCCGATTAATTGCTTCATTAGTTTTATGGTGTTCATTCACTTACAACCCCATGGGACAAATAAATGAAAGGAATTATTAGAATAATAACAATTACTAATTACAAGGCACGACATTGCATTGCTCTACTTACAATTTTTTACGGGGAAAAAGTATTAATGTAATTATACGCCATACGGTATCATACCATATAATATCCCACATAATATATAGTTATTATGAAAAGGGAATTAGTTGATATTTTATAAGCATTGATTAACTTACTTTGCTGTTGTTAATTCAATTAAAACTTCAGTTTTTATTGCATTTAGTTTAACGGAATTCAAATAATATTTATTTAAAAATAGAATTTCAATAAAAGTTTCGCTGAGCGTAAAATTGTTTGGTTATTTTATTTTCTCTATTCCTATCAGCAGATTTTAAAACAACATATTTCCAGCATATTCTGACAGTACGTTTAAAATACGATTTCTACATACAAGTTTTATGAGAACTTAGTCTAACACGAGTGGATAAAGATAAAATGTAGATTAAAGAACGAGGGTGGTATGGTATTAATGTATTATAATTTCAATACATAATTGAAAGTAATCCATTCCAACAATTATTATTATCCTTATCGTTATGTGTTCCTCTGGGCGAAGTCACATATACAGGATATTCCTATGGTCACACGTCTTAAAGTGCTTAGTTTCTAAGATACAGGGTGTGCAAGCTTTGAACCATTCATTCCCGAGAACATTCCCTTTAAATTTAGTTTTTTTTTATTTTTGGCAAGTTCTCGAACTAATTAAAACTTTAGGCGTACTGGTTATTTTGACACGTAAAATGAGGATTAATGAAAGCATAGTCGCTTAACTGCATTTTTTTCGAATTTACTTGCCTTCAATTGGTTTTCGCCCTTTTCCTCAAAAACGTCTCACCATAAGAGAAAAACGAAAGGACGATTTTGTCCAGTTTTCATCAGTCAATAGATACGACTCATATTTGCAAAAACCGGGAAAAGCATGCATCTGGCTACCTACACCTACGCCCCCTGAAAAATTCTCAGTATACTTTACAGATTGGGTCCTTATGCGGTATGAACGAATACCTTTGATCAAAATATTTTGAAGCGTTTTTGAATTATTAGCAAAAAACTTTTTTTTTTGGAATTTGCACACCATGTAGCACTTTGGGACATAATAATAATAAAAATAAAATACAGAAAGTTTTCGTCCTAAAATAAGGTGAAGTTGCACAATGATTCTCGTACTTAGCTGATAGGTAGGTTAGGTACCCATATTACGAATTATATTATGTATATTAAGTTAATGCAATTAATGACTCTTTCGTCAATCGTATCAATGACAAGAAGATCTGA